>CM041643.1:3208641-3220961 GCA_023333625.1 Bothriochloa decipiens | reverse complement strand
TTTCTTTCTTTCTTTCTTTCTTTCTTTCTTTCTTTCTTTCTTTCTTTGTCTCTTAATTCTAGCTTGTAATCCGTTTGCTGTCTTTACTTTTTCCTGTAAAACTCTGTCTTTTTTTTTTTTAATAAATCCCTACCGGGCCTTGGCCCCTCCAGTTCAGTCAAAAGAAAAAAAACGTGTCGCTGTTATATTTTAATAATGGCCAGCCTCTTACGAAACATATCTGGATTATTTGCTATGATATACATGGGTCATTTTCTTTTCCTTCCCACACCGACAGCAGCGGATCTAGCTAGGATTTTTGCAATGACAATAAAAATTTATTTGTGATTTGGTAGCTCCATTTAACAGTTAGTCAATGATAATAAAAATATCCTCCACAAATCAGTATAAGTCTTTTTTTATTATATCATCTTCTATCAACTTTAAAGAAGGCGTCCTGCTCATCAATAAATGTGACAACATATATTAACAATAAATTAGATCTTTTATGATGAATATTGTGCAATGACATAGCAATTTATTTTGTTAATGACTTTTTTTGCGATAATGAACCTTATTTAATCTGCAGGAAGCTGCAACAAGAATACAATATTCAGTGAGCACATTAGCAATATAGTTTGGAGCTAAATGCCACTCACCCATCATGTTGCCATCCGAGATTTGCTTTGCTAGAGTATATAGGCTACATGATTACATGATCTATTAACATACATAGGAGAAAAAGCATAAAAAAGGCACTAAACTCTCTAGTTTCCCTAATGATTGGAGAAATTCGTGATCGGTGCAACTCTCCCGTCTCCCAAAGCTTCACAGACTTCTGTTATTATTTTTGACCTGCTCAAGGACTAGCACGCCAGGTATGTGGAGACGCTGCGTGCCAAGAGGAAGCTGGTCAGGGTGGTCGAATACCCGGACGCCGTCCATGGCTTCTGCACGTTCTCGGAGCTCGCTGATTCCGGGAAGCTCCTCGAGGACATGAAGCTGTTCGTCGACGATCATTGGTCTAAAAACCCTCTGGTTTGGGCAAGCTAGCTATATGCATGTCCTTATCTTCCTATAAAAAATAATCATGAGTTGTTAATTGTCTTTGTCTCAACACAAATTAATTTTTTCGTGTTTACCGAAAATTATACATTGCACCTATAGAAATTGCGACAAATGAAATCTGCAATTTTAGTATAAAACATGTGCAATAATTGTAGCCTTTCAGACACCTAAATTTTAGCAAGTCTCCATAAAAGTCATCCATCGTTGTTATATTTTCATACTGGTCAGTCTCTTACAAAACATATCTGGATTATTTGCTATGATATACATGGGTAATTTTCTTTTCCTTCCCACACACGACAGCAGCGGATCTAGCTAGCATCTTGGCAAAGATAATAAAAAAAATATTTGTGAGTGGTTAAATCCATCTAACACTTAGTCAATGATAATAAAAACTAGGAGAATACCCCACGCGTTGCTACAGAAATACGGATTAATGGTTTGCGTGGCGTAATAACATGAACAAACAAAATACTTATGTGTCTTACTAATATGGACATTATAATTGTATGGCTAATGGCTTTGTGTGTGACAGTGTATTGCTTAGTTGGACAGGAACGTATGCTATGAAAACCAGCCTCCTGTATAAAATATAGAAACTCTAATCAAGACAACACAAATCTAATCCGATGGCTAGAGATGCGGAGGTTATTTTAGCACTTAAACCCTCCCACTCATCCCATCCTAAAGGTGGGTTATTTTAGTACTTAAATCCTCCCATCTCTAGCTATCAGATTAGATTTCTGTGATTAGAGTTTCCATAGTTTGCATAGGAGGCTGATTTTCATAGCATACGTTCCCTAGTTTGACTGCTTGCATGTTGAGACAAATATAGTGCCTCGATGACGTGAACACTATAATTACATGAGCTAGTAGATTTTTAAATTGTATGTGATAGTGGTTGGGTTGTTTATATGGACATCTTATATATTGAGAGAAATAGCTAAGTGGGTTTGTTCTTGTAGGAGTTATAGATATCCTCCACAACTCGGTATACGATTTTTTATTGTATCATCTTTTATCAACTTTAAAGAAGTTGTCCTGCTCATCAATAAATATGATAACATATATTAACAATAAATTTGACCTTTTATGACAAATATGATGTGACAATACAACAATTTATTTCTGATTGTGTGACTTGTTTTGCAACAATGATCCTTGATTAATCATGAAGCATCAGGACTACAATCTTTCGTCAGCAGATGAGCAATATAGGTTGAGCTACATGATTACATGATCTATTAACATACATCGAAGAAAAATCATGAAAAAAGCACTAAGCTTTGAGAATTTTGATCATTATAATTCACATGTAGCTTCTAAGTAACCGTATTTAGTATGATTAGTTCGGTCTTAATCCTTAAAGACAACCAATTAACAAAAGAGGCATGTAACTTTCATGAACCTTGACAAAAAAAATCAACAAGGCTTTTTCTCAATGGGAGAGGTACGTGAGCATGTATACATATAACTAGGAGAATCCCGCGCGCGTTGTTGAGAGAGTATGCAAGAGAAAATACGAATGAATTTGACTATTGTTAGCTTTATTATAGAAGTGAAATTAATAGAGTAATTAGATGGACATGAGAGTTTGATGCGGGATGGAGTCACCGTGAAGTGGCTTGGTGTATTATAGGAACCAAGTGAAATGCCTCTTAACGGGTCTGTGGCTTGTCAACCTATGCAATTTAGTGTTTGAAGTTACTCCTGATGGTGCACTTAGACTTGATGGGGCCTTCGTGATAACGTAGCTTCACAAAATCACAGAGAAATATGTTAGTAAGGTTTGTCTATATAAGAGTTATAGATTAAGCTATTATCTATGTGTCTGATTTCTTCTTTTAATACTATTTTCTGCTCCTCTATCTACAACAACTCTTATCTCTGGTCCTGACCCTCCTTCAACTGGGGATCAATCTGAATGCAAATCCCGTTGACCAACACATTGGGCTCGTGAATCCACCGCTGAAGCTTCGGAATTAGATGTAGGGTCACAAAATTAAAACTCTCATTCACTGGAATCTAAAAGTGAATCAAAATGCTTAATGTGGTTGCGGGAGAAAGCTGCTTATAAGTCCTCCTCTTCTATGTAATGGATGATTTATACATATAAGCATGTACTCCCTTCATTTCAAATTTTATAATGTTTGTCTATTTTAATTCATAACTTTTGCTAAGCATCTAGATATATATTATTATTATGTCTAGATTTCTACTAAAAGCTATGAATCTAAAATTTCTAAAATGTGTTATAGTTTGGGATGAGGGAGTATGCAAGTCGCAAACAAGACTACTTTTACTCCCACCTTTCATTCATTCGTTCATTCATTCATCAGTCATCAAAAAATAAAATAATAAGAAAAGTTAGTTTTTTTTTTAGAATTAAATAACAAGAAAAGTTGCAACGGTACTTTATTTTCTGGGCCAACAAGTCTCATGGTACCAAGCTGGAGGCCCAATCGAGTTGCGCCGGCCCGCCACGCCCACCAACCAGAGGATCCCTCCCCTTAAAATGAAAAAAAGAAAAAAAAAAAACAGAGGATCCAGTCTGGCTAAGGTCAGGGGCAGACCCTGACTTGGTCGGTGAAGTTGACGGCCATCGCAACTGCGTCAACCGGGAAACAAACATCGATTGTCTCGTCGGCGGTCGGCCTGTCTAGCTAGGCTAGAGTTTGGCCAGGCCAGTCAATGGTGCCGATCGGCCAGCCCGGTAGCAAGCCAGCAATGCAGCTTGGATCTTGGAGTGCTGCCGCATCACATGCAACACAACTACGGTCAATGCAAGAGAACCGAAAAACAATACCCGCCATTGTACACTCGTACGGCATGTGTATCATGACAGCACAATGTTCAAATGGTGCATCTCCACCACATCTATAACCAGATATAAAGGGAATTAGGTTAAAAAACAATTCTAGCACATCTTTTGCTATATTTTTTTCATTCCCTCTAAACAACCCCTCGATCCGTCAAAGAAAGAGGAAAAAGCATGGATTTTTCTCAATCCCTTTCTCTGCTCTTCTGTCACCGACCTTTATTTGATCATTCTGGGCGAACGGCGGTCTGAGACCCTGGCCGAGATGATGGGCCGAATCACGGTTGGGCCGGGGGCTACTGTAGCTGCGGGGTTACTGTAGCGATAAATTGGGACAGACCGAATTCGGGTTAATGTGGCGCTGAGTTACTGTAGCTCGCGAATCGGCTGAGCAACCAGCGTTTAGTCCCGTACGACAATGAACCAACTTAAATACCAGGACCAAGGATGCGTAATAACCTTCGATTAAACGTTTTGAACGAAGCGAGAACAAAAAGGTGAAGCCCACTCCTCGGTAGTGTGGGCCAGCACCGTGGGGCCGGGCCTGGGGTGTTACAGGCGGGCAGCCAGGAATGCCTCTAGCACTGTGACGGCGCCAGCCAAGCCTCTACCCCATGGCGCTTGCCGACCAGGCCTCTGCCGCCGTGACGCGTGCCAGCAGGGCCTCCGCCTGCCTAGGCGAAGAGAGTTGATGAATGGCTGCGATCACTTGTCTTAGCCAAAAGGCACGTACAATCACTTGGGGTTAGTGCATTTCTTTTGCTCATTTCTCGTCTTTTATGATGAAACTCCAGATTCGTTGTTTTTATGAAACTGGAGGGGCTAGAGCCCCTGCCCCCTGCAGTCATTTATTCAAAACATAAGAAATGGTTACATGTACAAAAACAACTTGGCATTTCAAAAAACCAAAAAAAAAGAGTGGACGAAAATACAAACAAATAGAAAGATTACAACATACTTTAGAACTATAAATCAAAGATAATAAAAGTCTAGCCTTTGCTATTAAAGAAAGAATATTCATCTCCTTCTTCGAGGCGGTCCAAATTGCCCAACACATAAGGACGATGTTTCTTGTCTTTTACTATCACATTAGGTGGCAATGTCGTCTAGGTGATGCCAACCACTAAGAGTAACAAAAAAATCCTGCAGCTCACATGATCTCTAATGCCACTAGATGCTCAAACTCTAAGCAAATGCAACTAGGATCACTCCCAATCTCACTTGGATGATGAATCAATGTACATGAGTGAGAAGTGTTGGGCTTAGTTCAAAAGGATGTATCACTAATGAAAAAGTCCAAGAGAGTAAGCCCAATACGACCAACATCTATTTATATAACTCCTACAAACCAATTAGCCGTTATCCTCTTCATTGGGTTGTATGGGTCACATCGAATGATAATATAGGATCATTGGACACAGCGACGGAGCCAGCGGCCGTGCTACCCGGGCTTTAGCCCTGGCTACCGATCCAGTATACGTGAAGCTCCTCTTAGCCCCACCTTAATTTTTATGCCTACTTATACAGATTAGAAAGGGCTAAAAATTATTAGGGATGGAAAAATACCTCTTTTAATTATTGGGCCTTCATAGAGACAGAAGTCACAAGCGGCGGCGGCCCAAGCCCAACCATGAAGCCAGCAAACCCTATCATGAAACATCACTCCCCAGGGACGAAGCACGGCCGCTGGCTCCGTCGCCCACCCTCCCGTAATCCCCATCTTCACTCGACGCTCTAGAGGTGGCGGTGGCTTCCTCTTCCTTCGTCGCTGCTTCTAACGGCTTCGCGCGGGACGAGACGCAGTCGGCCAGGGCCAAGCCGCCAGGGTGCTCACCCCAGCGGCGCGGACGGCAGCGGCTAGGGCGCTGGCCCCAACGGTGCGGGCACGCGGCTGCTGGACGCCGGCGGGGGGGACACCGGCGGCTGCAACGACTACGTGAGCGCGAGGTGGGCGCTGGCGGCCGCAGCGTGCAGCGCTACGAAGCTCTGGAGTCTGAACTCTGAAGGCAGGCAGGCCGCAGGCGAGCATCAGCCAAGCAGCAGGGCAGGTAGTAGATTTTTTAAGGGTCACTTTTTAACTGTTAAATTGAGTACGCAGCCCATGATGTGTGTTGAATGTTTGATCATGATACATTTTAATTTTTAGATTTTCAGTATGTTGAAAAGAACTTTGGTCAATTACTTTTCAAGTTCAAGTTCAATTACTTTTCAAGTTCAAGTTCAAGCAGCCATGGCTCAACTCCACATCCTAATGAGACCACAAGTCAACCAAAGAGACTGAGGGAAGAGTTTAGTCATTCAAACCTAATTGCTGACCCTGCACAGTGCAAACCAATTGATTCTTATGAACCAGCAATCAGAGATCAATTAAAGAGAGCATATGCTTTGAGTGGTCCAACCCAACCTCATGAATTTTTATTTCCTTCTAAATGGGTTGTTGGTCAATGGAGATCATTTCAAAAGACTTGGTTTGATGAATTTGACTAGCTAGAGTATAGTGAATCCAAGGATGCTGCTTTTTTCTTATATTGCTATCTTTTCTTTAATTCAGGAAAGGCTAAAAAGTTTGGGAGTTTTGTCTTTGCACATCAAGGTTATATAAATTGGAATAATGCTAAGGATACTTTTCACAAGCACAATGCTTCCAAGACTCATACTAAGGCTAGACTGAAGTGTGATGATTTTATGAACCAAATGACAAATGTGGGTCGAAGAATTGTTGAGGTAAGCACGGAGGAAGAAAAATGATATGAGATTCGTCTGACATCATCTTTAGATGTTGCAAGATTTCTCATATATCAAGGGCAACCTTTTCATGGAGATGATGAGAGTTCTACCTCACTCAACAAGGGTATGTTCAGAGAGATGGTTGATTGGTATAAGGATAAGGTAGATACAGTCAATGATGCATATGAAAAAGGTTCTAAAAATTGCCAGATGATATCTCCTGATATACACAAGGATCTTGCAAAAGCTGGTGCAGAGGAAGTCACAGCTGTCAGTATGGATGAGATTCAAGGTATAAAATTCTTAATGCTTATTGATGAGTCTCGGGATGTATCAATAAAAGAGCAAATAGCAGTGATTCTAAGGTTAGTGGCTCCTCCACAGTTGTAATTTTGTGCATAGATTTTATTATAATTATTTCTACAATTATACTAACACAAAAACAATGATAAAGGGCAAGTGGTGGAGAGATTTCTTGGGCTTCAGCATGTTCATAGTTGTATAGCTATTGCATTGAAAGAAGCTTTGCTCAAAATGCTTTCAAGTCACAATTTATCTATCTCTATGCTTCGTGGGCAAGGGTATGATGGAGCTTCTAATATGAGAGGTGAATTTAATGGGGTGCAAAAGCTGATTCATGATGAAAATCCTTATGCTTTCTATGTTCATTGTTTTGCTCATCAATTGCAACTAGTGGTGGTTGCTGTTTCAACTTCTAGTCCAGACATTGCAGATTTCTTTATCTATGTTCCTTTAATAGTCAACAATGTGGGTGTATCTTGTATGAGAAAAGATGCCTTACTTGCAAGGCATCAAGATGTGTTGCTAGAAAAGATTGAGAAGGGTGATATTATGACTGGAAGGGGTTTAAATCAAGAAAGTAGCCTAGCTAGGCCAGGAGATACTAGATGGGGTTCATATATTAAAACTTTGCTTCGCATTTTGGTGATGTGGGAGGCTATCATAGATGTGCTTGAGATAGTGAAGAAAGATTCTGTTGCACCAAGAAATAATGGTGGAGCTTTAGGTTTAATTGAAAAAATAGAGAGCTTTGATTTTGTGTTCATCCTGCATTTGATGATATAATTGTTGAGCATGACAAATATTTTGTCATAAGCTTTGCAAAGAAAGGATCAAGACATAGTTGAAGCAAGATCTCACATGTGAAAGATAGCTTGCAGGATATGAGAGAAAATGGATGAGAGCCATTGCTTAGTAGAGTGATAGCATTCTGTGTCAAGAATGAGATTAAAGTGCCAGATATGGATAAAGAAATAAATATTAGAGGGACACCTAGAAGAAGGAAGCAAAAGGTAACAAACATGCATTACTATCATGTTGAGCTTTTTCTAGTCGCCATTGATGCCCTCTTGGCTGAGATGAATCACCGGTTTAGTGAAACTAGTTTAGAGTTATTAGTATGTATGGCTTGTTTTAACCCAAGGAACTCCTTCTCGGCAAACTTGTGAAGCTTGCTGAAATTTATGTCGATGATTTTGATATTGGCGAACTTGCTGTTCTGCCAAATCATCTTGCATAGTTTGTCAACCGTGCTAGAAGAACTCTAGACTTTCTTGGATGCACTGAGCTTGGAAAAGTTGCTAAAATTATGGTCAAGACTAAAATGCACACATCTTATAAATTGGTGTATCGTCTCATTGAGCTAATCTTGATACTACGAGTGGCAACAACTTCAGTTAAGAGGATATTTTTAGCCTTGAACATTATAAAGATAGATTTGCACAATAAAATGGGTGATGAATGGCTCAATGACTTGATGATATGTTATACTGAGAAGGAGATATTTATAAAGATTGATAATGAAAAGATTAAAAAGCGGTTTCAAGAGATGAAAAGACGACGTATGTTATTGCCTAAAAAAGTAGTGGTACGCCCTATTCTCTTCTAAATTTATAATTTGGAGGTCCATAAATGTATGACTAATAAATTATGTATATTTGTGTAGGTTGCTACTTCGGACGAATAATGTGGAGCAACATCAGTGTTGTTTATTAGTTTCACAATTGATACTTTCCATATGAATGAACTTCATATTTTTTCTTCATGATGTATTTTGTGAATTTCATCGTTGGTCGATGTTTTCAATATAAGATTGATTCAAGCTATTATATATGTGTCTATAATGACTTTATGAGGGGTCATAGTAGAGATAAATCGTGGTCGACTTTTATTCAGCCCGCCCTAAAATTTTTCCTGGCTTCGTCTTTGGACGATGTCTGCTAGTGTCCGATGCAAGGTTGACTACCACATTCCACTAGACATTAGAATATAGCTGTTGGCACCCAACAGTCGGCACTGTGTGCCTGCGATCAACAACGTCCGATGCTAGATCAAACACAGCGTCCACAGAATTATTTCCAAGTCATTGCTTAGATCTAGGTGAAAAGTTAAAATTTTTTCACTCTTTTCATCACATCAATCTTTATACCTATGCATAAAGTATTAATTATAGATTAAAAAATAACTAATTATATAGTTTAGTTATAAATCATAAGATAAATCTTTTAAGCATAGTTAGTTCATAATTAAACACTAATTGTCAAATACAAAAGAAAGTCACGTTGAACGATAAGACATAGAGCAGTCAAAACACATGGGACAATAATCAACAACATCCGATGCTCTGCCAATCGGCACAACCACTGAGACAGCGTTCACATCAAATGCACCTCAGTCACATTGAACGATAAGATAAGAATTATTGTCCACATTGAACGATAAGATAAGAATTATTGTCCGATGCATCACATCAACATCGTTCGATGCAATATAGCCTCTCCTGCGCTAGGGTTAGCCATCGGACCCTAACCGTTAGCATCCGATGCCATTCTCTTCAGCGTGATGTAGCCAGAGCACTTCTTTCATTTCAAGACTTCAACCCTTGTGCAAATGTGTTAACACCATGATGTTTCCAACACTATGTACGTGAGCTAGCAATTAATGTTCACAAACATTTTTCAAGCGTTGTTAGCACTCACTAGGTCCTAATCCTAATGCAAATGCATGCATGGAGTTAAATCACCTAGTGACTACACTTAAACATTGTGATTGCCAAAACATTTTTCTCCTCTTAATAGTACGGCTATCGATACTAAACCCGATCACACTCCCTATGGTATCTTTGACTGGCAAAACAAAACTGGTGGCCCTATTGCTTATACCTTTGCTTGGAGCTCATTTTTGTTTGTCTCTTTTTTTTTTTAATTTTCAAATGTGGAGCACTTTATCACCATGTTATGTTACTATCACCATCCTTCACCATGGTTGCCATCTAGCTCCATCTTGGACTTGTACCTAACCTATCTCATAATCACACTTAGAGTATAAGGTTAGTCTAAGGTTTCATTAATTAGCTAAATTCAAACTAAGGCTTTCCCTCCTTCATTGTCAAGGGCATCTAGAACCCTGGGATCGCCACCATATGACCATACCAAAGGTTGGCACAACTAAAGCTTTCTCACCTTCAAGTTGCTCATGTGCTAGCTTTCTTATTAACCAATGCTCTTGCTATTTTTCACGAAAACGCAGGAGCTACATATTGAGTTTGAATTCATGTTTTGTGAGGAACATGTTATTCTTTTTCTGGAACAGGAGAAGGTGAAGAAGAGACCCGTCTCTGATATTGAGGCTTACACACTTGGGAGGATATCGGTGATCAAGAAGGAACCTTCTGCAATCCAAAAAGCAGCAGAAAATATTGTAACATTTTACACACATATATATATGTTTTTATGTCATGCTATATATTTGCTACCCATTTGCCTAAAGCATTTTGTTCAAATCATGATGCATATACTGATCGATGCCGCCAAGGAGTTGCATGGTCCAGATATTGATGTAGTTATGAATGTGTGCCCCTTGATAAAGTTGCTGTGTATAGTGCTGTGCATGGAAAGAAGCATGGGGTCCGAGCATTAGTTATTAGTGGGTCAGAAAATGAGGTACGCCCTCAGAGATGTCAACAAACATGTGCTCGTGATAGATTGTATGAGCAGGAAGCTGAGGCACGAAAGATTCTAGAAGAGAAATTTGATAACCAAGTTGAGAACTTGAGATCAACATGTTTGCAAGAAGGTTACTGTGGCCTTGGTAATCTTCCTCTTACTTCAATACCAAGATTTTTTTTTGTGTACAATATGCTTTTGTGCTGTTCTGTAATTGACTAAGACAAACAGGGTACAATAATGCAGGTTCATATCAATATATGTTTGTTTTCACCATTCATATGCTAATGTATCTTATATCTTCATTTATAACTTTTTGTGTGTAGATTATTCAAGCACACAACTGAAGTACCTCTACTGGTACTTCCATCACAAACTGGATATCATCTCATCAGGTTAGTACAGTTCAAATCAGTTGATTGCCACTTTAAACTTTGAAATCTTACTTTCTTTTAAATTTCACTTTTATCTAAAAAACTTTGAAATCACACTTGCTTTTAAAAATGAAGGGTACTAGAGAAACTGGAGGCTCAAACATAGGCGTTGCAGGAACTGGTACTGCTAGAGAGGTTGAAGAAGGGGAACATGCTGAAAATGGATCTCATATAGACGAATATATGCCGATCCATTGGGCCAATCTATTTTGATCTTACATATCTATGCTAAACTTAGTGTTGTTGTCAAACTTTGAGGTGAAGTTTGTTATCAAACCTCTAGAACATGTGACTTTTATTGATCTGATCGTGGTATCCATTTTGGGGAATCTAAACACATAGAATGGATGACTACTAACATGTTATATGTTTCCAGATTCTAATTCTAATTTATGAAGTGCATGTGAGTGCATATGGATTGAAACAAATGGTGAAGCTAGTGGGACAGAGTGGAATTAATAACAGAAAAATCTGTATGTTGGCGGTCCTTAACTCACATTTTATACCGCCAATAAGAATATAAAAAGGCACACAGAACTTAGTGAATAGGGCTTTAGGCTAATGATTTCTACAAGTTTTGGTGTTTCACTTGTTTTGCAGGGCTTATACAGAAATATACCTAAAGTGGGCTAAAAGTAGAGAAATATAAAATAAATAACTAATCCTACTTTGGCCCATATAAAAACAAGATAAGAAGGCCTAACCATTCATCATATTTGGACCAAGGGCTAAACAAGGGCTGGTCCACCATGAAACCAAGGTCCAGACTCAGAAGGCCCAGTCGCCAGAGCCCAGAAGAGAGGAGGTTGAACTAAAACCCATGTAAAATCAGCCCAACTCGGTGAGTGCATCACATGGGACAATTCAGGACACCGAGGGAGGACATCCACCAAATTTGGGCTGATTTCATTCCGGACTAGGGTCGTGTGCCAGAGGAGGGGCGCGCGCCCGACTTCTGTGGCCTAACGGGCCCAACTTCGACCAGGAGGTCCAAACCGACGTACCAAGGGTGGTTCTAGTGTGCACTCTACATGGAAGGTGCGAAACCGCCCTATGGAGGTCGGTTTGCTCCTTTCCATGTGGGGATGGCACATTTCCAAGAACCTCCTCCTCTCTACCTATAAAAGGAGGGCCATTCCCCATCTCTTGGGATCAACACATTCAAGGGAGAAGAGCCACACAAGCTTAGAGTTAGAACACCACTCCATAGGGCTACCCTAGTAGCTATCTAGAACTAGAGAGCAAGATGTGAGGGTGAGCGGGGAGTCGCCGGGCTTGTCGGCGCCTCCCCAACCTTGTACCTCTGTGGGTATTCTACTTGGCTCCTTC
>CM041643.1:3185038-3208631 GCA_023333625.1 Bothriochloa decipiens | reverse complement strand
CCTTTCCATGTGGGGATGGCACATTTCCAAGAACCTCCTCCTCTCTAACTATAAAAGGAGGGCCATTCCCCCTCTCATGGGATCAACACATTCAAGGGAGAAGAGCCACACAAGCTTAAAGCTAGAACACCACTCCATAGGGCTATGCCCTAGTAGCTATCTAGAGCTAGAGAGCGAGATGTGAGGGTGAGAGGGGAGTCGCCGGGCTTGTCGGCGCCTCCCCAACCTTGTACCTCTATGGGTATTCTACTTGGCTCCTTCACTGGATCTTGGCTAAGTAAGTATTCGTGTTTCCTACATGCTCATAAAGGTCTTTTGTTTAGCATAGCTTGATCTTCTCCTGTTTGCGGGTTCGATGTTGGCAAGGATGCTCTAGTAGAGGGCCCTGATAAAGACGGATAACCCTGATTGACACTAGAGTAGTAGTCGCCAGATCAGACGTTGTGTCTGGACTGGAGGCTACCGTCGTTTGTCTCGCATCCCACGGTTGAGGGGTAGGCGACGGGGAGTGACCTAGTCCCGTCCGTCCTTTGTAATCCCCCACGTTCGGGTGCAGCGTAGAGTTACAGGCCCGTATCGCCTGGCAGACCAGGTGCGCTCCGGTGCCCGAAGTAAGCAAGTAGACGCTCTTGTGATGCTATCCTTAGGACCCTAAAGCTACGGGAATCCATTTCTACCCCTTTCTATCTCTACCCTTGTGTTGTTCCTTGGGCGAACTAGCTAGGAGAAACACCACCGTTCCCTGTGGAAAATAAGATACCCTGAATACTTTCAGGAGAAAGCTACAATGGTACCCTGTGCACTTGCGGATTTATCTGCTTATGCTAAGAAATACCAACACTGTACACGTGGGATAATATGGCTACAGCCTAAAACGTATATATATCCCGAGTGTCTTTGGTCTAAATACCCCCGAGTGCCTATCCTCTATAAGCACTCGGGAACAAGCGAACATAACACCGAGTGTTCAGCACTCGGGGAATGACTCCATTATATCGTTAGACCGAATGTACTATGGAATCTAAAACTTTCCCGACCTGAGGTGCCCGAGTGTTCTTCGCGGAGTGTCTACTCTCGGGAAAGGTTATCCCGTTTTTGTCATGTTCCCGAGTGTTTGCAGCACTAGGGAGCTACCAAGAATCTGGTAGTGCCTTGTGATTATATTTTAGAATATGTATGTATCATTAAGCATCTTGTCTACGCAAGGAGTTGTAACTTAATGATATGGATGTTAGTGTAGAAGTATTTGTTGTAACATTTATGCATTATATACCGGAACAATCCTGCTTGTTACTATAGATAGATTATTTGTTAGCAAACTTCGAATGGATATGGAATTATAGCATTCCTCTTGTTCAATGTTTCTCTCATTTTAATCTCTTGCATGCTGAATTTCTAACCCTACTGTTTGTTATAGGTTTGATTCATCCATTAATGTGATTTGGCCGATAATGTAAATCTTTAACTTTGGACTTGAATTTGTATTATACATGATATGTGAATTAAAACACTTGAATTTGTATGGATGCAATTTTCATGCGTGCCAATGTGACATACACGATTTGCATGTGACATGTGATTCTTCAGTGACTAGCGTGTGGGTGTACAAGCTTGAGGTGAGTTGACAATGACGTGATGTGTGTGGATATTCCGTGAATGTGTCACCCGCGCTCATGAGGTAAAGTTCAGTGGTACGAGATAACTATTTAAAAAACTGAATGAGACAACTATTTTACTATTATATGAGTTGTTGTTATTCAACTCATAATTCTAATTTTACTTTATGCGTAAATTGTAAGTTATGAGTTATTATGAGACAATTTTTTTAAAAAAAAGACAACCATGGTACATATAGTCTATTAATATGTGGTCGTCTTAAATTAAAATGGCATTACACTAGTTATAGGACCGGCCACAATGTTGGGGTGCTTGTGAAAGAGCCTCTAGCCTAGTGGTTAGAGTACCCGAGTAGCACCCGACAGACCTGGGTTTGACTCCCTGTGAGAGTGAATTTAAACAGGTCTGCATTATTAAAAAAATAAAAAATAAACTAGGGTTTCCCTTACTGACTTCGGTCAAAAAAAAATGTTGGGGTGCTTAAAAAATCATGAACCTGCCCAACCCCGCCGCGGTCGTTCCAACGGCAGCGCGAGAGGGCTCAGCGCCAATCCGTCCTTGTGGCGGCTCGAGGGGGCTTGGCGCCCGACCGTCGCGGCGGTAGCGGGAAGGGGCTCGGCTCATGGTCGTCCTACCGGCAGCGTAGGAACGGTGGTGGTCCTGGTGGCCGGGGTGAGGAATTTGAGCGAGAGGGAGGAAACGAAGCATCCACGCTTCTATACGATCCGGTGCCAAAAATTTTTTACCAACTCGTGTGGCCCACAGTTGTTGGCACTCGTATTTGGATCTTCTCTCTCCTGTCCAAACATCGGTAAATCAGCACACTGTGGGCAGTCTAAGAACACCAGTAGACTTGCCCTTAAGAGGGACGACGTGTGCAACTTTTGGACCATGGAAAAGCTAGGAAGGCCCGGAGCGAATAGTGATACACACCGCATGCCATTGGCAATGCCCGACAACTGCGTGCTGTTGTGTTTACACCGGGGCTATATATACAAACACACTCGACACTCCCCATCCCAAAGCAAATTAAACACACAAGAAAAATGGCCAGCAGCTCCGAGAAGATCTCCCGGCGCACGGCGTCCCTGCCATGGATGGTGCGCATAAAGGCAGCCATCATCGAAGTGGCGAACAGCCTAGACGCCAGGATCCGGCGCCTTGCCTTCCTCGGCGACATCAAGGCGGCCACCACGCCCAGCATTAACGCCTTGGATGTCCGATCCGCCGACATCACCATTGATGCCTCCCGCGACCTCTGGGCACGCGTGTTCTGCCCCTCATCGATGCCGACCGCTGGCGCCGCCCCGCTCCCCATCTTTGTCTATTTCCACGGCGGCGGGTTCGCACTCTTCTCCGCGTCGTCCCGCCCCTACGACTCCTATTGTCGCCGCCTCTCGTGAGCTCCAGGCTATCATCGTGTCCGTCAACTTTCGCCTCGCCCCCAAATATCGTTTCCCAGCAGCGTACGATGACGGCGTCGCCGCACTCCGCTACCTCGACGAGACCCCGACTCCACTGCCAGCAGACCTCGTACCGGTCCATGCCGTCGACCTCTCTAGTTGCTTCCTTGTTGGCGATAGCTCGGGGGCCAACATGGTTCA
The DNA here is from genome assembly GCA_023333625.1 of Bothriochloa decipiens. Classification (NCBI taxonomy): domain Eukaryota; kingdom Viridiplantae; phylum Streptophyta; class Magnoliopsida; order Poales; family Poaceae; genus Bothriochloa; species Bothriochloa decipiens. Next base: position 3,205,410 of record CM041643.1, on the reverse strand, counting down.
CCATGTGGCCCAACGTTGGGCGTCGTCATCGTCGTCGTTTCCGCCTACTCCCCTGCGCATGCGCCTCCGCCTAGCTGGCGCCATCCTCATACAACCATTCTTTGGCGGGGAAGAGCGCACGGAGGCCGAGGTGGCCTTGGACAAGGCCTGCCGCATATTGACGTTGGCTCAAGCTGATCGCTACTGGAGGGACTTCTTGCCTGAGGGAGCCACACGAGACCACCCGGCGGCGCGTGTCTGCGGGGAGGGCATTGAGCTGGTGGACACGTTTCCGCCAGCAATGGTGGTGACTGGCGGGTTTGACCTTCTCAAGGACTGGCACGCTAGGTACGTCGAGACGCTGCGTGCCAAGGGGAAACTGGTCAGGGTGGTCGAATACCCGGACGTACGCCATCCATGCCTTCTGCACGTTCTCGGAGCTCGCTGATTCCGGCAAGCTCATCGAGGACATGAAGCTGTTCCTCGACGATCATAGGTCCAAAATCCCTCTGGTTTGGGCTAGCTAGTTAGATGCAAGTGATGCACTATATAGATAAGCGGATAACAGAGGAGAGTTTCATGCACTACCAGTAATGTCGTTCGCCACTGGTGTTGTGTTCCTCGCACTGTTCACACACTGGACAAATAAAAACCACCCGTCGCTGTTATATTTTAACAATGGCCAGCCTACAAAACATATCTACATTATATTTGCTATGATATACATATGGGTCATTTTCTTTTCCTTCCCACACCCGACGGCAGCGGATCTAGCTAGGATTTTGGCAATGACAATAAAAATTTACTGTGAGAATTGATAAATGCTTCATGTGTTGCCACGGGATTTCCATGGAATATGGAGAAGGTGAAGTACAAGAGGGCTTTGCTTGATATGGCTTCATAAGACGGCATTGGCAGCAATGGAGCCTGGTGGATGACGCAAGGAGGTGCTAGAGAATTAGTCTAGTCGGGTCTATTTTTATAAGAGTTATAGATTTGTGATTTAGTAACTCCATTGAACAAATAGTCAATAATAAAAATATCCTCGACAACTCGGTATATTTTATTTTATTATATCATCTTCTATCACCTTTAAAGAAGACGTCCTGCTCATCAATAAATGTGACAACATATATTAATTTTTATTCAGTTTCTTGTACTCTAATTATTTATTTCATGTAATTATTTTTCTTACCTTTCTTATATTTAATTAAATTTTCTCTTTTATTTTCTACTTAGTATGTTGTTTTTACTCTTTTCATTTTTCATGTTATTTAACTATATTTTTATTTAATTATTTTATGTTTTACTTTAATTTGTTTGCAAGTTTTTCCATCTCATATGTTGCATGAGGTACAAGTGATGTTATCCTATCATAATATGTTTTCCTTCCTTATTTAAGTTATTCATTTTCCTATATATTTATCATTTATTTTTTTTCTATTTTTTGTTGTATTTCTTATTTTTTATTGTTCTGATCTAATTAGTTTAGTAATTTTATTGTTTATTTTTTATTTACTAATCCCTCCATTTCAAATTATAAGTTGTTTTGACTTTTTTGTTTCATCCATTTTGCTATGTATATATCTAGACATATTATTATATCTAGATGCATAGCAAATGGATGTAACCAAAAAATTAAAGCAACTTATAATTTGGAACAGAGGAAGTGTATTCTGTGAGTTTCATGGATTTTATGTAGTATACATGTGATGTACGTACTATACTTTTTTTGTGATGTTCACTTACTACATATGTGTGACTATGATATATTTTTTTGCCTTATTATTTGTTTTTATCTTTTTTTAATATTTCTATTGACTTGATTTATGTATCTTTAATTATTAACATAGTATTTGTAATTTCCTATATAGTATTTTTAGGTTATTGGTCTTGTATCCATGTGATGTCTTTTTATTTTCATCTATTACATGCCTTTTTTCTTAGTATTTACATTTTCTCTTATGTTTCTTTTATATTTTTATAAATTTTGTATTTCTATTTAAGTTTTTATCATTTTATTTTTTCCATTACGTTCATAGCATTTGATTTTTTTCTATTTTTACTTATATTATGACACCATTTAAATGTACCTAATACTTTATTCTTCTAAATCTACAATATTGTTCTTATGGACTAAGAACATTTTTGCTTATGAAGATGGACCGTAATTATTTTTTAAAAAAATCTCGAACATCACCTGTATTACATAAAAGAGAATGTTCTATCTTCATAAAATAAATGTTCGTCAATAAAAAATTATCTAAATAGATCCATGTGAAATGTTGTTTTGAAATATTTATTCTAATAAACACAATAGTGCAATTAGAATTTCTTTTTGCGATCATGCCATGGGCGCGTATTTCATTAAGCGGAGAAAGTGTAATCAGAATTTCATTAGGATGCACTGTTTAGCAGCTATACATTTTTTAATTTTTTTTAAAAAAAAAGACATATGACATCAGCCCACTTCTACCGTGCAGATGGGGTTATCGGCGTCACAAGCCGATCGAAGTGGAGAGAGCACGGCGCAGGGATATAGATGGTTCAAATGCAACATACATGGATTTCTATCCGAACCTTGCATGGTCAAAGGTGCAACCGGAGCTGTCATCCGGGATCGGGCAAGGAATTTCATTTCCGCCTGGATGCTTTGACAACGGAAGCCACTGTAAAGAGGTCATTATTCTTACTGGTGACCTGCACTAAATCCACTAATACAGGAGTTAGATGTAATTCCGGTTGACAACCCGGAAGCAATGTTTAAAGAGGGCATTATTCTTCCTGGTGACCTGCACTGGTACAGGAGCTAGTGGAGATTTTAACCCACGACCTCCAACTTCAACTCTTCCGTGTGTTTCCAGGCATCTCAACTCCCACCACACATCTATCTAACTTAGACAAGACTCCGGTCTTGCTATGCTTTGGTAGGCACGGTCGCCAGACGAAAGGTGAGTCCGAGAGCCGCGAGAGTCGCCTCCGTGCGAAGAGTCGCCCCCGTGCGAAGGGCCCCCGCCCCCCCCAGCCTCTTCCGTCGCCGCCCCCCCGGCTCCCCGGCGTGGCCGCCGGCGGTAGGTCAGGTGGGCCGATTCCCCGTCGTCTACTCTCGTTTTCCTCTCTCTTCCCCCTTGTAAAATTCCCTACTAGAATAAGCAGCTATAGCTCCGAGCTGTGAAGTGCATCTTAGTCCCCCTCACCTTCATCCTATGGAAGTTGGGCGAGCCAGCGGCGGCCATGGCGGCCGGCGAGAGCTCCCTTCATTCTTGCAGGGTGAGTATTTGCATATCCCCTTAAGTTATATACTGCTTGTTGCTCCACCCAAATCGAGCATGGGACCGGAAGGACCTTGTGCCAGCGTCATCATCACCACCACCGGCGGCCTTGTCTTGCCATGGATTCGAGTCTTCGTGAGTGATTCGGCAACTTCGGCTGCTGGATTCGAGGTCAGGCGTCCGGACCTGACCTCTGCTCACCGGCATCCTGCCCAGCTCTGCATCGACACCACCTCTGTGAGGCATCCTGCGGCGGCTCCTCGACTACTGCCAGTCACCATCAATGCCGCCCTGCCGGAATATTTGACAGCGGCCCGGCCCTCGCACAACACGTGGAGGCGCCTCACGTGCCGGGTGCTGAGAGGCTGGGGATCTTCTCCGTCTCCATCCTCTACCATGGAACCAGCGCTGGGCTTGGCCTCGACGGCGACAACGACGAACACTCTACGGCTCCGACGACGGCGGCGGGATGTACGAGGTCCGGGTGCCTTATATTAAAGCAGCTCCAGGGTGGGACCACCTCCCTGTGCCCGGGGGGCCCGCAGCAGCAACGTGTCTACCATGCGGATTGCAACGCTGCTGAGCTGCTTGGGGGACGTGTGGACACAATGCTGTGTTCGTGGACTCCTCCCAACTGCTCCTCTGTGGGTCCACCTCTTCTGCTCTGGATATCACGCGGGCACTCTACGTGGTCTAAACAGGTCCTTTCGTTTGCAGCCCCAGGTCCTGACGTCTCCGATGATAACAATAGTCGTCGACATGTTTCTTCGATACCGATCTATTTTTTATCATCGCTATACGCGGTCGGTCCATCCGGATACGTACGTTTTTTATGACTCTGCGTATACCCCTCGCCAGCAGAGAAGTCTTCCACTACTTTTATTTTTAGGTCACAAGACCTTTATGTAAATAGGTCTTCTGCGGAGGACCTCTTTGTAATGAGGCTGCTTTAATATATAATATATGCAGTTGTCAAAATAAAAACTTGGATAAAATACCTTTTTCTTTTAAATTCATACTAGTATAGGGCACCTTTATTAGAGTTTGAGTTTAAGACACAAAGCGAGGCTAAAGGTATCTTTAGTCCGGATTTGTGTCTCAAACCGGGATTATTAAAAGACACACTTTTAGTTCGGGTTCCGCTCAAAGCGGGACAAAAATACCGAGACTAAAGGTTTAGTCCTCCCTTTAATCATGGTTGCAAATTTGAATCCGAGACTAAATACTTTTTAGCATCGACGAAAGGTCGTTTCTCTACTAGTGTTAGACATTCATAGAGTGCAAATTGAAATGGACAACCAGGAGTTGGTGAAGCTTTGGGAGATGGATCTAATCATCATGGAAATTAGAGAGCTCCTTGCTTCTTTATGATTTTTCTCCGATTTATGTTAATAGATCGTGCAATCATGTAGCTTATATTCTAGCTAAGCAAGTCTTGGATAGCAACAAGATTGGGGAGTGGCACTATATTTAGCTCCCACCTGCATTGCGTGCTAATCTGCTGACTAAAGATTGTATTCCTGATTAATCAAGGATCATTGTTGCAAAAAAATGCCATAAACTAAAATAAATTGTTCTATTGTCACATCATATTCTTGATAAAAGATCAAGTTATTGTTAATATATATGTTTTCATATTTATCGATGCATAGGACGTCTTTTTAAAGTTGATGAAGATGATATATAATAAGGAAAACCTATACAAGTAATATAGGATGTTTTTTTTGCCTATTGTAACCGAGCTTATTTTATGAGATTACACAACATAAATGTCCAACACGCACGCACACTCACCCTTATGTACACACATATGCAGGTCTTATCCCTATGAGCAGCTTCAAAAGACTGAGTCGGCAGATCTGAAGATTCCTAAAGTCATCATTGACGCCTCGTTGTCGACAGGAGCGTCACTTATCACTTAAAGTATAACGTTGGAAAATTCTCTGGAATAAATGTAGCAAAATACGGACACCAGCGCGCCAAGTCGAGGACTTAATCCCTGGTGGAAAGGTTTCACCACAAGAAACCAACTAGCTGATCTATGATCAGTTTAATATTGTAACCGAGTTGTGGTGGTTATTTTTATTATCATGATTAAGTGTTAAATGGATTTATTTACCAACTCACAAATAAATTTTTATTGTCATTGACAAAATCCTAGCTAGATAGATCTGTTGCTTCATAGCACAGCAAATAATCGAGATATATGTTTCATATAAGAGATTGGCCATCAATATGAAAGTATAACAGGATGGCTTTATTTATTTTGTGTAGTGTGACGAGTGGTTTTCATTCGACCATCAGCGTTCGCACGGTGCAGTACGTGCGAGGAACAGCTTCATGTCCTCGATGAGCTTGCCCAAACCAGAGGGTTCTTAGACCTATGATCGTCGACGAACACCTTCATGTCCTCGACGAGCTTGCCGGAATCAGCGAGCTCCGGGAACGCGTAGAAGCCATGGACGGCGTCCGGGTATTCGACCACCCTGACCAGCTTCCCCTTGGCACGCAGCGTCTCCACGTACCTGGCGTGCCAGTCCTTGAGCAAGTCGAACCCGCCAGTCACCACCATCGCCGGCGGGAACGTGACCCCCAGCTCAACGCCTTCTCCACAGACGTGCGCCGCCGGGTGGTCTCGTGTGGCTCCCTCAGGCAAGAACTCGCTCCAGTAGTGATCAGCTAGAGCCAGCGTCAATATGCGGCAGGCCTTGTCGAAGGCCACCTCGGCCTCCGTGCGCTCCTCGCCGCCGAAGAACGGCTGTACGAGGATGGCGCCGGCCAGGTGGAGGCGCGTGCTGCGCAGAGGGGATGGTGGCGATGACGACCAACGTTGGGCGACGTGGTGAACCATGTTTCCCCCTGAGCTGTCGCCAACAAGGAAGCAGCTAGAGAGGTCGACGGCGTGGACCGGTACGAGGTCCGCCGGCAGTGGGGTCGGGGTCTCGTCGAGGTACCGGATTGCGGCGACGCCGTCATCGTACGCTGCTGGGAAACGGTGGTTGGGTGCGAGGCGAAAGTTGACGGACACGACGACGGCCGGAAGTTCACGACAGAGGCGGCGACAGTAGGTGTCGTAGGGGCGGGACGACGCGGAGAAGAGCACGAACCCGCCGCCGTGGAAGTAGACAAAGACGGGGAGTGGGGCGATGGCGTCAGCGATCACCGCCGACGAGGGGCAGAAGACGCGTGCCCAGAGCCCGCGGGAGGCGTCGATGGTGATGTCGGTGGATCGGACATCGTCCGATTCGGCGTTGGTGGTTGGCGTGGCGGCAGCCTTGAGGTCGCCGAGGAAGGCGATGGGGCGCCGGATTCGGCCGTTCAGGCTGTTTGCCATCTCGAGGATGGCTGCCTTGATGCGCACCGTCCAAGGCAGGGACGGCGGTGTGCGGTGGGAGGTCTCCTTGGAGCTGCTGATGGCCATTTCTTGTTTGATTTGCTTATGGGAGTGTGTCGAGTGTGTACATGTGCATAGTATAGTAAGCCCGGGGTATAAAAATAACGGCAGGAGCTGTGCGAACGTACGTATTGGGATAGGGCTTGAATGCTTGATAGGTAGGTACGGGCAGGTCGTCGTACGTCGTCGGTCCCTTGGCATGGCGTGTCGGGGCGTTCTGAAGAGGACTTGCATAAGCGATGTGCTGAAAAGGCCGGAGGACTTCTGCTCTAAAGGCGATCGTCGTCGCAGCGTTTTCACCACAGGCATGTATGCTTTGTGTTAATTTGTGGCTGCAGCCAAAACAAAGACCGCCATGGTGCTGTTGATGATCGAGCTGCCGTTTGAAGAAAGTACGTTGTCCAATGCATGGACCGTTGATTTGGCGCATGACCTGTGGCAGCCTGCCAAACCTCCAGGGCAGCGTGTTGTGGGCGTCAGCAAGCCGAAGTGGAGAGCACCGGTCGCCTGAGGAATTTCTTTTTTTTTTTTTTTTTGACCAAAGTCATTAAATTCCCTCGATCGAACTCAAGCCTAGTAGATGCGCCACTTAGTTGCTCTAACCGTTAGCTTAGAGGCCTTTTCACAGCAGGGAATTTCATCGGTGGAAGAGCTACCAAAACGGTAATGCTATCTGTAAAACGTCCGATCCGTCGGACGTGGGTTTGTGGGCCTCGTCTGCACGCAGAGCACCGCACGTTATCTGTAAAACATTTACAGTGCATGCACGCAGAGCATGGATGGACAGTAATTGTTCCACCTGCCCCGCACGCTGCATGCATGATGATTCATTTTATTTTTTCCTTACTTTTTTAATTTTCTGTGCTCCATTTTTTTCTTTTTTTATGTCTTGGTTTCTTATCTTGCGATATTCCGGTGTGCTTTTTGTGATGCACTGATTTATTCTTTGCGATATTCTGGTGTGTTCTTTACGATATTCTGACTTCTTGCGATGCATCGGTGTGTTTCAAATGATGTTCTGGTTTATATCTTTGTGATGAATTGATATGTTTTTTGATATTCTGGTGTGTTTTCTTACTATGCATGCGTGTCTTGGTTCGTGCCTGCCTCATGTTGTCTAGAGCCTAGACCTGCTACTATTTTTCTGTGCAATAGGTATTTTTGGTTGTTTCAACATATGTTTTTGAGTTGTTTTAACATATGTTTCTGGATTTTCGCAAGAGGTATTTTCGGGTTGTTTCAACATATGTTTCTGGTTTGTTTCAATATATGTGTTCTGGGTTGTTGCAACATATATTTCAGGGGTGTTTTCAATAGATCATTTTTTTGTTGTTGCAATAGATATTTATAGGTTGTTTGAACATATATTTTCAGTGTTGTTTCGACAAATATCCCGAGAGATGTTTCAATAGACGATTTTGAGTTGATGCAACAGATGATTTACATACCGTGGCAAGCGGGGGTTGGCGTCGGGCGTCCGTACGCTCTAATGCGTCTGATTTTTTTGTGCAATTAATTTTTCTGTCTTGTTTTTGTCATATGTTTCTGGGTTGTTTCAACATATTTTTCTAGATTTTTCGTAATAATATTTCTAGATTGTTTCAACATATGTTTTTGGGTTATTTCAACAGGCATACTAGGGGTGTTTTTTAACAGATTTTTTTTGTTTCAATAGGTCTTTCTGTATTGTTTCAGCATATGTTTTAGGGTTGTTTCAACAAATATCCCGAGGGTGTTTCAACGGATAATTTTTTTTGTTATTGCAGTAATTATTTCTATGTTATTTTAGCACATGTTTTCGAGTTATTTCAATATACGTTTTTGAGTTTTTTTAAAACTAGATCTATTGTATATCCAGATAAAAATAAATATTTTTTAAAAAAGTTTCAAAATATATCCATGTGGGGTCTTATTTTGAAGAATTTATCATCAGAAACTTAATAGTGCAATCAAATTTTAATTATGATATTTGGTTTATGAGATATAACTTTTTATGGCTATAAACATATGTGCACCAACTCTGCATGCACGCAGCACCAAAGCGAAGCACTAACACCCAAGGAGTGCAACATGCAGACGTGGGGCCAACTTGCACCTGACATATCTAATTAATGTAGTAGCATGTGGGGGTAACCGTGGGGAGCAAAATGCATGCAGTCAACAATTCAGGAGAGCTTCCGAACAAGAGCCAGCACGTCGGACGTCCGAACGCCATCTCTTCCCCTACTAAAACGGTAACCCTATGCCTTGGATGATTTCACAGTGAAAACCATTGTGTGTAAAGAGGGCATTAGTCTTGCTGGTTATCTGGGCATTCATCAAACCCAATCGAAATTATGTATCTACAAAGACCAGAAGGACTAGCAATTTGCGGTTTTTTTTACGGAAATGCTAGTCTTCAAACGTCCTAGCGATCGGACACGCGCCACAGCCCAAGTGGACCGCCCACGACAGCCCACCAAACCTTATCCCCTCAGCACATCACCTCCCCTCTTCTCATTTTCTTCGACACTCCGCCGCTTTGTCGGTGTCCCCACCTGCTCCTCCAGCAGTTCACGCACCGGCGAGCTCCAGTGCCGTGCGCTCCTCCCTCCCCGTTTCTCGCGCCTACCGCCGCCCGTGCTCCCTTCCTCCGTCGACGAGCTCGCCAAGCCGCCCGTGTGTTTCTCCCTCCCGCCGCTCACACCACCGCCGCCCGTGATCACGTCCTCCGTCAGCAAGCTCGCTGCGCCGCGGCGGCGCACGCCATGGCGGGGCCGGATCTGGCCGCCGCAGGTGCGGGTCCGCCGGATCTGGGCTCCGCGGCCCTAGGTCTTTGGGAGCTGGGGGGGCGGGCTCCCACCCATGCTCGCCGTGCTTCCATGCCGCTCCACCCCCTCCGCCCTCCTCGCACCACCGAGCTCCATCCCCCGGGTCCTTTGGGATGCTATGGCGGCAGCCATGGCAGGTGCGGGTACGCAGGATCTGGCCACGGTGGCCCTGGATCGCTGGAGGGGGTTGGCCTCCCAGCCGCGCTCGTCGCCTCCTCCCCACAGCCACACCACCTCCTGAGCATGGGGGCCATGGTGGAATCAGAGTCTTCCATGGCAATGCTCTGGCGAGGTAGGTCAGGAGGAGCTCCGGATATGAGGTCCCCTCCTCTCCCTTGTTCTTATTCTTCCACGCGCCAACCCGTTTCTCCTTTTGTTTCTTTTTTTCAACTTTTTTGTTTCAATTTGTTGTTTGTGCTAGTTTCAAATAGCATCCGTGTTTGCCTGTTTCAATTTTTGTTTGTGCTAGGTTTCAATAGCAACGCTGTTTTGTTTCAGTTTGTTGTTTGTGCTTGTTTTCCAATAGCACCACTGTTATTTTTTCGGTTTTTTTGTTTCAATCAGAGTTTTTTTTGTTTCAATAGATTACTCCTTTTTGTTTCAGTTTGATATTCTCATTTGGTTCATTATGTGTTCCATCTATTTTTGTCACAACACAGGGCGGTGTTTCATGTTTTGTTTCAAATCGCTTGTCCGTTTTGGTTCAATCAGCGCCAATGGTTTGTTTCAATCTTGATTTTGTTTTGGTGCAACACACGTATTTTCAGTTTGTTTTGTGTTTCAAACTATTTACGACCATGTTGTTTTTTAATTCAGTTTTGTGTTTCAGTACACCATCTTGTATGTTTTAATACATGTTCTGTAATTCTTTTGCATCATGGTTTTCGTTTGTTTCAGTAGGGTTATTCGTTTTTGTTTTTTATGTTTCAATCTTGATTTTTTTTATTTCATTTGATTCAACCATTTGGTTCACTTGAACTCAATGTCTTGTGTTTTTTTTCCCAACTTCTTTTGTTTCATTTTTTGTTTTCGGTTTGTTTCAGGAGGGAGGGCGATTGACCGGCGGTGGATCTACATTCGCGCTGTTGTCGGTGCGGAAATGGGGGTGCAGCGGGGGATCTCTGTGTGTGTGCATCCGTGGTTCGACGGTGCGGGGGGGCAGCGCATTGTCCAGGAAGGGGAGGAGTTTTGAGTGCGTGCGCACGTGCAGGGCGCGGGGTCCCTGTCCAGGAAGGGGAGGAATTTGAGTGCGTGCACGCATGCAGGGCGCGGGGGTGGGCCGGGCTTGGGCGTCCTATGCTTAGGACGTCTGAGCGCCAGCATGACCTTTTTTTTTTATGATGAGAAGAAATAGCAATTTGAGATGGAGGATGCAAAGGTGCGATGTAACGGTACTTTTTTTTTTTGACAACACAACGGTACTTTGTTTGATGGGCCAAGGTTCCGTTCCATGCGGGCCAACGGTACTTTGCACACCGCACGCGCACGCGCACCTACGACTGGGCCGAAGGCCCAAAAACATATGTGTGGTGGCCTGCCACGCGCATGTGGACGCGCACCGACGACTGAGTCCGGTCTGGTCGAGGGCAAGTAAAGGGTCAGAGATTTCTCAAAAAAAAAAAAAGAGTAAAGGGTCAGAGTCTCCTCTGCTTGCAAGTTGCAACTGCGTTTGCGAATACTCTCTTGTCTAGATGACTACGAGTACGTCTGTGATTGCGATTGCGAGCAGTGAAGTAGTGAAGTGGACGGTCAATGCAACGTCGTCGTCTCGGGCCTCTCGGCAGGACGGAGACCGGGTACTAGATTGTCAATATATATATACGGGGACTAATACGTGTTGACTGAAGACTGCTGACCGGCACTGCGTATATCCATTGGCGCCGGCGGCCTGCACGTACTAGTCTAATCAACGGCGGCCGGAACGAACGGAGCGCACAATTGCATGGATGGGTATAAAATGGACGACGAGAAGGGCAAAAGGCGAAAAACGAGCAACCAGATCGATCAAGCAGCAGCTTCAATTCGTCTAGCACATTGTTTAGTTCCATGAATTGGTACATGCCAGAATTCTCATAGCGTACTGTAGTATTTCGTCTGTGTTTATAAATTAGTGTTAAACATTGACTAATTACACTTAAAAGATTTGTCTCGTAAAGTTAAAATAAATTATATAATTAGTTTTTAATTTCGTCTATATTAAATACTCCATGCATGTATCATAAGGTTGATGTTATAGAGAATCTTCTTTTTACATATTGTATTTTTTAAAATTTTAAAAGAACTAAATAAGGCCTAGATGATATGAAGGCCGGATCGTTGGAGCGCTAGCTACCTACCTACCTACGCGTGCCAGGTATACATAGCTAGCTAGCTAGGCCAACTAGTACTTAGCTATACAATACAACCGCTAGCTGTTAGTTGGTGTCTTGTGTTGCGTACCTGCTTGCTTTTATGAGTATTAAGGCTGTCTCGAACAAATAACACCTAAGCACAAGATCTATACCAGAGTTTGGCTCGCGCACAGTAAAATTGCTGGTTCCCAAAAACTTGGCTTCTCCAACAGCCGAAAGTCAAAACGAGAGGTCCCACCCCCGCCGAGCAGATCCCGCGACGCGCACGTAGAGGCTGAGGCCACCATGGCCGCCGGCGCCTCAACACCAAGCCCAGCTGCGCCTAGAGAGGCCGCCACGGCCGGTCGAGCCCCCACTTGACGCACGCGCCGCCCCTCCCTGCCCAAGGTCATGGCCGTCGCAACTTCCATCTGGCTCGAGGGCAGCCATGGCCACCGCCGCATCCTGTTGCGGCCGGACAGCTACAGGCCGCCCACCAGCCGGCGCTCCCAAGGTCGCCGCGCCGCCGGACACGCACTCCCGGCCCCCTGTGGCCCTCGCCCGCCGAGCGCCCCCATCCCATGCGAGCCTGGCCGAGCGCCTCCATACCTCGCCGGGCCGCCGGACCTCCTCCACGCGTGGTTGGGAGAAGAGGAGGGAGAGGGAGGACCCCGACACCGGCCGCCGCCTGCTTCAAGCTCGAGGCCCTCGCCGCCGCCTGCTTCGACGGCGGGGTCGGATGCGGCTCAACAGGCCCTGCGCGCCCACCAGAGGCGCGGCAGCGGGGGCGACGCGGCGCCGTAGGGCCGCGCGCCCACCGGAGGCGCGGTGGCGGAGCGCCTCCAGTTCCGACGCTGACCCGCCGCCGCCTGCTTCGAGCTCGAGGCCCAACGGCGAGGGCGGATGCGGCGCAACAGGCCCTGCGCGCCCACCGGAGGCACGACGGCGGGGGCGACGCGGCACCACATTGCCGTGCGCCCACCGGAGGCGCGGCGGCGGGGGCGCCTCCACTTCCGATGCCGACCCGCCGCTCAGCCCCTGGTGCTGCTCCATCGCCGGCGCCCTGGTGCTACTCCATCACCGGCGCGCCGGACCGCCCCAACCTCCGTCCGCACCCCTCCTCGGCCGCGTCCCTCTCCGCCTCGTCGTCGGCGGCGGCGGCCGCCCCAACCCGAAGTCTCCTACGGGCCCACCATTGCCATCGCCACACAATTGCATCGTGGAGAGAGAGAGAGGAGGCAGTTTTCCTTCTGGCTTTACGAGGTAGCGAAAATGGCTGCGCGTTTGGCTCTTCTGTTGGAGTCTGGTTTCAGTAGCCAAAACAACTGTGCAAGAAATATTTTATGTTTGGGTGGCCGATTGGGTTCGCTGTTGGAGACAGCCTAAGGCAGGACCTTGTTTAATTCCCTTCCAAGTTCCAACTTTTTTTCACTCTCTCTCCATCACATCAATCTAGGGACACATGCATGGAACAGTAAATGTAGGTAAAAAATAATTAATTACATAGTTTGGTTGTAAATCATAAGACGAATCTTTTGAACCCTGATTGGACAATATTTACCAAATATAAACGAAAGTGCTACAGTGCTCAAAATTATAACATTTTGATTTTGAACTTTGCAGGTAACTAAAGAAGGCCTAGCTAGCTCCAGCTGCATATGCATGCTTGCGGGCCGGTACGTGCACAACTGAACACGGATGCGTCGTTGCTTCTTTGCTTACACTCCGATTCCTTCTTGTTCTTCTTTCAGTTCTTTTATAGTATATCATGAGGCTGATCACAGACGACGTAATAACGACGACGGCGGTTGCATATATATACTTGCATTGCATTGCATTGTTGTACGTATTATTAGTTGGTGGTGGTTACATACTAGGGAGCTAGTAATAGCAGATAATTTGACTAACTAACTAACTAACTGATTGATCCAACGTATATGTGTGTGTGTAATACGTACTAATCATCATCAAATTAATATATATAGACCGAGCTTGATCATGCATGCAAGTGGTCCATCCAGGCTGCCAGCTAGGCAGCTGCGAGAATATCATGCATGCATGGCATCTGATACGATTCGCTTCGAACGCAGACAGACAGAATGAGTAGCTACGTAGCTGCAGGTAACCCGGTCAAAAAAAAAAAAAGTAATCCGGCCGGCAGCGCCAACAGACACACTTCGCGCGCACACACACACACAACACATGCATGTGCCCGTCAAGCGCCAACGATGCAAGCTAGCACACGAGATACATACATCTAATTCTCCCCTCCAGCACTCTCTCTCTCTCTCTCTCTCTGTGTGTGTGGAACATTATTACTTTTGTTAAGGGAAGTATGATCCCGGTCACAAGCATGCTTGAATGAATGCTCCCCTCCTTTCACAAGAACACATACCATATCATTCACGATACGATTATTATTTGATCACATCGTCTTACATACAAGAAACTAAAAACCGAATACTTTAGAAACTACAAACCTGTTGCCTGTTGGTACCAAAAAGTGATTTATCTACCGATATTAATTATGTACTATATATATTATTAATATTTATATATATATATCTAGTTAAAGTTAAGAAATATTTAATTTATCCGGAAGTGAAAGTTAATGACACTCTTTACGAAGAGGGAGCTGAGAGAATATATGTGTGTAGAGTTGTATTTGGAAAACATGTTGTCATGACCGTGCCAACACACCAGCGTGCTTTGGACGTTCAAGAAGGTTGTCTCTACAACCTACAACGCAGAAACACTAAACATAACCGGCCAAACCGATCTAGAGATCAAAACGGCCGATGTAGAACTCGTGTATGGCTGAAACGACTCCCGAACCATCTCCGGAAGGATCCGTCAGGAGGAAGCACGTGGAGGATCTCTTAGGATCAGCAAGGCCACCTAAGATGCCAACTAATCTCGTAGAGAGACAAGCCGGACAGCAAATAGAGGGGTTGAGAGAAGAGAATTAGGGCAAAAGAGGGTATTTGTATTGTTTTGATACGATTGAATGGATGGGATCAATCGGCCATGATCCTCTCGTATATATAGAGGGGGTGGTCTTATCCCAGTAGGAAACAACTCCAACATGTGATCTACAATTTCCCACGATCAAAACTTGCCAAAACACGATTTAGGGACAAATCGGTTCGGACTCCAGCACTCGGCTAAGCCGTTTTTCGCGGGCCTAGGCCGGCCTCATGCCAGACCAGGACCCAGCTAAGCCGGCCTGGTGACCCGGCTTAGCCAGCCCGCACAGTGGCGTCAGCCACATGGCAAGGAGCCGGCTTAGCTGGTCTAGTGACCCGGCTAAGCCGTCTGGGTGGCCGGCCTAGCTGGCTTGGCCAACCGGCCTAGCCGACTGGGCAGGCTCGCTTGCGGCTCGCCGTCTTCTTCGCGTGATTACTTGCTCCATTATCGCCGCAATTTGACCTCAACCATGTCCAGGGTTCCCGTGACTTGCTCATGTTGCCAAATACACCATCGGACATTTTTGAGTGTCAACACATGTGAAAAAACCTCACAAATTTAGAGGAATTTAAGCAAAGCCGCTATCTAAGACCTCCAAGCAATATATATTCCCTCGGCCCAAAAATGATAAACCATATTAAACGAGAGTAATAAAATTCATAAAAATTAGGTTTGTCATTTGCTACCCAAAGAAACCAACATTATTCATAGCCACTTGGTAACCTGATTTTACATAAAAAACTACTTTCTTTTTACTTTTACTGCTTATTGGTGACATTGAAAATTGTAGTCAAATACGTACACTTGTGTAGTGGTACACGCCTGCAGGCCTTCGCTTTTGTTTCCACACACTGCACGCTTATTAGCTAGCTGTCGTTGACCGTTGACGCCGAACAAATCCAAAGGGTAAACGGCAGTAACAAAACGACATATACTGCTACGAATATACCAGCACCTTTCTTCCCCTGTCCCTGTCCCTGCCCCTGCCCCTGCCCCTGCCCCTGCCCGTATGTGTCCCCATATATTGCTACCACAGCGCCTCCGTACGCGCATTGTTTAATCTGTTGCCACGTCCCGCCTCGCGTCGGGGAAAAGTTTACGTTTTTTTTTTTTTGACAACTGGGAAAAGTTTACGGTTAATAACATGTATGTAAACCGAGTGTAGGTAAGGTGGTTAGTTTCTTATGGTAGAACTTGTTATCTAAGACTTTTTCTGGAAAAACACTTGTTATCTAAGTTTAAGACCATATTTGACAAAGTTCTTTCTGAAAATAGCTTTATATATGAGCATTTTTCTTGCTGAAAATGGTTTGTTTTCAAAGTTTCTCTCGAGTACTTCTTTTCATCTCTACCGACATGCCTCGTGAATTGCTATCCTCATCTTTCTAGAGTAACAATGTGGTGTTCCTGCCTCTTGATTTATAAAATGCTCCAAATAAAGCCTTCTTTAGACGTACTCCCTCTGTTCGGAAATATTTACATGTTTGGAGTTCAAAAATTTTCCGGAATTAAATGTTCTCTGTAGCCTGAACAATGACTGTGCGTGCAGTGCAGCGTCCCAGTAGTATTTTGTTTGTTCTTTCAGTGGACGAGTGCAACGATTATACTACTCCATGTGGAACTGGAACTAGAACTAAATTACACATCAATTTACTCCGACGCATGTGGATCGAGGTGAAATCGGCAACATCCAGATAAAGTATAATAGAGGGTGTAGTTCTTATTTGTTGAAAACCATGTAAGTTTAGTGATTTTATTCGTTTATTTTTCCAAGATATATAGAGGCCACATTTGTGTCTATCCATCCATGAACCACCAAATCCTAGGTACGACATTGAAGAGTGGCTAGGTTTGTAACGTGATTTTCATTTTTGTTGTGGAGGAAAATAGCAACAAAATATGACGGAACAAAGTCGGCAACTGAAAACGGCTCACAACACAAGGCAGCGGCGGCCACGCCGCGTGCTCGCGCGTGCTCCACTTGCACCAGCCAGCCAGCGAGGGGAGCAAAGCGCGTGATGCGCCGCGAATTCTCCACGCCGCGTGGGCCCATCCCTCGTTTTCCCTCGCTACTAGGACACGTGCTGGCCCACCGTCAGTCGCCCTCGCCGCACGCCGCCGGCCCAAACGGACGCGGCCCGCTTCCTTCCCCAGGTCCTCCCACGCGCTCCCCCTCCTTGTCGTCGGGCCAGGTCCAATCCAGACTTCCAGAGCGTGGAATTTTCAAAAAAAAAAAAAAAATAAAATACAAGCTCAACGTGCCGAAGATGGAAGAGTTTCCGTTTCAGAGGGTGCCCAAGGTCGCGTTCCTGTTCATGGCGCGTGGGCCGATTCCCTTTGCGCCGCATTGGGATTACAAGCTCCGCCTTCTACGGCAGACAGATCCCCAGCGAGGTATTGCCTTTTGCTGCTAATACAATCAATCCACAAATTGTCCAAAAAAGCTAAATTGATAGTGATAATTCATCCATTCCCACCATGGCATGAATCATCGGTAGCAAGCAAGTAGCAGCACATTGCAATCCATCAGCAGCTTGGGAATTTGGCAATTTGCATCGCATTATCGTTGCCTTTGTGCGAAAGAAGAAAGAAAATAATCTGGTTGAGTGGTAGATAGCTGGTGCCTTGGTGTCCGCTTGTCATGCTAGTTGGTGGCTGCCATGTGCCCAACTTGATTGAGATACGTTGTGCGCAAATGCCTTAGTATTTGCTCTAGTAGGGGAGGGCGAGAATATGCTTTGCTTCCTTGTCCCAATGCTAGGTTGGTAAACTACTTAATTTCAGATAAGTGATGATGAGATTCTTGCTTGACAAATGTTCCCCCTTGAATTATTTTTACTAAAAACTAATATCATGCCCAAGTCTTTTTTGTTGGAGAAAGCAGCAGCAGCAGCAACTACAGTTGAAATGCATGCCTTATCCGTAGCAAATTCGTTGATGCGTAGATTCTTTCTTGCATCCATTGGAGATAAAACGTGTGCAGGTTTGGCATTATTCTTGTGTGGACGTCCTTGGTACAAATTGCATGATACTGCAAGCAGCAGGCCAAGAGGATAACATAGCACACTTGTCAACAAGGACGGATATGGACTAATGGCAAGATTAGCGTGTGATGCAAGTCAGGCTCATATCCATAATCCCACTGCATGCAACAAATGGTTAGTGAAATCGCATAATCCTCGTCTTCATCTACTAGTAGAATCTGGAACACATGGAAGCCCAATCGGTATGTGCAAGCATCGTAATCCCAGTCGGACTCCGGCAGGACAAACCATTTCTCTGTTGCAGGATTGCACACAACATAATTAGATTCACCTTCCAACAGAGGCACAAGAGAAGGCCGTTGCAACAGATCATGTCCAGGAAATATGAAGATGCTTCTATGCTGTTCTCCTCGTGGCTGATTCTGTCTCTGAAGTAGAAGAAGCCGGATAGCGTCTGGGGGATCTTCTTGCGGTGCTCGGAGTGGGTAATTAGACCAGGAAACACACTTGAAGCGGCAGATCGATTTGACCGGCAGCCGCGATAGGATCTCGACGATGATATCATCTGTCAGGTCGGCGGGGAAGGATCCATCTGTGCGCTAGTCAATCTAAGAAATGGGGATAAAAGAAAAAGAAGAATGATTCAGATTCAGATTAGAAACTATAAATCAGCGCAGGGCAGAGGTAAACAAGAAAGACGAAGATGGCGCAAGGACCAGTCTGCCGGAGAGGCCACACGCGTGCATCTTGCGGTGGCCTTGCGGGCGCCGCCAGAGCAGCTCCGGCAGCCTCGTCGGCGTGCATGTGAGCAGCAGCACCGTGGCCTCGCCACCACGTGGCGTCCACATAAGCAAAACCACCTCGATAGTCAAATATGAATGGTTTCAAGAGTTGGCTGACCAAAGATGCATGGTTTTGAAGTTTGATGGTCATTTTTAGATTTCGTTAAAAATTGGATGTCCAGAAATAGACTTTTTTTCCTTTTTCTTTTAGCGACACTGTGGCAGGGTTCGTCGGAAGAAGGTAGCTAGCAGGCCACCGGGTGGGATATGTGAGAAATTGCAGCCCGCTCCCTACGGATACAGCATTTCCTAGAGTTGCCAAAACATTTTCCTAATCTAAGATTTTTAGCAACTACGGATACCTCATAATCTTTTGGCACTTAGAAAAACATACACCCTTCGCGCCAATTCCCGGGCTAACTCGTGTAGTGCTGTTTTTGATCCGTGATGAAGAGAGGCGTGTCTCTGAGATTGGGTGATTGGGTGAAGGTGACTTGTTTCTGGTGCTCGTGCCGTCTAGCAAAGACGGTTGATTCTGTTGGTGATCTGGCACGCTCTGGACTAGAAATAAATGCGATGAAAATGATGCTTCCTGAATTTTGGATTTGTGCTTCTGACTTGATTGAAAAAAAAAAGAAATATCTTGGACTAGAAACAAGAAGAGATGAAAGTGATGCGTCCTGAACTATGGATTTCTTCTGCCTCTGTGAATTGGTTGGAAAAAAAGGAGGATAAATCATTCAATTTTGTTGTTCCCCGAATGGTTCTTTTTGGAAAAAGAATCTATATCATCCTTCCCCACCCCCCTTGCTATCCATCAGAAACAGGGGGGAAAGAACAGAGAGGGACAAGTGATAGGATGAGCATGACCAAGTCTTTCAGTTGGAAGAGAAAGCAGAAGAAGCCCTTGAAATGCATGTCTTATCCGTAACAATTTCTTGCGGCTCCTGCACAAGTGATGTGTAGATTCTTGTGTACACCTGCACGTCCTGATGGAAGAAGTATATACGATACGATACTATGATTGTTACAACGGCAGGGCTAGAGATGGATATCTAGTCCATTTGTCACACACACAAGGACGGACGAGTGGCAGGATTAGCATGTGATGTAGGCCATGCCCATCCATGACCTCTTTGCAACAGGTGGTTAGTGAAGTGAAATCGCCCTTTGAATAGACGAACCGAGGTAGCCTATGCAGACCCTACTCATACCGTCAGATGCCGTTGTTTCCCATCTAAACACATGACAAGCCATCAGACAGGCAGAGAGTGACGACGACATCTGCTCGGTATAGGCACCCTTGCTACTGAACTGGAACGGCAAGAAAGAATACTGGGACAGCAGCAAATTTGGATGTCCCATTTTCCCCAGAACACAGCTAGCAAGTCACAAGAGACATCAGGTTGGGTGAGTGGCATGTAGCCCCAACTTGTATTGATCACTTGTTGACTGAAGATTACCATGAAGGACTTGGGAAGGAGACGCAGGGCCTCACCTTCTACGGGTGGCAGAGAAGTCGACGGGGCCGTGGCTGCTGCTGGATGGAGCAGCGACTGGCCTGGATTGGCGGCAGCCAGCGGCAAGGGCCTTCTCCTTTGCGGACCTGGCAAATCGTTCCTGCAGTGACGGCGAGCTGAGCAATGGGGTCGCAGGCGCCAGGCAGTGGCCGACGATTTCCCCAGTGACGAGGTCCAAGACAGAGAGGTCAACTGCCGTCAACGCACGGTCATGAGATGCTTCAATCACCAACGACAGCGAGCAAAGAAATGCAAAACCTTTGGCGTGGTGCCTTCTTTGTAGGCTTTTGGGCTCCACCACTGATCTTTCCCCTCATTGCGGCCGCTTTCCCTT
>CM041643.1:3163950-3185028 GCA_023333625.1 Bothriochloa decipiens | reverse complement strand
CCTTAGTCCCTAAGGTGGCTAAAATTTAGTCTATATTAGTTTAGGAGGTGGGAATCAAATAGGCCTTAGTTAAAATTACAGAAATCTATCTTACGACCTGTAATTTAGAACTGATGATGTGTAATACACAAATACTGAACCCTTTTTTTCCTTCGTTCTCCAAAAAGGAAAACAGAGCATATCCAGAGGATCAAGGTAGAGTAGCAGTTCCATATGAGTTGGTTCTTCGAACAAGGAAAATTACAGAGATTTAGTGAGATCATACATTATGCCGATAATTTCAGTTTATCAGAGAACGATGGAGAAAGAAGGTTCACTCCTGATATTAGTAGATCACGGCATACAAGTTCTTTTGTGTCTGAGAAGAGCATCGTTGGGCGAGACCAATTAAGAGACACAATTGTTGAGAGATTGTTGTCTGGAGATAGGCAAAATGTAGGAAAACCTGTCTCTGTCATGGCCATCGTTGGTATGGGAGGATTAGGCAAGACAACACTAGCTCAACTTGTGTATAATGATCCAAGGGTGGACCAGTCATTTCCCAGGCGTGCTTATGTTTATGTCTCAGAGGAATTCAATGTCATTACCATAACAAGGAACATTATTAATTCAATAATAGCCAATGTCAAGAAGAAGCGTGGGTATTTAGAACTGGATGAACTTCATGGTCAGCATTTAGAACTGGATGAACTTCATTGTAAGTTGGCATTTGTAATAAAGGAGAAAAGGAGTTTAGTTGTGTTGGATGATGTATGGAATGATAAAAGAAGAGATTTGTGGGAATCACTGTGTGCACCTATGTCAGCTTCAACGTTTTGTCAGATAATATTAACCACCCGCAGTAATGATGTGGCGAGGCTGGCACAGACAATGCCTTCCTATCGTCCGAGTTGCCTAAGCTTTGATGTGAGCTGGTCTTTGTTCAAGCAAGTTGCATTTCAAGTTGACCAAGAGTCTGATACTCCAGTAAACCTGATACAAATAGGCAAGAGTATTGCTCAAAAGTGTAAGGGATTGCCGCTAGCAATTAAGACAATAGGAAGCATGCTAAGACAAGAAACTGATGAAGAGATATGGAAGGATGTCTTAGAAAGTGAACTGTGGGACTTGGAACCATCACAGCACGAGATTTTGCCAGCATTGGAGTTGAGCTACAAGCACATGCCCATATACTTGAGAAGATGTTTTCTTGCCCTATCTCTGTTTCCAAAAGTTAGTTCACTTGGGATGTACGATGTGATGAAATCATGGAAATTACTTGATTTGCTTCGCTGTGATGGAAGTGAGGACAAAAATGGAGCGTTGTATTTGAATGAGTTAGTTCAACGGTCTATCCTGCTTGATGAAGGTGGTGGTGAGTATTTCCTGCATGACCTTCTCCATGACCTTGCTTGTTTTCTTGCTGGAGAAGAGTTCTATAGATTTGGAGGAGGTAGATCAACTGAAATTATTCCACAAAACCTTCGGTATATGTCTTTAACTTGTGATAGCATATCCATGGAGATTCAAACTAGATCACACTCTCTTAGGGCCATCATTATGGAGACCTTTGTTAATAACCCAGAAGCATTATTTTTGAACTGTAAGAAGTTGCGGGCCCTTGTCTTGAATTGTGATGCTGAGGCCTTTCCTGTCATCATGGATAGCCTCAAAACTGTTACGGCACTTATCAGCTCGTGTTAGTGGAAATGTACAATTTGTAATGCCTACTTCTATGCTTCGTTTATATAATCTGCAGACTCTGGAATTGCTGTGGTATAATGAGCAGAGGGTGGAAATGTTCTTCACCTAGTTCTGTCTTCTGTGTGAACCTACTACTGGACGCGGTAACGAGCACCAAATAAGCTTGCATACTTTGCCTAAATTCTTAACGAAGATGCAGTTGCTGCAGGGTTCTAAGTAGAGTGTTGTAGCATTCTCACAGGACCTAACACTATGACATTGTCACAATGCTTTTTCTGCTATGTTATTTAATTTATTTAGAGAAATGATGTAATAAACAATTGAATAATTGTTGATTAATTGTTGTATGTTTATGTATATGAGTGTTGACTATTATGTTAGTGAGTATGCTGATTTATTGATTGACAATGAAGTAATGGACCTAGAGACATGCTCTTTTGGAGTCGCGAGCATGTATTAATTCATGTATGTTTTCTTCATGAAATTTCTTTAATTCCATGTTTTTTGTGCATAACTATTTGAAAGTTCTTGGGAGAGGCCGTCACTAAATGTCTCTGCCCGCTATTTAAAACCTTAGGTTGGCAGTTGTAACGTTAAAAAGAGTAGTTGAGAAACATCGACATGTTATACGTAACATTAAACATCGACATTGTTAGGGAGTTGCATATATATTGATTAAATAGAATCTAGACACAAATGAAGTTTAGTCGCCCGCTTCGTGAGCCTTTGGACGAGAAGAATGTCTTTCTTTATGGTCATCCAAAGGAACTGGTCCATTGTCAACAACCGCTTGCCTTCATTGACTCTTATGCTCTTGACAATGTTTAATTATTGCAGAATCTATGTAAGATATATAGTCAGCACATTTGACATGATAATACAATTTACTACGTACATCCTCCATCTATAGTTGTACCCAACATCTAGAAGGAATTAGTTGTACCTAACATCTAGAATTGAAGGAATATTCCCTATAGTGGATACCTATGGCCATCATATCCATCCGACCAAACACCAAATATACATAGATTGCCATTTCCCATCCATGGATATCCATGGAACCAAATACACTGTGGATCCACCAACAGACTTCCCCACTAGCGAGCCCTCACACTATTTTTTTTCTCGAATTACTTGTGTAATTTGATTGGTTCATCTTCTAATTATGTGAATATTGGTTCATTTTCTAATTATGTGAAAACACACACCTTGGTAGTTAGTCCTATGTGAAAACATATTTTTACCACTAACCCGAGGGGAAAGGTAAGGACCTGTTCGGGGGCATTGAAACCAAATCAAATGAGCTCTTCTATTTATTACTCATTCCTTGTTCATGCATCTCAGAGCCTTGTACTATCTTTTTGATTGTTAGTTTTTTTGACTAATTGATTAATGTTATTTTGATAAGAGACAATTATGAGCGGCCACAAAAAACAATACGGTCAAAAGTCTCAACACGCGTAACATGTTGCTATTGATGACTTCTACGTGTCATGATTATGATCTATATAAGATCCACTAATCATATGAGGGCACCTGAAGTCTTTCTAGCCACTTTCTTTCTAGCAAATTAATTTTTTTTTCTCAGACTTGGTCTCCTGTGTTTGAAAAAACAAATTTACTTCGAAGTTAGTCTATCCAGCAAGACATCAATAAGTAAAAGAAAGATAGTGACCATCAAGCATTCAAGGCCACAGATGAGCTAGTAGCTTGCAAGATTTCCACTCTAGTGTGGATAGAGAGACTCTGTTGTTTGTTGCTCCAAATTCTATCCGTAAAGCAAAAGGCCAGCTTCTGGCCGAAGCAGAGTGGAGGCCCGTCGCCGGAGGGGTATAGTGTGGTGCCTTAGGATCCCTTCTTTCCTGCAGAAATTATTAAACTCATGCGAGCAAAATTCACCACCATTGTCAGTACGAAGCAGCTTAACTTTCTTGTCAGTTTGCCTTTCTATCATGGTTTGAAACAGAATGGTGTGGCTGAGAGGATGAACAGAACCATCATCTCCAAGGCTCGTTGTATGCTATCTAATACAAAGATGAACAAGCATTTTTGGGCAGAGGCAGCCAACACCGCATGTTATTTGATCAACAGGTCACCTTCTATTCCACTAAATAAGAAAACACCAATTAAGGTATGGTCTGGTACACCTGTTGATTACTCTCAGTTGAAAGTCTTTGGATGCACTGCATATGCTCATGTTGATAATGGAAAGTTAGAGCCTATAGCTATTAAATGTCTGTTTCTTGGTTATGGTTCGGGTGTTAAAGGATATAAGTTGTGGAATCCTAAAACAAGAAAGACCTTCATGAGCAGGAATGTTATTTTTAATGAATCAGTTATGTTTAATAACAGTGTTTCAGATGTTGTGTCAGACAGTACTGATGATGAGCAACAAAAGGTTCATTTTGAGGTGGAGCATGTGGATGCTCCTGAAGAAGAAATATTTGATGAAAATTCTGGTAATGATGTTCATTACTTATCCTCTGTTTTGCAGCATGATGATCAGCCCATAGCATTCCATAGAGAGAAGAGAAACTGTGGGGCTCCTAAACGTTTAATTGAAGAATATAATATGACTTATTATGCTTTGAGTTGTGCTGAACAGGTAAAGAAAAATCTTGAACCAGCTACATATTCTGAGGCTATTGCATCTGATGATCGTGCAAAGTGGATTTCAGCTATGCAAGAAGAAATGCAGTCACTGGAGAAGAATTGCACTGGGGACATTGTACCATTGCCTAAGAAGAAGAAGACCATCAGTTGTAAGTGGATCTTCAAGAGAAAGTAGGGTTTGACTCCTAGCTAGCCTTCGAGATATAAGGCAAGGTTAGTGGCTAAAGGTTTTAGTCAGATTCCAGGTGTTGATTACAATGATGTGTTCTCTCCTGTGGTCAAGCATAGTTCTATTCGCACTTTCTTCAGTATTGTTGCTTCACATGATCTTGAGCTTGAGTAGCTAGTTGAAAAGACAGCCTTCTTGCTTGGAGAACTGGAGGAGGAAATATATATGGACCAACCTGAAGGGTTTAAAGTCCCTGGTAAGGAAAATTATGTTTGCATATTGAAGAGGTCTTTATATGGTTTGAAACAGTCTCCTCGTCAGTGGTATAAAAGGTTTGATTTATTTATGTTGGCACATGGTTTCAAAAGACTAAATTATAATAGATGTGTGTATATCAAGTTTGTGAATGGATCACCCATATATTTGCTGTTATATGTTGATGACATGTTGATTGCTGCCATGAGCAAGGAACAAATTGCTACTCTGAAGGAGTCATTGAATAGCGAGTTTGATATGAAGGACCTTGGGGCTGCTAAGAAGATCCTAGGTATGAAAATTTCTAGGGACAGAAAGTCTGATTTATTGCTTTTTAGTCAGCACGGTTACATTAGTAAGGTTCTTGATCGCTTTAATATGATAGATGCAAAGCCTGTTAGCACCCCTATTGCACCTCACTTTAAATTGTCTGTAATGCAATGTCCTAGTACTGATGAAGATGTTGAGTACATGTCTAAGGTGCCATATTCTAGTGCTATTGGTTCATTAATATATGTCATGGTTTGCTCTCGTCCTGATTTATCACATGCTATGAGTTTGGTCATTCGTTATATGTCTAATCCTGATAAAGAATATTGGAGGGCAGTTCAGTAGATTTTTAGGTATCTTCGTAGAACAGCAGATTATTGTCTGAAGTTTAAAAGAACTGATAATAGAGTTATTATTTATGTTGACTCAGATTATGCTGCTGATTTGGATAGGCGAAGGTCACTCACAGGATATGTGTTTACAGTTGGCAGTTGTGCTGTGAGTTGGAAGGCAACATTACAGCCAGTTGTTGCCTTATCTACCACTAAAGCTGAATACATGGCAGTTGCTGAAGCTACAAAAGAACTGGTATGGCTGAAAGGTTTATATTCTGAATTATGTGAAGTTGATACTTGCATTAACCTATTTTGTGATAATCAAAGTGCTATCTATCTCACTAAAGATCAAATATTTCATGAGAGGACTAAGCACATTGATATCAAGTACCATTATATGCGTGATGTTATTGCACAAGGGCAGATGAAGATATGCAAGATAAGTACTCATGATATCCAGCTGATATGATGACAAAGGCAGTTCCTGTTGCTAAGTTTGAGCTATGTTCAAGCTTAGTTGGTATTTCAGCTTAGCCCAAAAGGCGTTTTGGTGTCAACAGTGTTATTGCTTCGTTATGTTCAGGTGAAGGATTGATTTATGCTGCAGGAAAGAATTTGTCTCAAGGTGAAGTTTATTGTTTGTTGCTCCAAATTCTATCCACAAAGCAAAAGGCCAGCTTCTGGCCAGAGCGGAGCGGAGGCCTGTCGCGGGAGGCTTGGGCCTGGCCCATGTACGCATGACTTGCGCCCCTGCGGGGCGGTGGGGGGGGGGGGGGCAGCAGCGGTGCAGACCCTTTAGGGTTTTCACCTTATATTTTACCTGTAAGCCGCCGCACGGGATGAAGAGATAAGTGGTAATTCCCCGGCGTTTGTAACCTCCACCAAATATAGTGAAGACCGGTTTGCTGGCTGACGCCCGTGGTTTTTCCCTCTCGCATTGAGAGGGTTTTCACGTTAAATCTCGTGTCTCCTGTGTGTTTTCATATTGTTTTGCTTCTTGATTGGCATCAATATTTTATAACAGACTCCACCATGGCCAAAACCATCATCTCTGTCATCGTAGGTGATGTCGTCTGCAGAGTAATCTCTCATCTCATCGGGCTTTATTGGAGACACCAGGAACAAAGCACCGAAGCATAGCTGTGATTATATGCCACAAGCTCATAAGGATTCACAGCGCGGTAGAAGAGGCCAAAAGGAAGTGGATCGTAAATGATGGCACGCTCATGTGGCTCTCGGAGCTCATAGTTGCTGAGTACCAAGGCAACTACTTGCTTGACTACATCAAACATGAAGGTGCCGAGGATGATAAAGGTAAGGTAGTCTCCACCTTATCCCAGATTAATCCTACCAAGCGAGCGAGGATTTATGTGTGCAACATACTGTCAAGACGCCATGATGTCACCATCGATGAGAACGACAGAGTTGCAGAGAGAGGTCAGTGCACTGCAGGTGG
This sequence comes from Bothriochloa decipiens, assembly GCA_023333625.1. NCBI lineage: Eukaryota > Viridiplantae > Streptophyta > Magnoliopsida > Poales > Poaceae > Bothriochloa > Bothriochloa decipiens. The sequence goes on along the minus strand of CM041643.1, from coordinate 3,178,247 downwards.
CGAAGTAGGATTTTGGCAGCAAAAGATCCCTGATGGTGTTTGAAGATGTGGATATGCGTCATAAACAGGTGCTAGAAGAGCTCCTGCCCAAGAACAAGAGGCACAGCTGGAAGATCATTATGACAACGAACAATCATCTTGCCGCGACCATTGGCACAGTGAAGCCGATCATGCTGCAGGTGTTTCCTATCCCGGAGTACTGGTTCTTCCTCAGGGCGCACGCGTTCTCTGGCAGGGACCTCGAGGAGAGCCCACGGCATGGCTGCAGACAAAGCAATCGCGAAGAAGCTCGATGGGTCCTTGTTCGGAGCAAAAATCATTGGAGGGTTGCTCATGAACAACCTGAATCTCGGCTTTCGGGCTTCTGGCGTGGGGTCTCCGATAGCAGCGGCATCGAGGACATGTCTGCGCTCAGCGACAGCATCAACTACGTCATGGATCTTGTTTTAAGTCTTTTTTTAATAAATTTCCCGTTTCAGAAAAAGAAAACTACGTCATGGATCTGCCCCAGAGCTTGCTGCCAGGAAATGTACGTCGTATGTGCCAGATGATCCTTTCCAAGGATCGGCTCCGAGTCTGAGGTTGCGAGGTACCTTGCTTCAGTGTTACATCATACGGTGTGAGCATCTCTAGCTATATATCTCATCTTATGGCAGATTTAAATATAGGTTTTATACGTATGTTTGGTTGTTTATCGATCATTTTCTTCCATGTTACTTTGGAATTTGTAACCTTGTTCTTCTTCGGTATAAGAGTGAACGTGGTTTCAGAAATTTAGTGCTGCTTCGCACACCATTCTTGTAACTTGTCCAGTAGAGTGTTGTAGAGGTCCTCAAAATTGTTTACAAACTGTTGGGAGAACTTTTGGTACCATACAAAATAGCAGCAGGCCGGCCTCAACTTGATCATCAACTAAGCCCAAATGGCCCATATATAAGAGCCCCATTCAGTAAGTAACCTTGTTACTGTCTGGATTAATCGCACTGCTGTTACTGTCAGTGGGTTGTTGGTGCTTTATTTGCCAGGCACTTCTTCATTCTCACCTGATCGATCTCTTCCTGTCCTGCCGATTCCATTCCATGCATCGGTTTCCTTTTCTTTTCTGTTATATGCATAATATAATCTTTTTCATGCACTAAGTGTGAGTGTTGCTGCACCAAACCAACGCTGCTTTCTTTCTGCGTCTGAAAATCACGAGCCGCCCCATGCATGCATGACGATGATTATTCGGAGCAGCTGTTGGGTTGCACTTGCACAGTTGCACTGATGAACACGGCTTCTGCAATCTGCACATCTATCTATCCACTCGAAAAAGGGCCAAAGCTAGGTTAGGCGCAATGCCTTATCAGTACCTGCCAAGTGCCAAGTCACTGCCGACCTAGCTTTAGTTTCTGAATTGCCATTGCATCGCATTTGTTGGGTTGGATGATTGGATTGGATCCATCACTCCAAGCTGATCCCTCTTCTTACAACAGGCTAGTGTGTCGATGCTTATCCAGGAGAGGAAAGAGGTTAATTAGGGAGAAAAGACTGGATTGAAACGGTGTTAGGCTGCTACCAAGCAACCTATATATTATACTATACTCCGATGTGAAAGGGAAACGCCTCTTCATCATGGTTGGTTCCTTTTTACCTTCTCTTGTCTGGGTTTAACTAGGCCTCCCACGATCCCAAATGTAGATCGGTTTAGGATTCTTGGTAGCCAAACTTCTTAAATTTATAGAATTATAATTTCTTAAATTAAACTTGGTCAGTCGTATAAACAAAATAGAGTTACACAACATCGTTCTTATTGTCCATGGTCGTAGAGAGGAATCTGCATCCTATGTCGTACCCAGCATATTCTTTCAACAACTTAGATAAATGCTAATAATCTAATGAGGACGTTCAGACGTTCCCAGGTCTAGTACAGCTATGGGGCCCAACAAGACAACTCGGATGCGTTGGTTGAGGTGCATCCGAGTGCACTTTTTTTAAGGAAACAGGAGGAGTTTGGCCCCTACTCAAATTTTATTGAAATTTTATTAATAAAAGTTTACAACTGATAGCGCCAGACATCGGGATGCTAGTGCCTCTGAAAAATAAAATCTCCAAGGCCAACACTCAGCCACAAGAAGGAAGATATCAAAATTGAAATGGAGGAGAACACCTGTCCTGAAATTTTATCCTCCGATCCTTACGTCGAAAAATATGTATGTAAAATCCCCTTTCAGACATGTTTCTTCAAGCGTTTTATCTGTCTTCAGACGTATGTTAGACATATATATGTTTCTTCAAGTATTTTATCTGTCTTCAGACGTTTGTTGCAAGTGTTGTATTTTGATGTTTCAAATATAAATCGGATGTTATATCTCCCTCCGCACCTTCTGCTGCCTCACCTTAGTGTCTCCTCCTTGCCTGCTTCTACTGTCTTGCGGCCTTCTCTAACTGTGAAGGGGCCGTCTCGTGGGATGGCGGCACAGACGCGAACTTACACGAGCTGGTGGTGTCTTGGTCTATTGGTGGGCTGCGACTCTAGCCTACAGTTGCGTTGGTTGAGGTGCGTCATCCGGGTGCACTGGTAGCGCCGGATATCCAGATGCTTTTGCCTCCGAAAGATAAAATCTCCACGGCCAACACTCAGCCACAAGAAGGAATATATCGAAATTAAAATGGAGGAGAATACCTGGAATTTTATCCTCCGATCCTCACCTAGAAAAATATGTATGTAAATCCCCCTGTGACTGTGACGACCCAGTCAAATTAGACAGCATCGTCGCAAATACGAAATGCTCCTAATAATAATAAAATAAAATAAACAATGATGAAGGAGGCCGTCCACATCCACAGGTCACCGTAGCTCCGTCTCGTCTGGTTGGTGACGAACTGACGAAACCGAAAGCTTGAAACGATACGGCTGGGCCTCGGACGGAAGATAAAGAGAGGAGAAGAGAAGCGTCTGCGAAGCTGCGGACTTGCATTGGCGTTGTCGTCAGTGGAGACCAAGCCGCTGCCACGACCGGTGACAGACCCACGCTAGCCCAGTGCAACAGCGAATTGAGTTGAAAGCGGCGTCTCCGTGTCCGTGTCCGGTCTCCGTCGTCGTCGGCGTCGCTTTGCGGGGCACGCAGCCACGCACCCACACAAGGTGTCGATGTCGACGACGACGGCGTGTGGCAGCCTTTGAATGCTTCAAAGGCAGGCAGCAGGCAGAGGCAGTCGGCTGCCTCGACGGTCGTTGCTCAAAGCCATGTGTGTAACGCGCGTGCACTGCAGCTCGCGAGGTCTCCATGTCCCCTTCTTATTTCTCGCTGAAGGCTTCAAAAGATTCAGGAGAGTCAAAGGTAAATTTTAGGTAATTTGATATGTTTAGTTGGACGCCCAAATTCATCTTTATAGAAAAAAAAAGTTGAAGTAGAGATTTGGACGCTTATATGTCTTTTAATCTTCGCAATCTCAATTCATTTTACAGTGGGTAGGCTCTTACACAGGTACTTAGAGGGAGAGAGAGAAAACAACATCAGCAAGCGTCTCTCAATTGGAATAACTTACAGTGGAAAAATAAAATGAAGACGCTTAGCTCTCTTGTATGAACCGTTTTGTGCAGCAGCTGAAGCGTCCGTCACCACAGAATCCCACAAGCGCTCATGTAGGCATCGCTGCTTGGCGGGGCGTCGCTGCCGGCCCCTGAGCGACCGCTTTGGTCCACGCTGGAATACACGTTGGCAGAAAAACGGCCCAACAGCCCATAACGGCCTATAAGAGCCTCCCATTGTACAAGACTTACACTACTACGGAAGAGTTTATCAAGAGGCGGTTAAAAAAAAAGGAGAGGCAGTTAATAAGAGTTCGTGTCTCAAAAATACACATCAAGTTTACCTTGTTTAGGAGAGACCTGGCGCAAAATAACTCTTTGTTTGTATTCAACTGCCTCTGTGAATTAAAGCGTTTGTTGCTTAGAATTATTTTATTTTTCTACAAGTTTTAGTTGGTCATCAAATCATTGACACCAGTTTTAAGGCTAAAATCTGCCTTAATTAGGTGGGACATCAAGAAAAACATAGAAGTCACTCGATTTGTGCCTCTCTTTGGAAAACTCATATGGTGTCACATGGAAATCGTTTTGGAAAGAGCAAAGAGAAATTTCCAGTTACAAGGACGGCATGTGCACACTAGCAAGCAGGTACACCCTATCACATGTCAACAAAATAAATAAACCATTCAAAGCACTTGAGCGTGTGCAAATCACAACAACTAGGGTTTATTCTACACTTTATAGCATTTCATTGGTGAATAACTTACCAACTAAAATATTCTTCTAATTACTATGTCTTCTAGACATGAGGAACTAAATAACGTTCGCAACGGTGCAATAGCAAAGATAGCGTGTCAATAGTACCGCTACAAAATAGTAGCATCAATTATTAGCACATTGGAATTGTGCGGGTGCTATGTTACTCACCATATTGATATAGCACTTTGTGAGACTGGAATGTTGCTTTTAACTAAAGAAGTCTCCATTTTTGTCGTTTTAAAAACTTTTGTTATATATATTTTTTTTTGCAAAAATCACTTATGATATAAGGTCTAAATTTTGGTTGAGGAGGTTATTTGAGTGATTGTTATGATGAGAGAAAGTCATGATACATTACTTAACTACACATAGTTTGTGTTTTTTTAAAAGAAAATAGCACGACATGCTATCCCACTACACTACTGACAATCCACTTTATTAGCGTGCCTCCACTTAATAAATTGCTTGAAAATAGCATTCTCTTCTTCCGTGCCTCCAACACAACAATGGCACGGAGGGTGCATTTTTGTCTAAGATGTGTCTTGAAACTTAACAATGTGTCTATGCCAACACCCTAGCATTGGACAATGAATACGGAGGGTGTTGTGTAGCTACACATAGATGATCTCATCGGCATCGCTAGGAAAGGTTGGTGGCAAAAGAAAATGAAACCACATCAATTATCATTGGGACGAGGCATAGGTATAGAGGACAACTGGTTGCTTGCTCCATTCTCGTCTTCTCCCTCTTCATATTCCTCTTTCACCTCCTCATTCTTCATTCATGCATACAAATTGTTTTTTTTTTTGGAGTGAGAGAATAGGTGTACATTTCCCATGATGGGTAGGGGGGCTTAAGCCCCCTACCCACCCAACCCTTGTGATGAATTTAAACATTGAGCGCAAATTCGAAGGGTTTGAACCTCTAGAGATGAGGAGAGAATAGAAATGTAGGAGATCACTCGGCAAGGGGATTGGTGAGAGGGAAGAAGCGGATGGCAAAGTGAAGGAGTGGGCGTGGGATGGACTCCATATAATAATCAGTGAACATAATGCTAGATTTTGGAATGAATTATTGTTTTCAATGATATTTTACGTAACGGCTAAATTTTGATGGTATTTTGCGGATGTTGTGATCTTTCAATGCTTCAGAACCAATTTTCCCATCAAATTATGACCTAAACAAGATTGATTATATGATGAATTATTGTAATCAAAACACTTGGTTACTAATACTCCCATAATTGAAGGTGAGGCCAGGTTTTAGAGGATCATGGATGCTAAAAGTTCAACTTACTCCTTTACCGATATAGTCTAGCCTGGCATAAGCAATCACCATAATTCATTGGCCCAAACACCTTGGTTATTATTCTATATGTCGTGAGAGTAAAGCATTGTAGCATTGCTTAAGCGAACAGGACTGATAATCTCAATACATAAGCTAGATTATAAATTTATAATAATGTGTTGTTCTTTATCTAAAAAAATAATTCGGTATTGTTAACATCCCTAGTCCTAGCACCTACGCTATACTTACGTACAAAGTGAGCCGGTCGCTTCGTACATTCCCATCGTCTCTTAAACAAAAACGAGAAACGAGAGATATGCCCAAACCTGTAATATCCCAAATTTTCATGTTTTCAAAAATAGCTTAAATATTTTAATTGCATTTTTGGTGAGCAATTAATATAGGCAAAATAAAAGTTTTGGGAAAAATAAAGATATATCATGGTAGAAACATGCTTGAGCATTCATGCTGGTGCATATTTTCTTATTGTGGTGTTTGAATTTGATTTGAATTTAAAAAATCTTTTGAAAATACATTTGAAAAAGGATTCAAACAAAAGAAAAAAATCAATTCTATTTCCTCCTTTTCCCCTTCTTCCTTTCGGCCCGAGCGGCCCGATCAGCCTGCTCGGCCTGCTCTGTTTTTCTCTCCCCCCCCCAGCGCTGGCCCACTTCTCTTCCCGGCCCAGCAAGCCACAGAAGCCGCACGCGTGCACCTTTCTTCATGTTGGGCCGACAGGACGAGGCCCATCAAGATGACGCGCCGTCCGCCGTCCGCGCTCTTCTCCTTTTCTCTGGCTGACAAGCGGGACCCACCCCATCTCCTTCCTCCTCCGACCGGGACTCGCGCGTGAAGACCCAGCCGAACCCGACTCCGACCGCGCCGACCCGGACGTCCACGCTCGGTCGCACCACCTAGCCCCAGGCTATTTAAGCCTTTAACCGCATCCGCGACCCCCTACTCAAAACCCTATCGGCCGGCGTCTTTGCCTCAAGCAAGCAGCGCCACCGAAACCCTAGCCGCCATTGCAACCGACCGTCGGAGCTCGTAATTCGCCGTGACCGACGGGTCATCTTTGTCATAAACTAGCTGGCAAGCATCGCCTTGATCTCCTGAGCATGTGTGTGCCTTTAATTTGGTCCAATTCGGCCTAACCCGAGCCGCCACCGCTTGCAGTGCGCCGTCGTCCGCCACTCGCCATCGTGCTTCGTCCCCGATTGATCTTGGCCTTCATCTTCTTGATAGGTGAGCGCGGTGTGAGCTCCTCGTTCTAACGGTACCGGCCATGCTCGATTTGGTGGTCGGGAACGCCGGATTGAAATCTCCGGCGAGTTTCTCTCGTCGCCAGCGATGACAGCCGCCGCGTCGGGCGTCTTCCCCGGTGAGGCCGACTGGCTAGACTGATCTGGGCCGTTGATCTTAGATTCAACGACCTACAATCGCCCGTACCCCTTCGGCTGGCAGTTTTACCAAAAACCCCCTGGGTTTTGGTATACTCTGTTAAGAGCCCTTAGCGACCTCGACAGGATACGTTTTCTCTACTGGAAAGCGTAATTTCTGTTTAACAGATCCATAATACACTTTGTCCACTGGAAAGCGTATTTTCCTTTTAACGAGTTTCAGAATATGTTTCCTTCACTGGAAAACGTATTTCCTTTTTATAGTTTCAAAATATGTTTTCCTTTATTTACAGTTTTGCCATTATTCTCAAAATCTTATATATTTCACGTTTTAACTCCGATTTGGTCCGTTTAAATTCCGTTAGATTCATAATTTTGTAATATACATAGTGATGCTACTGTTGAAGTATTTTGAAAACTTTATATTTTTTGTCTATATTTAATATATTTATTTGTCTATAGGAAATCTTTGAAAATTCATAACTTCGCCGTTAGAACTCCGTTTTTGGTGAACTTGTCATCTGTGTGATCGTAGCAACGTGTAGAATAGTTTTATAAACTTTTTATTCTATTTTGATGAGATTGGTGTACTATTCCTATAATAACTCTTTGTTTGCTTCGTGTATGTATGCTCGATTGAATTATTTGGTGTTGATTATTAATGTCGAGTTCATACGGTGAGGTTTTTGTTGAGCAAGACTACTTTGAGGATCAGCAGGACCAGCAGGACTTTGTGAATTAAGGCAAGTATAGCATGGATTTTCCTTGTTACCGATACGCTATAAACAACAATTCATATGCATGTGTTCTCTTTGATGACCTAGAGATTATAACTAGTTTTGATATTCTGATTCCTTGAACCTTTGGGTTGCATTGGGTAGCTATGATGCTAGTGCTTAATGGATATCATGATCTTGTGACTTAATGAGTATTTGTGTCATAAACAGTAATAATGACTTTTAACCACATGAGGGCTAGTCTGTAACAGAACCTCTGGGATTTAACGTACAACTGCAAGGGCTATATGGCTCTGGCTCTAGTCACTTGTAGGCCCTTTTCTAGCTTGTTAGTGGTCTAAAAGTTAGGTTTAGGACAGCCTCTGTCCTTATGAGTATAGTCGGGAAGGATTATACCATATTGGAAGGGGGTTCCTACACTTAACGTTTTTCGCATCTCTAATTGGTTAGGAGAATCTATGGGAGGCTTTATATGTTTTGTAGTGGTTTAGAAGTTATAAATCCACTCGGTTGTAAACCATGACTCACAGTGAAAGTGTACACCTCTGATCAGAGTTTAAATCAATATATTGTCCGTGCCCTACGGTTAGGGCGGCCTTGGAATCTTTACACTAATGATGATCTCTCCTGTTATGTTAAAATATTCATTTATCTACTAATATGTTTAATAATCATTTATGTGACCATGATCATGATGGGTTTTGGGGAAACACTTGCTACCTTGATGCTATGCCTTAATATGAATAACTTATAAAAGCTAATTGCAGTCAAACAGTGTTAGCTTTGTTGAGCCTCATTAACCCATGTTATGCTTGTTGAGTACGGTTGTGTACTTACGCTTGCTTTATTTTTAATTTTTAAAAAATCCCGGATGATTAACAGATGAAGGTTGGAATGAAAGCTATCGTGATGAGTACTAGGCTTGGTGTTCACCAGTTGACGTTTTCCTGTGTGAAACTTTCGCAATAAAGATATCTTAGTTATTTATTGTTTATGCGCAATACTTTGTAATAAATACTGGTTCGCTATGTAATAAACAGGGTGATGATACTCTCTGTAATTTGTCATCTTATATGTGCGACCGTTCCTGGGACGCATATAAGGCTATTTATATATTCTATTTTTATCCTTAAAAATGGAGTGTGACAAGTTGGTATCAAAGCCGTGTTGACTGTAGGATGCAAACCTAGATAGAATGGTCATTCTTAGTCTCCTTTGCTTTACTAGTTTCATGCTTCTTAACTTTAACCTTGTTATTTGCTCAATGTTTATGCTCTTATACTTACTCTATTGTGAAAATCTGACTCCGCTCTAACCTAAGTCTAAATCTTGTGGATGCCTCCTTATACCCGCTGCATGACTGCTGCTGTGTATCGTGCTCTGTTCAACCACCTGGAGACTAGGGAAGATGTTCCGCCATCACCAACCCCGGTGCCTACATCACCTCAAGTTGAAGAGAAGAACCAATGGAGGTTACTGAAGAAGAAGAGAAGGAAGTAGCACCTGTGGAAGAGGAGCAGGAGGCTCTCGACATCAGCGATGGTGAGACGATGGGAGTAGCTCAAGATGGTGGTCAACCTCCACCGCCGTCTGCTAGTGGTTCTGGTGGAGACGGTGGACCGCACGCTCCTATGGGATGGACTGTGAAGATCTCTCGCGTACTGGAGTGTCACACCTGATCGCATATACGACTCATGAAGCTTCTTCGTGACTATTATGCTGATTGGGACCCCGCTGTGCAGTATACTTATTTCCAACATACCCATCCGTTGGAAGGTACTTACTGGGAGACAAATGTAGCTATATGTTCCCCAGGAGAGATGCAGAATTCCTACAACATAGAGATGATTTATGAGCATCTTGGTCCTTGCCCAACTCAAGAGGATGGCATTGAGGGTGCTGCTTTTATGGCATGGATTGCTCTCCGTGGACATCGCTTTGGAAATATACGAGATGATGAGTTTTGCTATTTGCCTCGCGCTGACTATAGTATGGAGGATGGATGGGCCATGATGAATCCTCATAATTTGCCACCCGAGTCTCAGAAATTGGCACACTTTTCTTGTGATATGATGCTCACGCACCAGTGCTTAGTAAGCACGGTGGACCAGCAGGCGCAGAAGATTAAAGCGCAGCAAGAAGAAATTGATAGGCTCAGGGCTAGGACTGGACAACCAAAGATCTATGAATGGCTGGACCACAAGCTTCGACCTTAGCTTGAAAACCTTTATGTAATAGGCACGTTATTAGTATTGTGAGTCAAGTTAGTCGTGTCATATTAGTGTTTGTGAACCTTGAGTGCTTCATGATTTATGATTATGTAATATGGATGATTTGGATCTTTGTGTGAGTCTGAAGCTTTGTGGGTATGTTCGTAAGTTCCTTAGTTAAGAATATTAAGGTTAAAATTTGAATAATTTGAGTTTGGGTTGGTTTATCTTGTATCCATCCTTGCTGTTTTCTGAGCAACCTTTGATATTTTGGTTATATCTCAAAATTGGTTTATCCAATGCTTATGAGATTTTTTTGGGTGAAACTAGACTTCTTTATATATCAATTCCCATAAGAATCATGTCCATATCAGTTTTGAGTTGGAATTTATATCTGTCACAATCTGATGTATAGTGTTGTCTAGAATTTCTGAATAATTTCTGTTGTTAGATTAATTTGATGGTTTAGATGACAGAATCTGGTAATATGGTCTGAACAAAAGTTGTAGATAATTTCCTAAACTTTCCAACCATGTATAGAACGTCCCTTTTCTACATCTAGATATCGAGATATGATAGTTTTTCTGTACTGCTAAAATTGAAGCTCGCCCAGAAATTTTTAGTTTTGCAATCTTTATCATTATATAAGTGATTTGTATCCTGAATATCTCTAAGCTTTGATTTTGTTGGAATACAGATGGCTGCCTGGGGTGGAAGAGGTAACTATGCTAGAGGCCGTGGTGATGGACATGTTACCAATGAGGAAATGAGGGAGGCACAAATGCAGCTGATGCAGACTATGACTCAGTTTGTGCAGACTATGCAAGCTGGAGGGCTACCGCATGCTTAACCACCAAGGGATAAATGCAGGGACTTTATGCAAGATCATCCCCCTGTGTTTACTCATACTAATCCTCTGGATGCTGAAGACTGGTAGCGTGCTGTGGAGAAGCAGTTGAATCTTGCACAGGTATGGGGTAAACCTGTTATAAAGTCCATATCGACTTCTTTCTATTTCCACTCAGGTATCTTCATTGGTTGCAATAATCCAGCTGGCCTCTAGTGTTCAGCTTTTACACGTTGACAGGTATCACGCACAGCAACATCTCTGCCACATCCCTCTTTAGACCAATCCACCAATATTTTTTCTTAAGATCCATATACATCTTAGTACTTTCAGGACGGATAGAGTAAGCTGACTCATGTGCCTCTCGTAGAATTTCCTAACGAAGGGCTTCTACCTCCGGAACACATATCCTGTTGCCATACTACAAGGTACCCTTTTCATCAATGCGGAAACCGGGTGCTTTCCCTTCCGCTAACTTCTTTGCTACATACTTTAGATCCTCATCTTCCAACTGACCCTTGCAAATTTCTTCTTCTAAGGTAGGTGTCACCTCTATCTCCATAGCATTAGTTACAAGAGTGAGATTCAAATGAGCAAACTCTGCATACAACTGGTCAGATTCAGGTGTCACCCGAAGCTCATTAACATGTTTCTTCCTACTAAGCGCGTCAGCCATGACATTTGCCTTCCTAGGATGGTAATACATATTAAAATCATAATCATTTAACAGTTCCAACCATCGGCGTTGTCTCATGTTCAAGTCAGACTGGGTAAAGATGTACTTCAAACTCTTGTGATCAGTGAAAATATCAGTCTTGTGCCCAATCAGATAGTGTCATCAATTCTTCAAAGCATGAACCACAGCTGCTAGTTCTAGATCATGCGTAGGATAATTAAGCTCATGTTTCCTCAATTGCCTTGAAGCATAAGCAATAACTCTACCTTCTTACATAAGAACGCACCCCAATCCCAAACGGGATGCATCACAATAGATAGAGAACTTCTTGCTTAGGTCTGGCAATACAATATTGGAGCGGTTGTCAACCTCTTCTTGAATTCTTTAAAACTAGGTTGACACTTGTCGGACCACACAAACTTGGCATTCTTCTCGTGTAAGGTTGTCAATGGCTTAGCAATTTTTAAAAATCCTTCAATGAATCTCCTATAATAACCAGCCAACCCAAGAAAACTACGAATCTCGCTAACATCTGTAGGTGGCTTTCAATCCAACATATCTTTCACCTTGCTTGGATTAACTATTGTCCCACCATTAGAAACAACATGGCCAAGGAAAGAGACTTCCTCCAACCAAAATTCACACTTGCTTTTCTTAGCATAAAGTTTGTGCTCTCTAAGCTTCTGCAATACTAACCTCAAATGTTCTGCATGTTCTTCCTTGTTCTTTGAGAATACCAAGATATTATCAATAAAAACCACCCCGAACTTATCCAGGTACTCTATAAACACCTTGTTCATCAGGTACATGAAGTAGACAGGTGCATTGGTCAACCCAAATGACATAACTGTATACTCATACAACCCGTATCTGGTAGTGAATGTCGTCTTTGGTATATCCGAATTCTAAATCTTCAACTGATGATAACCAGAGCGCAAATCAATCTTGGAGAACACACAGGCACCTCTCAACTGATCAAATAAGTCATTAATCCTGGGTAAAAGGTACTTGTTCTTGATGGTAACCTCATTGAGAAAACGATAATCAACGCACATCCGTTGAGTTCTATCTTTCTTATCAATAAAAATCACAGGAGAACCCCAAGATGATACACTAGGACGAATGAAACTCTTCCTTCTAATTTCTTTAACTGTTTTTTAAGTTTTTCTAGTTCATTAACCTCTATTCTATATGAACGCTTAGCTATGGGTATAGTGCCAGGTAATAACTCAATAATAAATTTAATATCATCGTCAGGTGACGTATCGGGGAATATATACGAAAATTCGAACCGCGTGACATTTTTAATTCCAGTTCTCCCTCTCTCTTGTTCCAATTTAATTCCTTGCTTGTGGATGTGGTCTTGGGCGTGGTTGCCCGGTCAATCCAACACCAGCTGAATCCCCACCTCCGCTTCCTCCACCATCCCCACAGCAAAGAACCAGGCCAAGTCGTCGTCTCCTCTTCCACCACCACGCTCTCGCCTCTCCCTCTCCCTCTCCTGGTCTCCTCCCCCCCTCCCGCCAGGCCGCCGATACTCCACCCTCCCGCTCCGCAGATCCCCGTTACTCCGAGTATTATTTCTCCGGCCCGCAGTCGTCGGCGCCCCGCCCCGCCGTGCCATTTCATCCAGGTAATTAATCCATCAATTCCCGAGCTTCCCTGTCGTCTTACTGTACAGTCTCATTCCGTCTGCCGAGCCGCCGCCAATGATTGATCGATTCGTCGGGGAAAAGGACCGTCTTTTCTTCTGCCAACTAATCCTTGTGTGCGATTCGAATTTCGCTAGTTTGGCGGATCAATTCGGCGGATGCTCACCGTGTCTTGTCAATTTGCAGGTCTTCTTGATCCGTGATCCCCGCCGGCGTCATCGGACCCGTGCTCAGCGCCGGCGGCCGTACGAATTGCCATCCGGCGCTATTCGCCTGCTGATTCGGCGGTGCGGGGCGGCTGATCCGGCGGCGAATTTGATGAATTCGCGCCGGTCGAGGTCGGTGAAGCTGGTGTCGGCGCGCGCCAACAGGGCCCGGGAGGTGGACATCCCGGAGGAAGAGGAGGACGCGCGGATGAGCTCCTCCGCGGCCAACACCGTGTACTGCTGCATCGCCAGGGGCCGGAACGTCATCTACCGCTACAGCAGCAGCAGCAAGGGCGGTGATACCGACCCGCAGGTGGAGGCCACCGCGGCACTCTGCCTCGACATCTCGCCGCCGCACCACCGGCATTACGTGCACACCGCCGGGCGCAGGAGCTACGGGTACCTGATGGCCGATGGTCACACGTTCTTCGCCATCATTGACCCCAGTGTTGGGAGCGCTGGCGCGCTGCAGTTCTTGGAGCGTGTCCGTGACGCGTTCCGGAGCACCAGTAGTGGAGGGAGTAGGAGCAATGGGTTCCATGACTCGCTGGTGCCGGCGGTGCAGCGGCTGGTGGCGTCGTTGGAGAAAATGCCCCACGCCACATTCGTGCTCGAGGACGGCGCCGCGGAGCGGGCAGGAGGCCACGGCAGCAACGGCTGCACATCGTCGTCGTCCAAGGTGCCTCTGCTAGGCAAGAGTGGGAGCAGGAAGGAGAAGCGACGGTCCAGGGAAAAGCTGGCGTCGGCCGGCAGCGACTGTGAGGATGAGCACCATGGGACCAGGGCGGTGAGGATAGACGTGCCGAACGAGGAGATCGGTGGCATGTCGCTGGAGCGGAACATGAGTCAGTCCAGGCTACGGAGGCAGCAGCAGCAGCCGTCACGGTCGCTGTGGATGCGGCATGTGAAGATGATCATCATCATTGACGCCGTCATCTGCCTCGTGCTGTTCGTGGCTTGGCTGGCAGTGTGCAAGGGATTCCAGTGTGTTTCCGGGTGATGAACTGAT
>CM041643.1:3023155-3163940 GCA_023333625.1 Bothriochloa decipiens | reverse complement strand
GTGTGCAAGGGATTCCAGTGTGTTTCCGGGTGATGAACTGATGATCAATGGGAACCTTTGCATCAGTTGTGTACATTTTTTTGAGGAGCAGAGAAAGAACTCTGGGTGTGGTGAGGTTTTGATATCTCGATTCGATTCGATTCTCGGTGGAAATTAATTGGGTGGATGGATAATACAACCCACCAAATGAAAGAATGCTCAATGATCAGATCATGGAATGAAAATGGAGGATCAGGATCCAGGTGAAGATGTACATATGCTTGATCGTCTCTGTACATGAGAATTTGTTACTAGGATTCATTTTTGTAGGTGTCATGATGCGTGCGCACGTGTGTAATACTGAGATTCCATTGCAAATAATATCTCAGCAGACGATGATACGATCATATGCATTGTCTTACAGTATTGAGTCATTAGGCATAATATATATTTTTTTCATTCGGCCTGTCGATTTATGGTGATGAATTTGTTGTTTGATATGTACCCAATTGTAGGAGGGTTACGGCAGTCGATTCGAATTATCTAGTTCATCACAAGCAGGTACCTGTCTGTCTGAATTGTATCAGAATGGAAGGTCCTCTGAATTTATCTGAATGGCAGGTTCCTTGTAAAGAAAGATGTAGAGTTCAGAGCTGTTTTGTTGATGGTGTGATGGTGTGACGAACTGATGACCGGCCGCTCCAGCAGCATGTATGTACGTATGTATGTATGCATGTATTTGAAGCATCTACCAATCGACATGAGATGCACCCTGTGTCAGATGATGTTTTAAGCTGGACATGATGGCGCTGGGGTCGAAAGTTTGCCAACGACATCATGCTGAATACTGATCAGGTGGCAGTGCCATGAGACGCTGTCAGGTCCAATGACATTCCAACATGTCAAATCAAAGCGAGAGAAACAGAGGCCGCAGAAGCCAAGCCGGCATGCCTCGTGCCTGAACAGATCGACTGATCGAGTTACATTACTCACATGGTGTGCTAAAAGCTGTTTCAGAAGACATGGTACTCATGCAGGAACAGGTTACATCAAATTAAAGCATGCAGTTTGGCCATTAAGCTAAAATCATGCATAGCTCAGAGATGTTTGCACTGGTTGCACAGCTCACATCTCATATAGTAGTTTGCTTGCACTTGTTACAAAATGATTCATCACTAGTAAGTCTAAACAAAAGCATTCGTCTCTAGTTAGGATGCCCAAAATAATGCATTGGCCATGCACACTTCATCCAACTGCTTCCTGCATGCATCAGCTACCTCTAGCAATTACCTCCCACCTGAAAATAAACGATTACATCCATCAGTGGCCATGTACAAACTGACCAAGGTGACCTTTTTTTTTTTTACCCCTATTTTCATATACATCAAGTTGACTTTTTTTTTTTTTTTTTTGTAGCTACATACAAACTGATGGGAAGTGGCCAAGGTTTCAAGAATTATGCATGAATGAACAATCACAGCTGTCAACTAAACACCACTGCAAGTCAAGGCAGTATATCAGTAGAAGGGATCGTGGGTATATCCATCATATGTATAGAACCATTCCATAAAAAAGGCATTAGATGAAACTCGAGGATCATTTGAAGGTCTGTTGCTCAGCTGCAGTTTACTACAGCAGCAACGCACAGCTGACTAGCTCCACTCTCTTTTCAGTTATTTTAACCAAATTCAGTGGCATGTCGTTCTCGTGGAATGCAAATTAGTTTCACCAGTTTCTCAGGTTCAGAATTAGACCTGTCCCGACCAATTCAATGATCTCTTCAGTTCAGACTTCAGAACAGCAGGTGCCTGAAGGATTCCTCGTCGAAGCATTCCGACTTGTGCGTGATCACCCGGACACGGCTGTCGTCGCCGCGAACCGCCTCCACGCCGGTGAAGAGGCCGATGGGATTGTCGTACGCATGCTCCTGTTTCATGATAAGGAAGAACCTGGCGACGCAGAGCCTTCCAGAGCCCAGGCTCGCGACGACGTGATTGAACAGGAACAAGTCGTGCTGCAGCTCAAGACCAAACCCGACGTCACACAACACCGGCGGGGCACCAGCACCGGCGGCGGACAGGTCCAGGGCATACAGGCCGCTGTGGGAATAGCCGGTTTTAGCCATGGCGAACCAGAGGCCGAGCTCGGGAACGTACTCGGCTTTGTGCCAGAACGGCAGCACCCAGTCACCGCACTTGCTCCACTCGCTGCTCACCGTGTCGAAGGCGTAGGTCGCCGTGGCGGTGGACACGCAGATGGTGGTGCCGGCGCCGGCGCCGACCACCGCGTAGGGTGGGAGCCCGCGGGGCTCGGCGTCGTCGAATGGCGGCGGCGGGAGCGGACTCCACTTCCACCCGCCGCCGCCGCGGTCGCCGTGGTACGCGAGCACCTCGAAGCAGCGCGGCTTGTCGTCGCCGCCGCCGTCCTTTTTGTGCATGTCCAGGACGTAGAGGCTGTGCGCGCGGAGGCCGCGCGTGTCGCCGTCGTCGGCCCAGTCCCAGCCGTGGGCGCCGCCGGCGCGGGGGAGAGAGACCGCGACGTCGAACACGCGTTCCTTGCGCGGGCTCATCGCCGGCATGCCGGCGAAGGAACGCGCCTCGGCGTCGTACACGGCGGCGTGGCCCGCCGCGTCGGCGCAGAGGACCCTGCTGCCGCCGCCGAAGCGCGCGAAGACGTCGCCGTCCCCGGAGTGGAAGAGGTCGTCTTTGTTGGGTGGCGGCTGGAAGTGGATGCCGGGCTCCAGTTTCGCCTGCCGCAGCCGCAGCCGCAGCCTTGCGAGCGCCTCCGGTCCCATTGGTCCCGGTCCGAGGGAGGCGCCGGGCTCCGCCGCCGCGGCTGCTTCCGCTTCAGCCGTGGATGGGTAGAAGAGCCTCGAGGCGTCCACGCGCCGGAGGGAGTACATGTGGCCGCGAATGCCGCCGCCGGTGACCAGTGGCTCGACTTGAGGAGGCCGAGGCGCATCTTCTTCAACCGCCGGCCGGACCGCCGGACGGCGTAGGTGAGTAAGGCGGGGATAGACCGGCAACGACAACCCACCCCGGGCTCCGCCTCTTTACCTTCTCCCTCTCCGACGGCGGCGGCGGCGGCGGCGGTGAGAAGGTTGCCGCTCGCGGGTGGGGTGGAAGCAACTGCCAATAGTGGACTTGTTTGGATGGGCTATTCTGGGCTTTCCTCCAGCGGGCCGGCTAAATGCAAAACTATTTGTCGGGCCGTTGGTAAAAAGAAGCAGCAAAATGGGCTTGGGCCTTCCGAGCGGCCACTTCCCACGCCCAGTGCGGAACCCGTGGTCGTGGGCTTAGAACGCAGCTTGTCCATGGTGTTTGCCGAGCAACGTCAGTGTGGCAAATTCTGACCAAACTCCTAACGAGTAAGGGTACTCAATGAGTAATGAAAATTCCCAAAATTCAAAAAAAAAAGTAACGAAAATTCCCAATTTAAAAAAACTCGCGGTCAGTGTGCAAGTGCAAACCACAAACTAGTATCAGGACATCAGCTATATATAAGCATATATAACAAAACAAGACCACATAGGAGTATATACGAACACCTCCTCGCCCAATTTTGTTGGGGTCTGTCTACTGCTCACCCGGTGATTTTCACCCTCCTGTCACTCGGGTGACAGAACACCTAAAATCACCTGATTTTAGCATACAACACAAATCGAGTGATATTAGCAGTTTTGTAACTCGATTCCCATATCCACATGATCGAAATCCAATGAACCAAGACAAAAGATGTCAAAACCATAAGCAAAAGAACATAAAAATACAGATTTCATCAGATCTGTTCTATGGAAAAAGACCATCAAATAAAAAAACAGAGAAAAACTACAGATTTAATTAAATATTTTCTATGAAAGGCAAATTAGAAGATGAACCGAGAAAAAATACAAAAAAATGGCACACAAAATTAACAGATTTGGCAAATTAGAAGAGAAATCGAAGACAAAAAAACATAGAAGTGTTCAAGTAGTCCAAATGACCATTCTCATTTACAAATGACCAATTTACACCAATTAAACACAGAATTTACACCTAAACCTGAAGTGTAAAATATGCTACAATAAGATGTAATTTACAACTATGAGCACGAGGAAGTAGTTGTAGTCGACGAGGACTAGGCCGCAGGCACCGTACTCCTTGCCGGGGTCACCGCCGGCGACGCGAAGGAGAGGGGAGGAGGAAGAGAGGTGTCGCGGTTACCTGCCCTTGTCGGGCTTTCTCCGCGGCCGTGCTGGTCCGCTCCTCCAGCCTACATTGACGGATCCGCCATGGCCAGGGCCGAATACACCATGGCCGGGACCGGACCCGCCATGGCCGGCGAGCTCGAGCGCAGTTGAGGCGCGAGCGCAGATGGGGCTCGCCGGGAGGAGCTGGCTGAGGCACTCATGGGGGAGGAGCTCGCTAGGGCGCTGATGAGGGAGGAACTCACCGCCTCACCGAGGCGCTGATGGGGAAGGAGCTCGCCGGGAGGAGCCGGCCTGGACACTGATGGGACTCGCCGGCGACCGAGAGAGGGTGGAGCGTCGGATTCGGAATCAAAAGCGCAGACCTGGAAGCCGGGAGGGGAAGAGTTGGAGACGTATGTGGTGGGTGGGCCTACACGTCAGAGGAAAAGAAAAATTCAGGTGACACCGTCACATAAATCACTCGAGTGATTTATAGCTTTATCATTTTGTTGAGATTTGATCTATCGGATCACTTTGGCATGGCGAGAACGGTACGTGTCTCAGGATCAATGTGGGAAACAAATATATAATGTTTCATTAACATCATCAGTATATATAAGCACGGGCCAAGACATATACTAATTAACTTGACGGAACTTGTCCAACACTTGGATGGATATAGGAGACCGGAGCAGGTCACCTTCAGTTTCAGCACGTGGGATTAGAATAGAATGGGCCTTGTTGTTCGTTCCTGCCAGAGTGCCAGGCCACTACACATACAAAAGGACCTTGGACTACTCTTCACATCAGCACAACATGAGTGCAGGTTCCTCTAGCTGGCAGGATGGCGGGCGTTTGGTTTGTGAGATAAAAAATGATACTACAAAGTTATTTTACCAAATCTGAAAAATGGTGAATTCATGATACATCAACTCCTCTAAACTTGTTTATATTGAAACCTAATACTCTGAAACTGTTGTTGGTTCTGACTTCTGAGTGCCTATCCGGCAACAACAGTATGTACGCACGTGATGATAAACTAACAGGTTTCTCAAAGCAGCTCTCTGTCAGTGCAAACAATTACACAAAGTTTCAGTGTATAGTTATAGCTAAATTGCAGCTAGTCCATTGATGGCAGCCAAAAAGAGGCTGGAGTTTATTCTTGGTCAGAGGAGGACAGAATCAATCATCAATTAACTGAATGAAGCAAACAATATACGACAGTCGATTCATCACAAGCGGGTACCTGTCTGTCTGAATTGTATCTGAATGGTAGGTTCTCTGAATTTTATTTGAAATGCCAGGTCCCATGTAAAGAAAGATGGCAGTTTTGTTGATCGTGTGATTAACTGATGGTCATCCGCTCCAGTAGCATGTGTGTATCCTTTACCTTCGAATCCCGAGTTCAAGCTCGGGCAGGAGAGCGTGGCCACGTCGTCCGCTTTTCTCGGCCGTCCGATCGGGCGCGTGGACGGTCTGGATTGGGCGAGGCCCGGCCATTTTATAGAAAAGCCCTCGAACTTTAGCAAAATTACTCTTCCGTCCTCCCTCCACTCTCGGCTTCCCCCCACCCCCGGCACGGACGGCCACCGATGCAGGCGGCGCGCTGGTGATATGTCACACTCCATTTTTAAGGGTAAAAATAGAATGTATAAATAGCCTTATTTGCGCCCTAGAAACAGTCGCACATATAAGAAGACAAATTACAGAGAGTATCATCACCCTGTTTATTACATAACGAACCAATATTTATTACAAAGTCTTGCACATAAACAAATAGATAACTAATATAACTTTATTGCGGAAGCTTTCCACAGAGACACGTCAATTGGTGAACACCAAGCCTAGTACTCATCGCGATAGCTCACATTCCAACCTTTATCTGTTACCCATCCGGGATTTTTCAAAATTGAAAATAAAGCAGGTGTAAGTACACAACCGTACTCAACAAGCATAACATGGGTTAATGAGACTCAATTAGCTGACACTGTTTGACTGCATTTAGCTTTTATAATATTATCAAGTTGAGCAATTAGGTAGCATCAAGGTAGCAAGTATTTCCCAAAACCATCATGATCATTGTCATATAAATGAATAATAAACACAACAGTAGAGAAATGAACATTTTAGCATGACAAAAGGATCATCATTAGTGTAAAGATTCCAAGGCCGCTCGTGTCCTTGAGCAAGGCTAGTATACCAGTTTATTAAACTCTGCGCAGAGGTGTATACTTTCACTGTGAGCCGTGATTTACCCTTTGTCCGAGGCAGCCAACCTCTTAGCCCACTACCAAGGAAGGCCGGCAGGGTTCATTATGAAGCCTTTCAAAGGTTCGTCTAACATGTTAGGGCCGCTAAGGTTTCTGCGCCCTACGAATGTAATATCCCCCTTTCTAGATGGCACACAATAGCAGCCTATACACATATAGACAGGGGTCCACCTACACCCAACCCGGAACACACCCCTCTTGCGCCATTAAGGGAACCGCTAGCAAGCTAGAAAAGGTCCTCATACTGAGCTAAAGTTAGAGCCATATAGCCCTCACAGCTGTACTGTACATCCCGGAGGTTCTGTTACAGATTAGCCCTCAGGTTGTTAAAAGTCATTATTACTGTTCATGATACAATTATTCATCAAGCCATAAGATCATGATATTCATTAAGCACTAGCATCATAGCTACCCAATGCAACCCAAAGGTGTCAAAAAAATCAAGATAACAACATCTAGTTATTAAAGGACCAGTACCTTACTCAACAAAACCCTCACCGTCTGAACTCAACATTAACAAGCAGCACCAAACAATCCAATCGAGCATATATACACGAAGAAAACAAAGAGTTATTAAAGAAACAGTACACCAATATTATCAAAACAGAATAAAATATTTATAAAACTATTCTACTCGCTGCTACGATCACACAGACATCAAGTTCACCGAAAACAGAGTTATATCGGCGAAGATATGAATTTTTAAAGATTTCCTGTAGATAAATAATAATTCAAATAAAACTCAATTTTTAAAAGTTGGACAATAACTCTAACAATGGTACTAACAGATAGATTATGAAATTACGAACCTAACGCCACTTAAACTGGCCAAAATGGAGTTAAAACATGAAAGTTATGACCTAAACAATATTAGGGTCTAAACTGCAAAAATTAGGGCTGAAAATATTTTTGAACTGCGAAGGACTAAATTGTAATTAAGAAAAAAGACAAGGAATTTTCTGAAAAAATGCCAGCGACGGCCGGGCGTTGACGCCACGCGGCGGCACGGGAGCAGCCGGGTCCGTGGACCGGCCTTGGACCATAGCCGTGGACTCGGTCCACTGGTCCACCGTGGACCGAGCGGTGTCGGCCGACCGGTAGAAGCTGCCGGCGGCGGTGGCTCGCCGGCGAGCGGCGGCGCGGCGCCTACGGGACACGGGAACCTTCACGGAAAAGACGGGGAGGCGCGGTGCGAGCTAACGGACCCGAAGGTGGGGTCAAAGGCGGCAGCGGGTGATCGGAGGCGGCTTGCCGTGCGGCGGCGCCATGGGCGGCGCCCGGTACTCCTAAGGCGGCGCACGGGGAAAGTGAGAGCGGCCATGGAGAGCATCTACGTGACCCTCGCGTTCCCACGAAGCTCGGCGCGTGCTCACCTTGACGGCTAACGGCGGCGGGACGAAGTTCGACGGCGGCGGCAGCTCGGCGCAATCCGGCGGCTAGGGTTCCGTCGATTCGACGGCTAGGGTTCAAGTGGCAGCGGCTCGGGCTAGGGTTAAGGTGGCGGCGCACTCGTGCGTTGCCCTTTATAGCCGCGGGGATCCTCGGGTGGCGTACCCGAGACGGATTCGGCGGCGGCGGAGCGCGCGCGACGCGGCGCGGAGGCAACGGGTGGCGGCTGACAAGTGGGCCCGTAGGGTGGGACCCACTTGCCGACGCGAGAGCGCGGCGGAGCGGCGGCTTGATGGGCCTCCCGGCCCAAGAAGGTGGGAGCGCGCGCTGCGCTTGGCGGGCCGCGGCGGTTGGGCTTGCGGACTCGCGGCCTGGTGCGCGGCTGGCGGCCTGGCTGGCCTGTGGCCGCCGGTGGCCAGAGCTGGCCGCTGTGGCCGGCCGCTGCCGCAGCTGCCTTGGCCATGGCCGGCTGGAAGCGGCCACTGGTGGCCAGAGTTGGTCATACTTGGCCAGAAGAGGCTAGGGTTGGCCAGGGTCCTCTAGGGAGAAAAATAAGACAACAAGATCAACAACCATCCAAAATCGATGCAGCGGCATAAATGCATATACATGTATCTAACTAGATATGATTTTATTTCATTAAAATATTTATTTTGCCTATGTTAAATGCCAAAAAAATTATTTTGCCTATTTTTTGAAACATGCAAAAATCTAGGGTGTTACGTGATGTCCGCCCCCTCGCCCTCGCCCAAGCTGCGCTCCACAGCGGCGAGGTCGCCGCCGGCGAGCACCGCGCCAGCCTCTCCGGCGCCGGGGCGGTGGCAACCCGACCTAGGGTTTCGGCCCTTCCTCACCGGCCATGGCTCCCCGGCGCCGTCCCGGCGCGGATGGGGTCCCCAGCAGCCCGGGCGATCCCAACAGCTCCAGTCCAGGCCATCCCATCGCCGGTAGGGGCCGCGGCCGCGACAACCCGGCACAGGCGGGCACGGGCACGGGCAGGGGCCGCCTCTCCGGTGCCGCGCCGCCACCATCCACATCCAGTCCACTCGTCCGACGGCTCGTCCCGTTCTCCTCGCGACGCCCCTCCTCCGCGTGCACCTCCCCCCCGTCGCAGGCGATCCAAACGCGGTCGTGACGGCGGGGCGCCGTGGGAGGAGGCCCCACCAGCCGGCGCAGCGATCCCGGCCACTCCGGCCGCGGCCATCCCGTAGCGGGCGGAGGCCCCAGCGAGGCAGCGACCGCGGGTGACTCCCGAACGTTCCTCCTCCTGGCGCGGGCGATAGGCCAGCGGCCCCAGCGCGGGCAAGATGCGGGCGCCGCAACCGCGGCGTTCCCGGGCATCCCGGCGCCGGCGGGGTCCCTAGCGGCCCAGGCAACCCCGGTCGCTCCAGTCCCGGCCATCCCAGCGCGGGTGGGACTCCAGCGGCCACGGTGCCGGCGCACGCGGGTACGAGCGCGGACAGGGGCCGCCTCTCCGCGCCACGCCGCCACCATCCAGCCCAATCGTCCGACGGCTCGCCGCCCACGGTGCTACAACTGTCGCTGCAGCTGCCGACGCCACTGCAACCGCCCGCGCGACGCCCACGCGGTCAGCCACCACGGCCACAGCCGACCACGCATTCCAAGGAGCTGCCGATGGAGGAGGGGAACGCGAGTGGAGCTGCGCTGCCAACCACGCGCGAGTCCTCCGTTCTGGACGTGCGTGCGTGCCACAGAGCCAGGAAGGAGTTCTGGAGGACGGCGTTCGTGCCAACTGCCAACTGCCACAGAGCTGGACGACTGCCACTGCAAAATTGACGGGGAAGAAGAGGTTAGCGCAGCCTGGTATGCGCCGTTGCCGCCGGTGACCATGGGCTAAAGTTCATCGGTGACCACGTGCACTTGCTTCTCCTATCTCCTGCTGCTATTGAAGGAAACAGAGAAAACAACGATGCTTCCCAGGCAGGCATAAGAAGCAGGATATCTGGTAAGGTACACTGGGGGAAAACTCTCATTCTCCCTTCTCCCCTATCATTATTTTGCAGTTAACTTCCTGCTGGTACAATTGAAATTAGCTTGCTACAACCGGTATCCTCAAGATCTGAAAACACATAAATGCTATCACATGATTACTTTCTGAAAATGTTTTCTGCACACTAATTGCTCGAGAAAATGCCTTAATGGAATATACGAATTCGAAACCTCGGACTCTATTTAAGAAACAAACTGAATCAATGAAGCTTGCTCTATCAACAAAGCTTGACATGTTTTGAGGATGGTGATGTTTGAAATATTTATATTTTAGTTGATCTGCCTCTTTTTCGATTCCACATACATTGATCATTACTCAACAATGGATACTCATGTTTGAACTATCACTTCTCTTTGCCTTCGCTTTTTTATATACCAACACTTAATCCGGAAGAACTATATATTCATTTTCCACAGAATTAGGAAAATCTTTAGTTCCCAGAATTAGGGTTTACTTCCTTTTTTTTTTAGGTCAAAATGTACTTGTACTCCTATCTTTCTGAAATGGTATGGCCATTGCAATGTGACTATCACTCTTTCAAATTCATTGAACTCACCACAAATATCACAATTGAAGTTGTTTTTTACAGCTAAGTAGTTGCAGTATAAATAATTTTCAGTGAAAGACTTTGATTTGTTGCAGCAACCTTTTTTTCCTGAGATTTAACACACTAGAAAGTTTAATTTTAATATCAGATTTTGATGGCAGGGCTTTGAATCAATCAGTGATATCAGGTTGACTAAAAAATTAACTTTAGCTGTAGTTTCTGACCTTCATTCAGTCAATGAAATCAGATTCACTGAAACAAATATCAGTTAAGCCAATGTTTAGAGGATGATATCAGGTTAGAATAAATGTTTTGATGATCTCAGTTTCTCAAAAAAATGTTGATGATATCAGGTTAGAACATCCGAAACCTCTTCAAGATGCGGTTGTTACATCTGACCATTAGCAAACTGCACTTCGTCAGTGATGTGCCTTTTCGATTTCGGACCATCCCATCCTTTAGTAATCAGTATCTCAATTTTGTTTTATACTCTTGTATTGACCACATTTTATGAAAAAAATGTTCACAGCTCTTTATGCTCTTATTACTTGTATAATATAACCTTCTTCATTGTTACTCAGCCTGAATATTATTCAATAGTGCCAAAACTGAATATAAGTTTTGAAAATATTTTTCTTCCTCAAAAATGGAAGAGTCAACAATACCATCTTTGGTTGGGTTCCAATACTTTCCTAGCCAAAATGAAGGTATTATTTTGGTTGGGCATGTTTTGGAACCCAAAATCAGGCTCATAAAACCAACCATAGTCTTGGCTGGGCAAAAACTTGCCTGAGTTACATCTTTTGTAATCCCTCTTAGACAAAGTACAACTATCTAATGGATAATGACAATATCTGATGATAATAAGGAGCTTGGGGAAAATTCTAATATGCCGTTCAATATTCCTCCTTGAGGTTGCAGACTAGATCGAACGATCTTTCTCACTTCCAAGCGTCTGCCCTAGGCTGATTATTGTTTGATTTGGATTACATTTTCTTGCCATCGGATTATTGTTCTATCTGACTAGAATGTGTTTCATTTCCTTGTCCCTGACTCATGCTTGGCATTAACTTGGTACAGTCTCGGCTCTCCACTGGGCAAGCTGAAGGTGGCGCGGCAACGCCGCGCAAGTTTTCTAGTGTATCTGAAGTAGCTGTTTGATCATATCCATCCCGTTCTAGTTTGTACCAATCGACATGAGATGCACCCTGTGTGAGATGATGGATGTTTAGGTTGGACATGATGGTGCCGGGGTCGAAAGTTTGCCAACGAAATCATGTTGAATCAGGTGTTCGGCAAGTGGCATGCGATGCTGAACAGATCCAGCGACATTCCAACATGGTAAATCAAAGTGAGACACGGAGGCCGCCAAGGACAATCCGGCATGCCTCGTGCCTGAACAAATCGAGTTACATTACTCACATGGTGTGCTGAAGCTGTCTTTCAGAGAAGGCAAGGTACTGATGCCGCTGTGGATGCAGTTTTGTTCAGCTACTGCTGTACTGAGCCGAATGGCACACATGACATTCGGCATGGTTTTGGGCTTTCTTCATGTAGGGTCCAAGATCAGTGCGCGCGCTACAGGCCCAACAAGAACCCTACAAGGCCAAACTCGTATCGATGGCCCGCCCAGCATGGGTCAATCCGTCAATGCACTTTGCAGATGGCCAATTTTCGACGAAGAAAAAAGTCTACTTTTACTCCCTCAACTATCGCGAAAGTTTACTTTTGGTCCCCCAACTTCAAAACCAGACAAAACACGTCCCTCAACTTTTGAAACAGTACAAATTACATCCCTCGGCGGTTTTAGATGGCGGTTTTTTTGACTCCACATGAGTAGATCTATACAGTAAATATATAATATGGTATGTAATCTGCACTATTTTAAAAATTAAGAGACGTGTTTTGTCTGGTTTTGAAGTTGATGAACCAAAAATAAAATTTCGCGATAGTTAAGAGACCAAAAGTAGACTTTTCCTTCGATGAACGGTGATGGCCATCCATCAATCATCATGGTCGTGGGCTTATTTCAACCAAGAAGGCCAGCTGTCCATGTACTGTTTGCCGACTAGCGTTAGTTGAGTTTCAAAAAAGAAAAAAAAGCAGCATCAATGTGACAAATTATGTCCAAACCAAGGATGTCTGAGGTCTGTCACCTAAGCATCGCGGTCGGTGTGCAAGATGTTTGAGGTCCGCCACCGCCCGGTCTTGCTCCACTCCCCGCGCCGCAAAGTACTCGCCCTTCCTATGCTCCCGGCCCCCACGTGGACGCGATCCGCCCGCCCCCAACCTCGTCGGCCCCCAGCACCACCACACCAGCTGCAACAACAGGAGGAAGCTATTTGCAACATAAAAAACAACTAATGCAATAAATGAAAAAAGATATTGCAATATTGAAAAAAAATATCTAATGCAACAAACGAAAGATATGAACTGCAACTAAAAAAATTTCGGTTGCAATATTTAAAAACATCCACTGCCACATCTAGAAAAAACTACTGCAAAAAACAGAAAAAACTTTGCAACATCTCAAGAACTAATACTGCAACATCATAAAACGCCTATGAAACAATCTAAAAGGTTTATGATTGTGTCCGTACAAGGCTAATACGTCAATCTACGCACGAGATAGGATGGTGGAGATGCATTTCTGGATGATGGGAATATTCTTTGAGCCCCAATATTCCTATTCACGAAAGATGCTTACACAACTGTTTATGATTGTGTCCGTACTCGATGACTTTTATGACAATCATTGCACCACAGAAGAAGGGGATGTCTTCACTGCAGCACTGCAAAGGTTTGCAATACTTCCTGTCCTGAATATTTATTTGTGTGGAAAACTCATGTATCTAGAAATTCTATTTTTAGTACATATTATATGCATGGTGCTAAAATCATAAGTTTCATAAATGAATGACAGGTGGGATGAAGAAGTAGTGTGGCAGAACCTCCTAAATCCTATCGCCCACACGCATGATTATTGTCTAAACAGACTCCAAATAACCATGAATGTGTTCTATAAAACTTAAAAGGTCTGTCGGGTAAATCCCGAATCATCCACGATTCTCCGAGCAGGATCAATCATTATAAAGAGACATTGCAGTATTACAAAAGTTTTATACAAATAATATACATCGGAGTAAAATAGCGGAAGGATTATAATAACATAAGTTTACAAACCATTTATAAACCATAAGTTGGATTATTACAAACCATATAGCAGTGGAATAACAATATAACTTATTACATCCACCTGGATTATATGCTCTGCCCAAGAGCGAGATATCCTATTCGTCGTCACTTTTCTCGACGACGGTCATGCAGCAGGATGCGAAGCATTCCTGCCCATGAGGCTCACCTGCAACAAGGGTTCAACAAACCCTGAGTACAAAAGTACTCAACAAGACTGACCCGACGAAAAAGAGGGGTGAAGACTTAGGAAATGCAGGCTAGACGAACAAGGTAAGGCTTGCAGGAGATAAGAAATTTTTACAGAAAAGCTTGAGAGAAAGAAAGGCTATCTTGCGTAAGATCAAAATTATCATCCCACTTCTTTCTTAAACCTTACTCATTATTCAAGATGTTACTACGAGGATGAACACTGATCGAGTCTTCTTCTCCGAGAAGCAACGGCGATTCGAATCCATTTTCATACCCAGCTGGGACCTAGGTTACTGATATGTAGGAGACTCTAACTCCTAAGCATAGCAGGTGAACCGATATACCGGGATAACAACCGCAGCCATATATCACCACATGATACACCTGAGCACTTCGACCTAGTGTACCGATATACATGGGAACTTAAACCCATAGTATAACACACTATGACATATGTGGAGACTCTGGCCCACTATAAGTCACTCCATGATATACCAGGCTCCAACCATCAGTATACCACTTCATGCATGTGGATTTTCTATTTTCTCGATATCACCAGTTCACCATCGACACGGGACCTAGGGCATCAACAGACGAAAACACTACAGAGGGACTCCATTCCCAATGCAAGTTAGCCGTCCGGACTCGATTTATTAACTATCATCATGATTTCAACAGATAAAGCCAAACTCATCTTTTTCATTCTTTTACTTTGAACACTTAACTAATTAAGCAGGGCCAAGCATTACTATGCATCTTCTAGAACAGGTAACAAGGAATTATGGAAATAAGACAGGTAATGCAGTTGGTGGGTTTTCACTCAACTCCTATTACTTAATGCAACATATCATAACTCAAACGATAAAACTTTTATAAAATAGAATAGGGTTTGAATGCATCCGGGGCTTGCCTTGGTGGTCGTGGTAGATGGTCTCGAGCTCTGGATCAATTTCAATCTTCGGAGTCTGCTCTTCCTTCGGATCTGGGCGACAAATTTAAACTCTTCGTTATCGGAAACTATACGATGCAATGATATGCTTCAACATGATTGAATAGTAAACATGATGCTCGATGGATGCATGATCAGATTAATGGCTTAAGTACAACTTTTCTCATGATAAAGTTGCAAGCTAACCAAAGCATACTTATTAAGTTCATTAGGGTTAACTACATTATTTACGAAAGTTATTAAACACATGAAATAACATTAATTAAGCCCTAATGACGTGGTCTAGGTAAGCGCAAACAATTAATTAAAGTGCCAAAGGTTATTAGGGTTAATGACCCAAGGTCATCAATCAATCCCAAAGTCAAACAATTCCTATAATGATTAAACTTAACTAAACGGGATTAATTAATTATTTAAAAGCATAAAATAAAGGCATAAAAATTAAGTTTGTCTAATTATGCTCAGAATTTTATTTTGAAAAGCTCTTGGTCTAACTAGATGGCAAAACAAATTTTATAATTAAAAGCCAATTATTTTATTTATTAAAAATCATTGAAGGTGCATTTTTTAATTAAAAGGGCTAATTTTAACATATGCAAAAAGTACTCAAATTTTGCATTTTCATATTTTTCCTAGGTAGATGACATCATAAAAAACACACAAAAATTTTTAGAATTTTTGGAGCCGTATATGAATTACTATGATTTTCTAAAGAAAATAGCATTTAAATCATTTTCTAGAAAAAGAAAAAGAAAAATCAGCACAGTATCCCCGCGCTGACCGACGGCGGCGACGATTTTGACCGGCGATTGCTCGCCGACAGCGAGGTCTCCGACGACGAGGTTTGGTCCTACAGGCTCATCTTGGCACGGCGAGCAACCTGGGCTAGCTAACATGGCGGCGGAGTGACGGCGGCACCCACGCCGGCGGCCATGGTGGCGCGGCAGAGCTCGGGCGCGGCGTTAACGCTCACCGGAGCGATTCTCGGCGACGGCGAGGACACAGGCAGATGCAGGACATCGACTCGAACGCGTTGGGTCAGAAGATGGGAGCTATACCTGGCTTCTAGCTCAGACGGCTACGCGCGCGGTGGCGCTGGCAAGCCATGCCGGCGGCGAGCCACGGTGACCGGCATCTACGGCGCAAAGGAGGTAAAATTGAGGGCATGGACAGGTGCAGGAGCTCACCACGGGTCTAGTGCGCACGCTAATGAAAGCTCGGAGTGACTGAGTCGAGCTGTGGACGGCGGCGCTGATGGCGGCGGCGGCGCTCCGGTGGCAAGGACGGCGTTCCGGCGCTTCCTGTGCACCATCAGACCGACCAAGATGCGCATAAGGGGCAGCGAAGTACGGAGAATATGATGAGAGGGTTAAAGGTAAAATATTTTCCACCTTGGTGGCGGTGGACGGCGAGGAAGCTCGCGGTGGCTCGGCGACCGGTCGCGAGGAAGACGACGGCGTGCGGTTGGCTCGGGCAGGGAGAGCGGGCACGAACTGGCTCAATCGAATCGCAAGGACATGGCGGAGCTTTTGGCAAGACAAAGCGGGCAGAGATAGAGCGACGGTGGCGAATTTGGGCGGCGGAGCAAGGTCGTCGGCGGCGGCGGCGGGAGAAAAAAGAAGAAGAAAAGAGACGGCGGTCGACCTATTTATAGGCTAAAGGTGATGCACGGACGGACGACACGACGACGGTGAAGTTTCGGGTGTCGGGGGTGAGTTGGCAGCCGAGGTATGAGCGGCGGTAGACGACGGTGCGGCTTGAGAAGCATGGCGGCCGTCGATAGGTCTCGGTGCTATTCAAGAAAATTATAGAATTGCCACTCGTTTAAAATTACAAATTACTCCAAAATTTATATAAGAATTTGAAAATCTTCAAAAATATTATTTGCATAACTTTTCAAGAGCTACACTTTTTATTTAACTGGCATTTTCAAATTCTATCCGGATTTTGAAATATGAATTCAAATTCATAAGGGGAATAAAACACTAGAAATAAACATTTGAAATTACTTTTGATTTTTCAATAAAACTTGAAAATCTTCAAAACTATGAAATGTTTAACTTTTCAAACCAAACCTTTTTTATATATAAAGTTTTCCCAAATTATGCATAATTTTTGAATTATGGTTTTAAAATCAAAAGGGGACAAATGTTGAAAAACTGTATTTTCAAATTTATTTAAAATTCTTTTTGGAAACTTAAAAAACTTTGAATACCAACTTTGTAGCCTTGTCAAGATCTACAAACTATATTTTTATAGTATCCCCAAATTCCTTATAGATTTTGAATTATAGCAAAGGGGATAAAACTAGGTTTTGAAATAAAGGGTTTTGAAACCGAATTCAAACTCGATTTGGTTTCTAATTTAATTGGTTGGTTATTAGTGATCACATACATCATCCAAGGATATTTTTAGATCAAAGACCCAATAGTACCCTTGGTTGACCAAGTTGACTTTTAAAAAATATTTTATAGCTTTCCAATTAGAATTTAAATTTGAATTACAAGGCTTGGGAATAAGCTTTGAAACCCAAATTCAACTTCAAATATGGAAATTATTTTTAGGGTTGGACTTAGATTTATACACTATGCTTGGCACTAGTATAAACACGGTTTACACCTTAAGTACATAGAATATAAACTAAGTATTTGAAATGACATTCGAAAGTAGGGTTTTATTATTTTATGTGACAACATATTTCAGAAACACAATCAACCTATAAAATGTAAACTTATTTTAGTTAATGCACATCAAGATTGACCTAATCATGAATGCTTTGCAGTGCATATGATGACATGGCAGGTTTTAGTTAATATAACACCAGAGGTGTTACAAGTAGTTGAGGAATGCCCAACACACTTGAGGAATTTGTATATAAATATACTTACCACCGTAAAAGCCATCGAAGAGGAGTTGAATCTTCAAAACAACAAACATGCCAAGTTGGTAAAAAGACTGGTATATCTTACTGAAACAACAAAATTAAAGTGGAGAAACAATTGTATATATCCCTAAGAGGAAATTATCGTGGTTGACATATCTAAAGCCATCAAGGTTATATTATTTGTGTATGTCCGAATGCTCATTGTGCATCCTTGTGATTGACATATCTATAATTTTACTATAATTCAATGAAATCTAAAATTAATATAGAGCATTATGATTTCACAACTTTATTTTTATCCATTATATACTAATCAAACAAGAGTACAACATCTCATCTAATCTAGTTCTAACAATTTTTCCTTGCATGTGTGGTAGATTAGAAAGTTAACTTGGGTGACTGCTTGAATTAATATTAACTAATCCATCCAAAATTTAGTGCTTATTATTATGAGAAGTATGGCTTGACAAAATTTCTTCAACAAATTATTTAGATTATATGCATCCATAATAGATAAAAGTTGTATCAATAATGGATCCCATTCCACATGTCTTTCAATTCAAATTTATTTCTATTGTAACAAATGATATCTTATACTGTAAGAGTTAGTGGCAAGTATAGTTTTAAAAAAAAAAAACTTTCAATTGTTAATACTCCATACAGAAAGAAACAAATCAGTGAATACTTTTTTCACAGAGAGAGCAACAGTTTTGGCATGAGTTTAAACTTATGTGTGTTTGAGGCTTTCGTTGCACATAGTATATGCAAGTATAAAGAATAATTAACGGTTACAGACAAAATAGAATTTGCTAATAGTAGTTAGAGCTCCCTGAGGCCTATTGCAAATTTAAAGGTTTGCCTGGGTAGTTTTCTCTGGGGTATATATTGTGTCTTTGACCTTTCACACTAATTTTACATGCATTTTAGATAATTGACATGGCCAAATGCTAAAATGCCGAGACAGAATGGCGTGACAAGAAATATGTGCCAGCCACTGTTGATGAGCATCTAAAAATTTCAGCACGCAGTAGTGGTTGTATGCACTTGGTGAGCCAGGGGTTCATTTCAATGGGAGATGTGGCAACTAGCGAAGCTATTGAGTGGGCTTCTACCTATCCAAAAATCGTCCAAGCTGTCTGCGTTATTGCACGGCTCGCTAACGATATAATGTCATATAAGGTGTCACAGTTAGTCTATATTTTTCTAAGTGCTAATAAGCTCAATTATATAGTTCCTAAACTTTTTTTAATGCTTTGTTCTCCGCAGCGAGAAGCATAATCAAAGAAGAATATGGTATCTACCGTGCAAACTTGTGCAAAAGAATATGGTACTACAGTAGAACAAGTCATAGAAAAGCTTAGGGAGCTGATCGAGGAAGCGTGGATGGACATCACACCGAGGAGTGCCTGAGACAGACACAACCAAAGGCTCTTCTAGAGAGGGCAGCCAACGTGGCTCGTACTATGGATTTTCTGTACAAAGATGTGGATGGATACACTGATTCATGGAGTATCAAAAGCATACTGGATTCATGGAGTATCAAAAGCACCCAGCGACCGCAACCGGCAACCCCGCCCCCGGCCCCGCGCGAGTCCGGCAGTCCGCGCCCAGCGACCGCACGCTCCGTGCTCCGGCGAGCCACACCATGCCTATGTGCCCGCCAGTCCTCGCATGCGCCTCCTTGAATTGATGTCGGGGCAGACTGGTAGCTGACGGGAGCTGGGAGCAGCTCGATTTTTATAGATCACGTTTTCAGGGATCCTCGCGAGGTGCACCTGGGACACTGTCCCATGATGGCTCGATTTTTTGCTCGATTTTTTTTAATTATTATGAATTTGGTATGTGATTTGTTTTCGACTCGTTTGGTTGTTGTTGGGTACCACACCATGTCGCGCGTACCGACCAAGTTTGGAGTCGCGCGCGGCATGCAGTTCCAACTTCCAAGTTCTAAGCCTCCGTCCGTCACCCCGTCCGCTCGCTGCGAGATTCCGTCCTGGCCGGCCACTGCCGCTTGTAGTTCCCCGTGGCCACCACAGCCGCCACGCAGTGACTGGATATAGCGCTCCATATGCCGGCGGTTGCTCGCGATGGGGGCCAAAGGAGAGGAAGTAAATCAAGGTCACAACAGAAGAGGATCGTTGGTGGTCGTCGCTGCATGTGCGCCTTCATCTCCTGCTCCAACTAGATCAGGCGGCGGGGTCAGCAGCGTCATCACCGCGGACTCCTTCGCCGCCGACAACCTCTGACTCGGCTTCGTCCTGGTGCCCCACCCATGTGTGATCGAGTGGAGAGACCAGAGAGGCTTGGGGGCTTCGACGTATATTCTACTATGTTGGGGTCAGCGCCGGCTGCCTGCCTTTCGATTCTGATGTAATTTTATTTTTAATCAGTCAACAATGACGTCTCAACTTTTCAGGTTGTTTGAGATTGTTTGGATGTATTTTTTTTTCTTGCATTTTTTCCCTTGAGAGTCATGAGAATTCTGCAGAATTTGGTGATAAACCAAAAAAACATTAGTTTTAGAATGATGGATTTCATATTCAAGCACTCATAACAGTAGGCTGTTGTGTGCTCATGTCAAATTTCAGTAAGGTATGTGTATGTCTTTCAGATCTGTACCTCCTTCTCAGCCATGTCATATTGATTGTTTTGAGATTCCAGAACATCTAAATTTACTGGTATCTCTGATTGCTTGTTCGCTTCTGGCTCGATTGATTTATTGACTATAATCAAGCATTGATTGCTCTTCAGTATTCAGGTGATTGCCACACCCTCATCTAGGCTGGAAGCAAGACTGCTAGCGTTGGACAAACAATGGTTTAGAAATTGCAGATTAACAGCCCTTACAATTCATGGCCTTGTTTGGTTTCCGGTCAGGTATTGCTGATCTAGGAGCTTCCCGTACAGCCCTTCTTTGGATAACTAGCTTTCCACATCCAACGAGAAGATGCATACTATGTTTTTTCCTATTAAACATCATATTCAGTATCGACCATGAGAAAAATAGTGTTCCAATCGAGGGCTTTAGGATTTAAGATGATCTACTCCAACCTGGAGGTTTACTTTTTAAGAGAAGACAATTTTCATTAAACATCACATTCAAAGATTATACTGGTTTGTTCAGTGTGTGAGAAATTTAGCATGGGAACATTCTGATTAAATTGACAATTTCAAGTTTTGATCAACTGACAAAATTTTGGTTCCTTTTATGTTCTTTAAACTTATATATGTGAATTTTGGTAAACCGTTAATTACTGGTTTGGTTAAAAAGGTTTATATGGAGGTTGCCTTCTTCTCAAAAAATGATCTGCTATGTGAAAATTCGAGAAATGTTTTCCTCCAAAATATTATCTTTGTTGGCTTAAATATTTTGTAATCACTTCAGATTAAGCTTATTTATTTCTTTGGATTTGAAGTATTAGATTGTCTATTTGTTACATCTAATCCATGGCTGTAAGCCTATATATAAGCTAGCTTTCTCTTATGACGCAACAGCGGCAAGCACTACACACAGATTTCTTATAAACATCCGTGCAATTTTCTACATTGTAATTATATTGTTGAGCATTGTGAGGCTTGTTTTACCACTTTTCTGTCAGTATGGCACTTGTAATTCTGTGTACAATAATAGCTACCTCATAGAAAAGGTTTTTAATCTGTTTTAGTAATCAACACTAATTTTCCTATAGCTATTTTCTTATTGTTAAGCTATCTACAAATAAATTTTGCAGTGAACTAATATTGTGAACTACATATCTTTATCTTAGATATATTTATCTACAAATAAATTTTGCAGTGAACTAACTGTGAATATTATTTGGACAGAGGCAATGAACAATGAAACTGATCACTTGTGTCCAATTCACATGAATTATGTAAAGCCTGTGAAGTAGAAACTGTCAGAGATGGTGTACTCTACGGCGTTGAACATCTGATTCTCAAGGACAACATAAATATTATTTTAATGTTGAGCAATCTTTGACTTCATTGAAACATGATGATTTACTCAAAGTTCCTTAGGCTTACCTTGTTGCTTCTAACAATCAGAGCCTTTCAGAAATGTGTACAACTAAATTTTGCAGTGAACTAATATTGTGAACTACATATCTTTATCTTAGATATATTTATCTACAAATAAATTTTGCAGTGAACTAACTGTGAATATTATTTGGACAGAGGCAATGAACAATGAAACTGGTCACTTGTGTCCAATTCACATGAATTAGTTCATACTTGCACATGCATGGCTTAATCTTTGAGACAAGCATATGACTACTGGCAGGATCAACCAGGTAGCACGTCCTCATCGACGAGCCAACGCCGGCCTCCACACGAGGCGTCAGCCGGGCTAGCTGTCATTGTTTCTAAACGAATTTTGATTTTAGGCACGAGAGGCAACGCCTTCCGGCCTTCAGCGTGAGCCACATCCATGACCAAAAGCGCAAGCGAGGTGTCCTTGATGGTGTCATCCATGGCGGTTGACAGCATGAGGCAACGCCACAAGCGCTCTTGAGCCGACGAGCCACACCCGAGGGGTGTGCTCAACGTAGGCAAACATGTAACGAATGCAACTTCCTGTGGAACAGGTAGCAGCGCGCAAGCACTTGTCAACAAAGCAGGCAATAAGATACCATGGAAGAATGATGGCAGGAACATATGAAACAAACGTGTTTTCTTCTTTGCACGCGTCGCTCCGCTTGATTTTTCTCACCGATGATTCTGTACCCACCCGCGCGTAACACCTCTCCTCACGCGCACAGCCCACACACGGACGCAGGCACCGGTTACTCGAGTGAAGCGGCACCCACGCCGCCACGCGTACCCTCCTGGGGCGCCTCGGCGGTTAGGACCGCGCGATGGCCGAGGGGAGACGGGAGACTCCCGCACCTTTCTTTCCCGTCCGCCGCCCACCGCCCTTCCTTTCCTATCCTCGCCGCCTCACCGCCGGCGCTTACGCTTTGTCCCCATATGATTCTCAAGGACAACATAAATATGATTTTAATGTTGAGCAATCTTTGACTTCATTGAAACATGATGATTTACTCAAAGTTCCTTAGGCTTACCTTGTTGCTTCTAACAATCAGAGCCTTTCAGAAATGTGTACAACTAAATTTTGCAGTGAACTAATATTGTGAACTACATATCTTTATCTTAGATATATTTATCTACAAATAAATTTTGCAGTGAACTAACTGTGAATATTATTTGGACAGAGGCAATGAACAATGAAACTGGTCACTTGTGTCCAATTCACATGAATTAGTTCATACTTGCACATGCATGGCTTAATCTTTGAGACAAGCATATGACTACTGGCAGGATCAACCAGGTAGCACGTCCTCATCGACGAGCCAACGCCGGCCTCCACACGAGGCGTCAGCCGGGCTAGCTGTCATTGTTTCTAAACGAATTTTGATTTTAGGCACGAGAGGCAACGCCTTCCGGCCTTCAGCGTGAGCCACATCCATGACCAAAAGCGCAAGCGAGGTGTCCTTGATGGTGTCATCCATGGCGGTTGACAGCATGAGGCAACGCCACAAGCGCTCTTGAGCCGACGAGCCACACCCGAGGGGTGTGCTCAACGTAGGCAAACATGTAACGAATGCAACTTCCTGTGGAACAGGTAGCAGCGCGCAAGCACTTGTCAACAAAGCAGGCAATAAGATACCATGGAAGAATGATGGCAGGAACATATGAAACAAACGTGTTTTCTTCTTTGCACGCGTCGCTCCGCTTGATTTTTCTCACCGATGATTCTGTACCCACCCGCGCGTAACACCTCTCCTCACGCGCACAGCCCACACACGGACGCAGGCACCGGTTACTCGAGTGAAGCGGCACCCACGCCGCCACGCGTACCCTCCTGGGGCGCCTCGGCGGTTAGGACCGCGCGATGGCCGAGGGGAGACGGGAGACTCCCGCACCTTTCTTTCCCGTCCGCCGCCCACCGCCCTTCCTTTCCTATCCTCGCCGCCTCACCGCCGGCGCTTACGCTTTGTCCCCATATGATTCTCAAGGACAACATAAATATGATTTTAATGTTGAGCAATCTTTGACTTCATTGAAACATGATGATTTACTCAAAGTTCCTTAGGCTTACCTTGTTGCTTCTAACAATCAGAGCCTTTCAGAAATGTGTGTTCGGCACAGCTAAACTTCAAATAAAGTACGAAGCCAAGTGGTAATAGCCAGAGCTACAAGTCATAATAAATTAAGAAGTCTCAAAGGAAAGAAGAGAACACAGAAATTGACTATATGCACGGTACTCATGTGCCATTAGAAAAATGGTTCATCAAACTTTATTGGTTATATATGAATATATTTTTTCAACAATACCATGATCAGCCTTTGCTGATCTTTAGCTTGAACACATCCAACTGTTCAAATGCAGACCAATATAATATTGATGGCTTAGCCATCAAAAAAACCATGACAAGTTCACTTATTTGACATCTCAATATAGATAAACAAGTTATTTAAGGGACTAAGGACTATTACATCTTGATCTAAAATGAGCCTTCAAAATTCTTTTCAATTCTGTAGTATAAAAGAGATTTTTTTTTCTTTTTTGGTATAGACACCACGTGCCTGTCTGCTAGTACTTTGAAACTGTTGTTGGTTTAGACTTGAGACTTCTGAGTGCCTATCCGGCAACAACAGTGTGTACACACGTCACACGTTATGATAAAACTAACAGCTTTCTCTATGTCAGTTCCTTTCTTGTATGCACATGTAAAAAAGGCAGCTTTCTCTGTATGTGCAAACAACTACACAAAGTTTCAGTGTATAGTTATAGCTAAATTGCAGCTAGCCCATTGATGGCAGTGAAAAGGAGGCTGGAGTATTCTTGATCAGAGGAGGACGACATATAATTAACTAATTAACTGAATTAAGCAAACAATCGTACGGTATCCAATCCACCACTAATGAAATCGGTTAGATTATTATTAGTTAATCGTGATGTGATTGTGGGCCATGAATCAACGTCGCCAATAACCTTCTTCAGGTGTGGTGGACAGGCAGGGTCCATGATCAGTGGGCTCCCAGGCCCAACAATAACCCCAAAGCACTCGCATCGGTCACCCGGCATGCGTCAATTGCATATGGGCCATATGTCAGATTACCTATACCGGCCCATTATTGGTCAATGGTGATGTCCATATGTCAACCGAGAATGCTGTTTCTGTGTGCCGAGGAGCGTCAGCGACATTATGGATTTCAACCGAGAGTGCATGCTGGCAGGATTAAATGCCGGAACATCTCCTCGTTTTTCAGTTTCTTTTTGATGAGTTGATCTGTAACGATTCCACTTCTCCATCAAAAGCATTAGTTAACAAGCGTGAAGTAGTATTCTTGTAATCGGAGAAGGACAGAATTAGTTAACTGAATGAAGCAAACATATTTTTTTTTTTACCCAGTGCCATAGGCTCCCGCACTGCGGGGTCTGAAGAAGGGAAAATAGCCAGCAGTCATTCCTACGCAAATATGCAGAGGCTGGGGCTTGAAAGCAAACATACGTTGTCAAAAAAAAAAGCAAACATATACTCCATCTGTCCTAAAAAGAACAACGTTATGAGATGCGTGCATGTCAAACTTTCTCAACTTTGACTAAGTTTGTAGAAAATACGTGTAACATTTACATCTCTAAATAAATTTGTTAAAAAACTAGACTTAAAAGATCTTTCCGATGATACTAATTACTTAACATAAATATTTATATATTTAATATATAAATACCGGTATTTTAAAAATGTTGACTTCTCGAGAAGCGAGAATGACATTTATTTTGTGACCG
Organism: Bothriochloa decipiens; assembly: GCA_023333625.1. Lineage (NCBI taxonomy): Eukaryota > Viridiplantae > Streptophyta > Magnoliopsida > Poales > Poaceae > Bothriochloa > Bothriochloa decipiens. Next base: position 3,138,564 of record CM041643.1, on the reverse strand, counting down.
AAGGAGTATTATATTATAATATCTAACCCACCGCTAATCCAATCGGTTGGATTATTAGTTAAGTCATGATGTGATGTGGGTCATGAATCAACGTCACATGTTGTGATGTGTACGATGAGATCTCTTAATCGTAAAGATTAATCGATCCACATGCGGACCAGATCATCATACATGCTAGTATTTTCGATCATGCCGCTAGAATCAAACGGCAAGTCGTCGTAGTGGTAAAAGATTTCTTCACGCTTTAAATTACTGGCCTTACACTAAGAATATACTAGTACCTTTCATTCTACATTATACTCCATCCTTTTAAAATTTTAAGTCATTTTTACTTTTTTTTATATTTATAAATTTAGATATAACGTATATCTAGATACATAAAAAATTCCACCTATCAAAAACAAAGAGGTTAAAACGACTTATGATTAGAACGGAGTGAGGAAGCAGTTTTGGTTTTGCTATAGATTTAGAACGATGTTAACTAAATGTAAAATTATACATAATTTATAACAAAAATAGTACTCCACGGTAGTTGGAATGTTGGTCGTCATCTTTATATAGACACAATAGAGCATAGCCCGTTTGTCCGTTCACGCTTTTTGTCCGGGCCAGACAGAGAGTTGTTGGTGCATGCGCATCAACTGTGCATGGTTTGGTTGTCACTTTGTCTGCATGCATGCAGCTTTTGAGTTGAGAGGGGGAAGCTAAAGAATGCCCATTCGGATCCAGGCCCTCGTAGAACTCTTATTTTTCTTATTCTTTACCAATGATTAGCTCGTAGGTTTATTTGTTTGGGAGGAGGGAAAAAAAACTGAATACATTGAAAAAAAAATAAATAGTATTGATAACTGTCACCGGGAAGCGAACAATCCCAGACTAAATAGTATTGATATATATAGCTAGCGTGGCTGATAGACTACTCACTTGGTAAATGAGACTACCTCGAACAATCAAACGGAGTCTTAGCTTTGGTCAGACCGGTAGCTAGTAGCCAAATGAGACAACTCACTTGGTTTCAAGTTGTGATTGTTTTGTCTTTTTAAACATATACGTTTTTACTAGTACTATCTAAAAGAGCCAAAATGATTTATAATTTGGAATGGAGTGACTAGTGAGTATATGGGTCTAAGACATCCAGATTAAAGATCGATAAGAAGAAGATGGAAGCAACATGATATTATATGTCAAATGATAGAGGAATGCATTGAGCCATCGAGTAGCACTAGTATCTTTATTATACATATTTTATTTTTTTTAGAAAAAAATAGCAGTAGTATCTTGAGAATTAAGATTTCAGACATATACCACAGCAAAGCTCAAGCATGCATTATATTATTTCTAGGATGCTGCATTAGTAGCATATCCTACAATTTGTGACACAAAAGTTGAACTAACAATAAAAAATTAAATGAGATTACGCCTTGGAAGCGCATTGCAGAAATCACAAGTAGTGGATTTGTGTGTCGCCATAGCAGGAGGCCATCTGCCCGAGAATATATACCCTATTGGATATTGTCTACTAGTGGCTTCACATTTTTTTTTTATAAAAGAAGAATTTTATCAATTCAAAATCATTACCTCAAGTTAGTATAATATTAACCCACTTCTTGCCTACCGGCTTCACATGCTAAATAAATACTACTACATATATTAGCAAGAGGATCCAAATAGATCTAATTAATTTATTTAGATAATAAAACATCTAACTTCATTCTCTCAATAGAGGAATTAGACCACACTAATTAGAAAGTTCAACAGTAATAAAAAGTCACACATTTCACAGAGACTCCTTTAGCTACAATTTAAGCATAAAAGTTACTCCTAGACGGCTTTCCCCTCCCAGTAACCACTAACAACTAGATGGGTGGATCAAGCAAGTTTGCAAGCCATAAGAGCACTGAGCACCTTCTTCATTCTAAACTTACCACTCTCTAAAATTATCATTTGGAGAACTGTTTGAATAAAAGTCGCTTTCTGTATCTTTTCACCCTCAACTTTTATACTTTCGCGCACTCTGTAGAGCCAGCCCCCCTGCTCTCGTATATAATTAACTAGCTTATTAGTGAGAAATCTAGAATAAAAGATGGCTATATCTGGATAACAAGGTTCATTTCCCGGTAGCAGCAGTTAGGTGCCTCTCCATTTGCATTAGTTGGCAGAAACCTTGTTATCACGTACTGCTGCTACTATACGAACTAAGAGCAATGGAAGATATGGATGGATCAGATGCTGGACAAGAAGCTGGCAAGGTAGCTAGCTCTGAACACATACTTAAAAGCAAAACACAGTTGGATCTATCTGCAGGAACAACAGTACCAGTATGTGCGTACACGTACACATCTCTCTCACATACTGTAACAGGACGACGACAGCGCAGATCAGCGTATTAGATGAGGATGGACGGATGATTGCTTGTTGTACCGGCCGGGCGACCAGCCGATCCGTCCATGCTGACGAACTAACTACACCTACTAGCTCATGTTTTGGAGTATAAAGGTTGTTAGTAGTTGAAGCGTTTGGTGTACTCCATCTCGATCTCTTCAAGTTCATACAGTTTATGTGTATGTGTACGCACTGTGTGGCCGACGGTGCCATCGCCAACGTCGCTATACATCAAATCAAATTCATGCATTATTTATTTGTTGCTTCCTTTTCTGATACAACTGCATTATTGGTGAGAGTGTCACACAAGAAAACACGCGAATTGCTTGCACTTTCGCTACCTATAACTACATGTACGTGCCGTTGCATCCCCGTTCTCATGATAGCAGTATAGGACGATGGTCGATCGATGGCTCTTCCGGAGCTAGCTTTTAAAAGCCTAATTCATCTTGTCAAAAAAAAAGCTCTAATTCATAAAAAACAAATACTCATGCTTTTAATAGTTTATTCAGATATATTATTTGTTCTAGTTTATGTTGATGATATTATTGTGGCAAGCTCTTCTCAAACAGCTACGGATGCACTTCTCTGCAACATGAATTTGCTCTTAAGGACCTTGGTGATCTTCATTGCTTCTTGGGAATTGAAGTCAAGAAAACACAGGAAGGGCTATATGTCTCAACAAAAATATGCCTATGACATTTTAGTTCGGGCAGGCATGAAAAATTGCAAATCTGTCGATACCCCATCGTCTACCTCTGAGAAACTCAGTTTGCCAGATGATGATCCACTTGGTGATGAAGATTCTACTAAGTATCGCAGTATGGTGGGTGCTCTCCAATATCTTACACTCACTCGGCCAGATATTTGTTTTGTTGTGAACAAAGTCTACCAATTTCTTCATGCCCCCACCACAGTTCATTGGAGTGGAGTGCAGTCAAAAGAATACTACAATATATCCAGAGATCTTTGACCATTGGTCTCAAAATTAGAAAATCACCATCCATGTTTGTAAGTGTTTTTCATACGCAGATTGGGCCGGATGTGTGGATGATAGGAGGTCCACAGGCGGTTTTGCTGTGCTTTTAGGTACAAATTTGATTTCCTGGAGTGCCAGGAAACAACCAACGACCGTGTCCCGTTCCTCCACTGAAGCTGAATACAAAACTCTTGTTGATTCCAATGCTAAGATGATATGGGTTCAGAAGCTTCTACAAGAACTTGGTGTGCCTCACTCACCAGTAGCACGATTATGGTGACAATTTGGGAGCAAAGTATTTGTCTGTAAGTTTCATGCACAAATAAAGCACATAGAAACTTTGTCCAGGAACGCGTTACTCAAAAGCTTTTGGATGTACGATTCATCTCTACCAATGACCAACTAGCAGATGGATTTACTAAGCCAATCACAGCAGCCAAAATTCGACTTTTCAGAACCAATCTCAACCTTTCTAGTGGCTGAGATTGAGGGGATGTTAGAATAAAATATGCATGGTCATGTTAGAATAGAATGTGCATGGTCAATGTTAGAATAGACATGCACGTTGCACGGTCCCTGCTCCTGGATTAGAAGTGTACGTGGTCATTGTAACAGGAATAGAAGTAGGGACTATTATCACGGTGAAACACACATGTAATCCATATCATACTGTAATGCTACGTAGGGAGTTGTTCCCTACCATATAAACACATAACGAGAGACCATGAAAGGTCATCTCGTTCCCTCCTATTTTCCTACAGAGAGTGGTGTACGTTCAAGTATTAGTGCCAAAACATAGAAAACCGATTTTGTTTGCTTGTCTCAACTATTTGTCTACCAAAAATCACGTGAGAATGGACCAGTAGGCAGATCAAGAAGTCATATCTTGCGGTAGAACACCTTGCAATTGTTGATGGTGGAGGAGTCCTCATGGAGATCACCCTCAAGAGTCGATGCCAAGTGTTTCTTGTGGGACTTACTTTTTTTCCCCTAAGACATCACTGCCCACCGTGGAAGACCTTAGTGACCTCACATCTCTTCGGGGTCCCTTTCTCATTAGACACCACTAACACAGTCTATGAGCTTCCTCACACACACACACACACACACACACACACACACACACACACACACACGCACGCACACACGCACGCACACACACACACACAGCCTATGAGGAATGGATTACTATGTAGGTTAAAGAGAACAAAACGGGGAACCAATACACTACTATGCCATATATATGTGCAACTCCAGTACAACTGCTACACATGGCCTTGTTGTGAGTCGTGACTGACTATTGCACAACACCGTATTCTATCTTTCTGGTAACTAAATATGCCGAGGATTCAGCTAAGGAGCCAAGCATGCTTTTGACATGACACATGTGCTACATGCAAAGTAGTAGTACTACTGCTACTAGTTGACTACGTACACCTCATCGCATCTCAAGATCTAAAAAATGTCAGGACGTACAGATGAACTCCATCATGCATGTGAGAAAAAAATGGAAAAATATGATGGCAATGAAGCAAGGTCAACGCATCTCTAGCCCTCTAGAACGGTCATTCATTCGGAGAGCCTATAGATATGTGCTTTCGGCCATCCATTCCCTCCTATAGGATAAAAAAATAATCAATATATCATACTATTATATATATATATATATATATATCCTGCACCAATTATGCTCCTCATATAAATTGACAAATCTTATGAGTTCAAATATATGAGTTTTGATATTCTTCATATCCTATGGATAATTGACAAATCTTAGAGTTCAAATATATGAGATTCGATATTCTTCATATCCTATAGAGAGGAGTACGCACGTGTTACTACTATACAAAATTAGTCAAGGATTACTCTCAATTCAAGGCTGAATGCAGAAGAAAGAGGGGGTAAAAATCACAAGAGTAAAGGAGCACGGAACTGCCGCCCTGTCCTAGCAATGTCGTACACTCACACCAGCATGAGCATGTGAGCAATTTGACATGAGTCACCTACAGCACTACACTATTCCATCGTCATTTCAACGGATCAAATTTATGGGGGCAGAGTTGTTGAACGCTGCGATCGACGCAATAAAGAATTGCAAAGGACGACGATAAGGGTAACTTTGCTTGACTTGAAACAGCGCTTGCTGATCCGTTTTGCTTTCTGATCTTCAGGTGGCCCTATTTCCACTTTCTCAGCAATATCGATCGTAGGTGCATCCAAAATATATCATATCAAATCAGGGCCGACGAAACTCTGGAGCTCAAAAGCCAGACACAAACCTACTAACTTTTTCATTCCATCAGTTATTAACAAAAATAAAAGTACCGTATCAATGAATCCTGCCTGGAATGAAGATTATTTGCAGCTGCATTCTGCAAGTAATGGAATTGTGAAAAGCATGTCATGGGAGCTGAAAAAAAGGCAGACTAGGATATCCGATATTCCCCAGAAATCGAAGAAAACCAGAGGAAAAGACCACTGGAGGAGGTTATTTAGTGTTTCAGAATCGGAAAGGAGCTGCCACTTTCATCTCTTATCTTTTTATTATTATCTGAAGGAGATGCAGAAGACAAGGACAGCGAGGTGGTCAAAAGCAGACCAAACAAGACAATCAGTGAACTTATGTAGAAAAATAAAATAAAATCTCAACCATTTTTTTTTGTTTTCTCTTCAGAAGAGAACAGACAAAAGCTGGAGAGAGAGAGAGCGGTGTACAGCTTGCGAGCCTTGACGATACGCGCTAGCACGGCAACTACTAGCATAATAGCATGACGGCAAGAGACACAATTCCCTAGAAACCGCCCAAAAGCTTCCTGCAATCCGGCGGCCTTGGCGTTGAACTCTCCCTTCTTCGGTTCTTCCCTTGTTTGATTAGCATCGTCGTCTGCCAAAGATTTCTCTTTTATTTATTTTTCTCGGTTCGGAAGGTGCAGCGCGGCGCGGCGCGGCGAGGGAAATAAATCGCTCCGGCGAGATTCCTGTGGGAGATGAGTTAGGTGCCAGGACCTCTCATAAATTCCGCCCGCCTGTTCTTTCAGATCTGCTCCGTGCTGAGTACTTCTGTTGCCTCCTCCCTTGCACCGAGAAGAAATTCATTCATTCGCTAGGCCGGACCACCCAGGGAGAGAGGGATATCGTTTCTGTTCTGGTCACCCATGCGTTTTCGCCGGAGTCCAATCTCGCCGCTCGGAGGTTCTTGACCTATTCGGAGCTTCCATTTCCTTTCCCGGGCCCCGGCGGTCAACTTGTTCCTCTCAAAGGTTGAATTCTTTCGTCCACGAGGATTTCTTGTCAAGTCTTTCTGATTTCATTTCTCCCTGGAGAAGCTTGTTCTTGAAGCAGAGCTCAGTTCCTGCTTGAAAGTTCCTCCCTTTTCCCTTGGTTTCTTCTCTCTTGCTCGCCTTCGCCGCGATTTGCTTGCTCCTCAGTCCACAATCCTCCGTTCTTGCCTTGCCTGCATCTCGCGCGGCGGCTTCAGATTTCGCGCTCCCCAATGGGCAACGCGTTCGCGTGCATGCCGCGCAAGGAGCAGCGGGGCGCGGCCTTGGTGTCGCGCAGCAAGCGGATGGCTAGCGCGCGGTCGGCGCGCGGCGGGCCCAAGCTCACGCCCGCGGAGGAGGAGCTCCTGCACCGCCAGGCGCTCGCCATGGCCATCCACCAGCACCTCGACGCCGGCGGCTCCATGTCGCGCCGTATCGACGCCGGGGCCGCCTCCCTGTCCCGGCGCATGGCCCCAGGATCCACCAGCTCCCGCCGCCGCGGCGACCTGCCGGACTCCGTCATGAATGCCAAGCCCGTAAGCCTCCTACCTACCTACCCTTTTCTTTCACTTCCAACTTCACTTGCTTGCTTCCTCCAACCTTGCGTTGCGTTCTTCTTGCTTTACAAATCCAATCTTGTTGTTAATGTTACCTTAGAATTGTGCATTTCGGTGTTGCCGTAATTTTCTGTATATCGTCAATTGCGCGAAGTTCTATTCAATGTATTTGGTCATTTGCAATATAGCTTATCAGGTGTATTGCCTTAATCTTCACTTGTAAGAATTCTTGCTGGACAGTTCCTCAAGATTGTTAGTTAGTTATGGTAGTGACTTTTCATACAATTGATTGAGGTGTTTGTTCAGTATCATTCTGCTCTTAAAATCAGTACGTCACCATTATGTGGGTAGTTTGGACTGTGACTTGACTCCAACTTTGGCCTGATGTATTGGTTCATATGTAACTGCTCTTGGTTGCTTGACTATAATGTGGTTGTTAGTGTTGGACTTCATGTGATTGGGTTGGGTGAGTTCAACAAGTTGTCTGTTGTACTTTTTTGTCCGCCGAAGGATTTTTCTTCTTTTTTACATGGAAACTATCCTGTGTCCTGTATTTCAATAGTGAGTTTCTGCCAATATTAAGTGATAACAACTCCCCGTTGCCACTTTAGGAACATGTTAGAACTTAAAGTATTTCCATTGTGTTTCCATGCTTGCTTGGCGCTGTGCTGCTGTGCTAATTGCCCTGTTCAACTATATAATTCAGAACGAAAAATAAATCCTAGTTTGAGTCATTTGATGTCAGGGTAAGCATACATGCATAATACTTTTCTGCAATTTTGAACCTTGATCATAGTAAAATGGTGGTGTACTTGCTTTTCCCCTGTGCAAACCAAGATAGTTCTGGTTTTCTTTTCAATTCAATTCTCTTGGTGTGATGGGCTTGCCTTTTCTTATGCTCTGCATGCTTTCACTTAAAGCATAACAGGGATATTTTTTTTTTCCAAATGTTCATACACTTGCTAATTCTCTAAAGATGATGGATTATTTAGTAGCCTATATATCGTTGTCTTATGCCACTATATGAAAGGCATCTTTGTGTGCAACTGCTGTCATACATAAGTACAAGACATGTTTGTGTATCCATGGAGAATTGGAGAAATTTATATGGCATTAGGACTAAAGACAATGCTAGCACCTCAGTAGTAACTAGTAACCTAACTGTTTCGATAGCATGGTCCCATACCCAAACTTTGTCGCATTTATGATGACTTGTTTGCTAGTTATGGTTTTTGTTGCCTGGACCTGTAAATACCTAAGAATACTTTTATATCTTTGTCCTTAGCCTTGTCAACATTTAAAGTAAGAAGAAAACGTCTAACATTGTCATACAAACATTATCTTGTGGTTTCTTGGAAGAAAAGATTTTTAATGGTGCTGCTTGTATATGCTTTCAGGCCCCAATTGTTCTGGAGAATTTAGAAACAAAGAAAATTGTCCTTGTTCATGGAGAAGGATTTGGTGCTTGGTGTTGGTACAAGACCATTTCACACTTGGAGGAAGCTGGTCTAGATCCTGTTGCCTTAGATCTCACAGGTTCTGGCATAGACCATACTGATACAAACAGCATAGCTACATTAGCAGATTACTCCAAGCCATTGATTGATTACCTTGATAAACTTCCTGCAGATGAGAAGGTGGCTGTTACATCTGCTGTTCTGTGTACATTTATTTTTTTGGGAGGAAACATTAAGCTTTTCTGACCACTTTGTTTGTAACGATACTAATGCAGGTCATTTTGGTTGGCCATAGTTGCGGAGGCGCAAGTGTGTCGTATGCATTGGAGCAGTACCCCAAAAAGATATCAAAGGCAGTGTTTCTTACTGCTACGATGGTAAAGGATGGCCAGCGGCCCTTTGATGTGTTCTCTGAGGAAGTATGAAATCCCTCTTTATGTGTTCATAACATTTCCATGTGCATATTCAATGGGAGCTCACGTTAACCTGCATTTCACAGCTCCGGTCAGCAGATGTCTTCTTGCAAGAATCACAGTTTTTAGTTTATGGAAATGGAAAGGACAAGCCTCCTACTGGTCTGATGTTCGATAAGCAGCAGATCAAGGGGCTCTATTTCAACCAAACACCTTCCAAGGTACATTGTGTTCTACTACTATGCAACTGTATCCAGCATTGTCATGCCAGTCTGTATCTCCAGTGGACTTGCTAACAAGTTTTCACACTCATTTGAAAATGCAGGATATGGCACTAGCTGCAGTGTCCATGAGGCCTATCCCTCTAGCCCCAATCATGGAGAAGCTCTCCCTGACCCCAGAGAAGTACGGCACCGTCCGCCGCTACTTCATCCAGACGCTCGACGACCACATGCTGTCGCCGGACGCCCAGGAGAAGCTGGTCCGTGAGAACCCTCCCGACGGCATCTTCAAGATCAAGGGCGGCGACCACTGCCCCTTCTTCTCGAAGCCGCAGTCCCTCAACAAGATCCTGCTGGAGATCGCACAGATCCAAGCCCCCTCGGCGCTGCTCCCAGCCAAGGCGAGCACAGAGGTGGAGACTGCATCCGTGGCGGTGGCAGCAGCAGCCAAGTCATGACTACATGTATGTAGTGTACATGAATTAAAGGAAAAAAAATGAGTAGCACATAGGTTGCAAAAGGGAGGGGTGGGGAGGTCTGGGGATTAACCGAAATGAAACAAGCTATGTCAGATAATAATTTAGTAGGGAGGTCGAAGTGTTTGTTTCTTTCTTCTGTGATCAGATCAGATCATATAGAGAATGAGAGGTGGTCAGCAGATAGTTGCATTTCCCTTTTTTTTTACCTGTGAATGAATGAATGAATGAGATATGAAGTCTCTCTGTGATGTGACCTGCTTGTTGAGTGAGGAATGTCAATGTCAATGCAGATATAGCATTTGTGGTGATGTGGCAAAGCGTGTGGTCGCTGGATCATCCCACGTGGCACTCATCTGACCGTTGGATGTGATCTTATCCAGAGGCCTTCCCTACCACTCGCTCTGTTTCGTTCTGCTTGTGCCCCCCCAAATTTGCTGTCGCGTCGATCTCGCCGCCGGCAGGGCCGACCGCGCCGCGCCGCGCGACCTCACCTCTGGCCGAGTACTGGGCGCGCTTCCACCTGCGCCGCCGCGTGAATTCGCTGTCCCAGACGCTGGTGGCAGAGAGGATCCCGCAGGTGGTGGCAGCCGCCTCCAGCGCACACAGGAAGGCGAAGTCTCGGTGGGTGATTGACGCCTCTTCAAACCAAACACCCCTTTCGGTTTTGTTCAATACTTCAATCAATCAACCTGGCTGAAATCGAAGCGAAACTTGGTGGATATGACGCATTTTGATCTGAACTTAGAAACTTTGTGCTCCACTGCTCAAACAACTCTCTGTAGGACTGTAGGTCTGTAGTGCACTTCCTGATTTTCTGCACCATGGGTTTAATGCCATGCTTTATCAATTTCGTTCCATAACATTACTTGTAGTAGCCTCCTATGCCTTTGCGTGCTGCTGACGGAACACAACCAAACGGCTCAGATGCTTGCTCAACACATTCATGGAATCAAATTGTTGTTGCTATCAATTGGGCCTCTGTAGTGGCTTTGATTGCTGAGAACAATTTCTTGCCACTGCTCTATTTTTGCATACGTACATACATATAGAATTTCGGTTAATATGCTAATTTTGTGCTCAAAATCAAACCTGCAGCTTCATGTCTTTTGTTCCATTTTCTGCAGGGAAAGGAACACCGATTGAGTGACCATGAGCTCACTCTGCCCTTTCTCGGGAGCTACCAATGGTGGCGGTGTATGCCCTGTGAAAACTGCCGGTAAGAACAGCGCTGGGTTATGCCCGGCAGCAAAATCTGACAAGAACATCACTGGTGTGTGCCCTGTCACCGGCAAGGGTCATGGCAGTGAGCACAAGGAAAGTACCGATGGTGGTGAAGTAAAGGACACCGATGATCCTCGTATGGTGCCGGCAAAGTGCCCATTTGGCTATGACTCCAACACGTTCAAGCTGGGTCCGCTCAGCTGCATTGTCTGCCAGGCGCTGCTCCATGAAAGCAGCAAGTGCAAGCCGTGTGCCCATAAGTTCTGCAAGTGCGCCTCGTGCTTCACTTGCGCTTTATGTTTGATTCCTTGCTTCACCAGGTTCTTATTGGATTTCCATTGGCAGGGCATGTATTTCACGCTTTAAGGACTGCCCACTGTGTGGTGCTGATATAGAGGGGATTGAGCCTGATGCTGAGCTTCAAGCTCTTGTTGATCGGTTCATTGATGGCCATGCCAGAATCAAGCGGTCACATGCTACAGAGGATGTGGAGGCAGCAGATTTCAAGGACACAGTCATATATGAGGATGTTTCGATGGAGAGAGGAGCTTTTCTGGTGCAGCAAGCTATGAGGGTCAGTAATTAAGTCTAAATGCTTTAGACTCTTATGTTAGTTGAACTTTAGATTCTGGAACCTGTAAAATTTGACAGTTAATTGTTCTCCATTATTCATGGATCTATTTATAATAATGTTGTTACAACAATGCCCTTACTTTTGCTTCTTCAGGCTTTCCGCGCCCAGAACATTGAAAGTGCAAAATCAAGGCTCACTATGTGTGCAGATGACATCAGGGAGGAGTTGAAATCTTCAGAAGATAATCTAGACCTATGTTCACAGCTTGGAGCTGTGTTAGGAATGCTTGGGGACTGCTGGTATGTTTTAAGAAGCTGAAATCTTTTCCATCGAAGAAAGGAAGAGCTGTACAGTGGGTTTGATCCAATTTTCAGCATAGATTAGTTGGGCGGATTGCGAATGGACGTGCTGATGCAATTAGGAGTATTTAGTAGGGTTCTAGACTGATAGTTTTGCCATCCACTGGCTGCTTGCAACCTATTTGGATGGTATTCACTAAACGAGGAAAAAAGAGAGTGTTCCCTGTACCAAGCATCGCGCTAACTACAGGCTGATTTAGGCTAACAGCAAGTTAGCATGACCCTGATCAGCATGTCTAGCTACCTTGTTCAGCAACGCAGGACCTATGACATGTCTCTGAATCTCTTTAGTACTCTATGTTTGCTACTTGTCATTAGTGACTGTCTATCTAATCTAGTCACTATTACAATGACATACTTTTTTCGTGAACGTGCATTAGCACATATTTCATTGTCCATATGATCATGCATTGTACTTAATTCAATATTTGTCAACACAGTCAGCTGTGGCACTTAGATCTTATTTTGCTAAGTTTGATAATCAATTAGTCACTGAACTCATTCAACACTGCATCCTTGTCATTTGTACTGTGTTTTCAGTCGGACCATGGGAGATGCTCCTTCAGCAATCACATACTATGAAGAAAGTGCTGAGATACTCTTGAAACTCCCCACAAAAGATCTTGAGGTTGTTTTACTTTCAAAAAAAGATCTTTAGGTTGTATTCAATGTAATAACATCAAAATTGCTATCTGCTGATTTATCTTTTACATTCATCTGCAGCTGGTTCATACTCTCTCTGTTTCACTAAATAAAATCGGTGACCTTCGCTACTATGATGGGGACCTCCAATCTGCAAGAAACTATTATGCCCGTTCATTGGATGTTCGCAGAAATGCAGTAAAAGAGCACTCAGCAGCGGCTTCCGAGGTATGTTGTGTGGGAGGCGGGGAGTTATACCATTCGTAAATTTTTGGGTGACATCGGACAGGAATGCTACTATCTTGCACTACAAAGGTTTGTCACACAGATATCTAGTTCTTCTGTGCAATGCTATAATGGAAGTGATGTGATAGGGAAGGGTAAACAAGGGAGCAAATGAATAATTGGAAATCTTGAACTTTTACCATACTTCTGGAGAAAATTGTAGTCAGTTGTAACTGGTAGTGGCAAGCTTTTGTACTCTGTTGTATTCTTCTTGAATCTATGGCCAGATAAATAAATTTCAGTTGAAGTATGAAAATCCTGCTTTGCTGGCAGATGTTTGGTTAAAGCCTGGCCTTGCTTAAATTGAACATTAGCTCTCTTTACCCGTTTTTAATTTTACAAAAAAACATGTTTATGTTATTCATCAAACTTCTCTTTTTGAAAAGTTTTACACGTTTTTATTAGCTTGATTTTAGCTGTTCTATTAGAGCTAATCTGTCGCTCTAGAGTAGACACATGATCCAGGGTGTAGTTTGCTTCTAGGCATGTGTGCTAAGCATATAATAGTATTTTGATTTGCATTTCTTGGATATAGGTCATTGATCTTGCAACTTCTCTTGCCAAAGTTGCTGATGTGGATAGAAATATTGGGAATGAGAGCACTGCAGTAGAGGGTTTTGAGGAAGCAATTGAATGTCTTGAGAAGCTGAAGCTGGATTCTGAACAAGCTAGCCTTGAACAACGGGTAGCTATTATTTGTCCTCATTATTCCTGCTCCCCTCCCCGTGCCTATCTGTTGTTCTAAACTAACCTTCATCACATACCTTTGCAGCGCCTCTCTGTTCTCGAATTCCTGCACAACCAGTTGGCAGATAAATAAGGCATGGTCTTCTCCGATCCTAAGAATACATACATACACATTGTATGCGTTCTCATGGTTATCTACGGGAAGGTGTTCAACTCAGCAATTCTTTTTTTCTGGTTACCTATGGAAGGAGTTGCTCAAGAAATAGCACATGGTTTGAGTGTGTTTACCACCACTTGAAACTTGTTTCGTGGCACAAAATGTGTACCACTGTAAATGTACCATATGTATATGCTCAGCCCGGCCCATAAGATGACTGCCGATATACTCTAGTAGTGTGATAGCCTGGACTAACGCGTATTACATCTGGCTTTTACAGTGTCATGTTAAACCTCTTGTATATATTGACAAAAAGACAGGGAAAAATACTAACAGAAGCATGGCTGATGTTTTGTTTATATAAGCAGTGCGTTCACGGGTCATGAGGTTTCTGCATATTTTAGCTGCGTTTTCTGGAGTGGTAAAGCCTGGCCCATTGAAATCTCAAAAGTCAGTAAGACTTTTGCAACGATGCATCTCCGGTGTCTACATACATTTCTGGTCATTTTTTTCTATCTTAATCTTAATTGCAACGATGAAATCTTTTATATATTTGAGGGAAAAAATACTTTCTCCGTTCTATTCTAAATAATAAGTCATTTTAGAATTTTGAAAATAATTACAAAAATTCGTGACATCAAATAGATATACTATAAAAATATAGTTAACAAAAAGTTCAATGATACTTAGTTAACATCATAAATGCTATTATCTTATCATATAAATGTAACCAAAGTTGAAATGCTTTGACTCTTTAATATTACTTGCAATTTAAGACGGAGGGAGTAATACGGTTATACTCCACAGGCCTGTCTGTTGACCTCTCCCGGCTACCAAATGGGGGCCTGCAGTATGATAGGAAAACGATCTTTGAACCTCTTCAATTCAAGTTTCGTGACAGTCTGATTTTTTTCAACTTATAAAATCAGATTTTTAACCTCCTTGTTTGACTTTTAAAACTCTTTGTCTTTTTGCTATCTATAAAAGCTTTTGGATTATGGCTTTGTTAAAAACATGAGGGTAAGTTTGACTTGTTTATATAAAAATACACTAATACTTATATTTATCTACTTACCAAACCAGTATCATTAGATTTGACATAAAATATATTTTCAGAGCATAATTCCTAAAGTCATACACGGCAATACTATTTCATGCAAACTTAATCAAACCTATGAAACTTTTGATTTTGCCTTTGTGGCTCACAAAACATATAAACCGCTCCGAACAATCAAAGAAACCAAGCATAGTTCAGTATGATACTCCATCCTAACACCGGCTACGACTTGCAAGGTCTCCAGAACAGCCAGCCTATTAGTCAAAAGCGTTGGCGTGACACCGTGCGCAGGGCTCCACGACAGTCAGCTTAGTTGTAGGCGCAACTTTATCCTCAATGTACATTCTTATAACTTCCACCATTCTTGATGCTTGCTCGAGTACAAAGTTGCTATAGCGAATGCCAGAATCATCCGAGCAACATTCACCACCTAATGTGTCCAATGTAAGGCGCTTGAGTGAGACTGCACTCTTCACAATGCAACATGTTAGCTCAACCAGGCTCTTTGTAGAGTTGAATGCTATCATCTCCATAATCTTGAGGTGGTGGTGCTGTCGTTCAGGCAGCTGCCTCAGATGTGATGACGGACCTACCAATTCTCGCCCCATATCTGCCCGAGATACCTGAAGACGAAACCAAGAAAGTGAATCACCAATAGATCGATGCACCCAAATTACCGTGTCGCCACATATATGAATTTGCTATGAGTATATAGAATGGAGAGGACACCTTACCTCCAGCCGCCAAGTCTCCAAGGAAGGAGATGCATCCAAGAAAGAAATCAGAGAAGAATAATCGTAGTAGGACGGGTACAAATAATCGTAGTAGGACGTGGACAAGGACGATGTAGCAATCTGAATGTATAGGTGCTTGAGGTTGACGAATTTGGAGGGCAGCATTGGTGTATTCTCCTACACAACAGATATATGCCATGTTCAGATTTATTATATATAACAGTATATATGTCTACTGCTGATCGTAAGTAAGGAATTAATATATCGATACTCTGCAGTATACCTCATGGCCCAAACTGAAAGACAGACTCTCAAGATTTGGTATAATGGATGGAAGCTCGGCGTCACCATAGCTGATAGCATTCACACGATACAAGCTCAACTCCTTCATCGTTTGCGATGCCTCTCCAAGCGAGAGGTTTCGAACTCCTGGGAAAATGTGAAAACTGGAGAGACTTGGAGCTTTGTTCTCTATAATTTTCAGAGCATTGCAACAAGCAACTCATGTATCTGAGCTTATGCATCACCGAAGGTACCTTGAGAGAAACTATCTCATTGCAAGCAGTGAGGTCCAAACGCTCCAAAGCAAGAGAGTTGGAAAGAAGGCACCCTAACTCACCCCCCGTGATACGCACCGAATCCAGATGCAAACTTGTTAGGCTTGTCAAGGAGCCAAGTTCATCCGTGGGACGGAAGGCACAAGAGAAAAGATCAAGAGACTGAATTGAGTTTCTTACTTTTCTTGATAAAACTGAGCATGGGAAGGTGTACTCTTTATCTAGCTTAAGGGTGAGCTTTTCAAACCCAGGTGTAAGTGTAACAACATCATGGAGCCATCTTTCAAAATAAGGACAGCGATACTTTTGATCACTTAAATAAAGCCCCAACACTTTCAGGCCAGTTCCTGAGTGATTTCTCAGGATTCTGTCAATTCTGCATCTTAAACTTTTGTCATGTGCCTTAACCGTTTGTGAACTGAAGATTAGTTTGGGATAACATCTCCAGGATCTTAGAAAGACATGAGAAACGCAAGCAGCACGAGCAGCAGCATCCAACGGCATTAAAGAATGAATATGACACAAGATATCCTGCGTGCACAATAACGGGACGAATTTTCAACTTTAAAGACAAGTGGATCACATCTTCTTCCCCATGTGTAGCTCTATGCATGCTTGCAAATTAAAAGGTATATGTAAATGCCAACTGAATGTAACAGTGGCAGGTAAACTTAGCATTTCACAGACAAGTTTTTCCCTGAAAGTATTACTAGAGGCATCCTGATAGCACCGATAAACTACTATGTATGATATTTAATGATCTGTTCTTACTTGCTGCTTGCAAAAGAGCACGCAGAGTATGTTAGAACTTTAGGCAATTTACAACATATTTTGATTTCAAAATATTTCAGGTAAAATATGAAGTTGATTGGTGATCTTGTCATAGTAAAACAGATACACATGTTTATGACTAAAACACCATTTAACATGAACTGAAACCAGAAAGAGCTGATGATGTACCCGGAGGTCGAGCCAGTGCCTGAGGCACCGAATGCGCCATTCTCAACTGGACTAGCCATGCTAATTGGTTGAGCTTGTTCGATGTAGTCAATCTTACTTGATGCAGTGATGAGTTGATGAAGTGTAGTCACTCGAACGACCTTCTAGATGTTGTAGAACATGGATGAGCATTCGCGCTGTGCGCTCCACAAAAACCTGATCGCGCGCCTATCCCAAGCAGGATCTCAGAGGGGCGTGGTTTCGAAGGCCTGCTTTCGCAAGGTCTGTGCCCGCAGTCTCGCAATAGGAATGTGTGGAAACACAACGACCGCAGGAGGAGTAAGAATGTGAGATTTGAGAGGAGTGTTGTGGTATGCCCACAAAAGAGTATGTTCTCTTCTTTCAAGTAGTAAAAGGGGCCATCTATTTATAGATGAAGATGACCCCTTGACAAAGTTGTCTTTTTCTTTCTGATCAAGTAAGTTTCTTGCTTACCAAGTTACTTGATCAACAAGCAAACTACTTGGTCAATAAGCAAGTTATTTTTTAATACTCAAGTAATCCAATTGGGCCATATGACAATGTCTTCACTTGATGAGAAAACATAACCCACTCACTTGATGAGAAAACATAACTCTAGTGGGTTCAAGAACCCTCCGATCAAGGATGTCAAGCTCAACTCGAACTTTTTGATCAAGTTCAATTCGAACTTGCCATACAAGTTCAATTCAAACTTGTTGATCAGGTTCAATTTAAACTTGCCATACAAGTTCAATTTGAACTTCTCAACCAAGTTTAATTTGGATTCCTCTCAATTCCCTAGCATTAGAAATGTGCCTTGTAATATTACTGATTTAATTGAATTATCATGAGCATAGCCCAATTAAATCCAACAGAGTAAACAATGTGTCTATCAAAATGCACCAGACGATGTTTTATCGTGGAATATCAGGTCAAAGTCGAACATGTGAGAGGCCCTAGGCTAATATGGTTATTTGCATATTTATTTCATCGAGCATCAACAGCCACATGCCTGATTGTGTAGATATACACTCAGGTTCTCCATGTTTAGATCTTGAGCTAAAATATTCTAACAGAATAACCCCTTTCAGAATTTTATGTTGCCATACATTATGAAGCCATGGGATCGAATGTCCCGATGTCTGTCCATCTTGAGAATTGCCATCACCAAGTCCCGGCCCTGACAGGGATCTTGAGAATTGCCATCTATCACCAAGTCCTTGACAGGGATCTTGAGAATCGTCATCACCAAGTCCCTGACAGGGTGAGTCGTTAATTTCGTCCGCTGTAGCAACGGATCCATCTGCATGCCAATAAACACGGTTGTAAAAATTCAATATATATCAAGAAAATGCGACCCGTGTGACCTAGTCTGAACAACGAATCCTTAACGAACAGATAAGAAAAACTAACAGATGAAAGAGACTATGACGAGTTGAAAGAAGAGAAAACAGCAAAGGAACCAGATAACTGAGGCTTACTCCGGGCTATGGTGGTTTGCTGACGCTCCTGCGTCTCGCTCTGAATCCCGATGGTACGAGTTTTTTTCTTTTTCCGAGACCGTGCTTTAGCACGTTTTCCCATGGTACGAGTGGAAGGAAGACGACACGCACGCAAGCAGACGACCCTCCCCCGAGAGTTCTAGGGCTGCAAATCTGCGCTGCTATCTGTGTATACTTTATCTACCTCTGACCTCCCCTGCGCTAGATTTGGATTGGACGATTGAGTTGAAATCAGATTACGCATCGGCTGGAGGGAGAGGTACTCTGTCTTCTGTCCACTTCGTTCTCCCATTTTTTACTGGAGACTTCACGTCGTCTTCTTTACACGAGTTTTGGTCTGGTGGTGCAAATTGCAAAACGCGTTTCTCGACAACAATGTCTCTCTGAATCATCGAAACATGCATGAGAAAGTCTAAACAAAAATTATGTTTCAATCTTTGATTGTACATTAAAAATGTGTACCGTGTGGTTTAGCTTTGTAGCAGCACCGTCTTCTTCAAGGGACATCAATAAGACGATGATGTGTGTAGACTCATTGAACCATCAACAACAACAAATGGCATGTGACTTCGGAGACTCCAGATTTACCTCTACGACTTGGTAGACAACATCCTGATCAATGCGATCACTTCCTCGTTTGTCGTCACCATCACTGTTCTGCGCACACATTAGGAGCACACATGATCAAGCAAGAAGGCAGATTGGATGGCCTCGGGTTCGCTTCTTCTTGCATTTCATCAAATCATGCTCTATATTATTGTTCCTAACTTCCAAAAAATGGAGAATGGAAAAACTAATCCTCAGTTCAAAACAAAATTTCTGTTTTTTAACATTGGATCAAATTCCAGTATTTTAAATGCATAATTATTGCTAGAAAAATATTTAGATATTTTTTAAAAAGTATTTCTTTTTAAAGTCTATAAATTATCATGAAATTCTGATTTATCTCTCTCGTTGCTGACGTGGCATCACGTAGGACGGTTGGCATGGTGCTATGTCAACCAAAATCGCTTTCAAAACCACTTAAAAGGTAAATACAATAGTTTTCATATTTTGAAGAGTGCAAACATTTGATTTTATAGTTGTGGTAAATTGATAAACACCAATAGTTGAGGGGCTCGGGTGGACTTTTTCCTTTTTGTTATCCGTGTCGTGATCCCTAGTCTCCTAGACAACCGCAAGGGCCTCTAGAGGAAGAAGTCGGCCCATGAAAGTGAGGAGAGCAACGTTACTTGAATGCCCCTAGGGTTTATGGTGTGCCCCATGCTTGGGAAGTAGGTAGAGGGATATTTCCATCTTTGTAAAAACACTAATGTGTATAAATAGAGCTCCAGGAGAGATGTGTAAAGGGAGGATTGAACCCTAATTCCCACAGTTAATAGTGAAAGCCTTTTGTCTCTCCCTGTTGTTTTTGTATCTTTTTAGCTTTCGGTTACTTGAGCAACGACCTACCGTTCAAAGATTAAGGCCTAGAGCAAGACATCTCTCGTGTGCGGGTCTCACGATAAACGATCTTGTTTCATTTGTGAAGGATATAGAGACACACAAATTTAGTAAATAGCTCTAGAGATAAAAATCATTAGTTGTTTGTTGTTTTTAGTTGTTCATAGTTCAAGTATATGAAATCAAGGATATATGATGTTTGGTTTTTGTATAACTATATGAGCTATACCATTATAATGGTGTTGGTTGCTATATAATAGTTCTTCATGCTTATGTGGTATCAAGATCACCTCCTCGCGGATAGGTATCTTCTCAGTTATGAAGACGCCAATTTTGCCTCCACTCCTCAAGATCACCTCCTTGACGGCCTAGCCTAGGTTTCAATGTGCCTCGACTTTTCTATCTCCACCTTCATCACCTCTCGATCACGATCTCTCGTGTGATTTCAAATTTGGAATCACAGTAGTTGCTTGTGTTCGGTGAAATCCTCTATTCTTATGGAACTGAATCACTGAATCTTAATCCGGTGGAACTAATCGATGAATCTTATTCCAGTGGAGTTCTAGGGGAATTAGTAAGTAGTTGATTTCTTCCCCTAATCATCTGGAATATTGAATTTCGGTTGTGGAACTGACTGTTAATCCGATGAAATTGGGGCCTCTTCTTGGATTTGATGTTTCTGCAACAGCTGTCCCCTGATTTGACGTTGATGGTAGTTTCAATCTGTGAATCTTGACTGTGAATTTGGTAATGATTGATGAGAAATGTCGTCAAATGGTGATGATGATGGATGGGAAATGTCAATGGTTCAGTGCCAATCTGAGCGTATTTTTTAATTTGCAACAGCCCCTTCACTGATGAACTATAAGATGTGTTCTTGTTTATGAAAATGGCTACTGACCCAATAGACATGTTTTTTCATCATATCTATTGAATTTTTTGTTTGATACTTGATATCCATGTATCCATTAACCTTCAGAGTTCAGAATAAATTAAACCATCATTGGTGTTGGACTATGGATGAAAACTAAGCATTAAAGATTGTAGTCCTTTTACAATGCTTGGAAATATTTTTCAATAGCTCCCAACGGCTTCTAATGGCTCCACAAATTAGCAATTTTTATTAATTTAATTTGTGTAAGGGCATTTTGGTCTTTACACAACTTATCTCACCCCCACCCCACCCCGACACGGCAGCCCCAACACAAGCGCCGCAGCCCCCCATGCTGAACTCCTAGCGATAGGCCTCTCCCAGCATTGTAAAAAAGTTCTAGAGATTACATTTGTACTTGCTGACATGTAGGGTGTCTAATGTGAGTGGCTTTGTCAGCTAACTTGTTGTAATTAGAGTTTAAGTCATAGCCAATTATCTCAACAGTAATCACCATTTCTTTTTGGATTTATTATTCATGAAGCTTGAATTGACAGAAGCTAGAGTCTGATGTTTGGATCTCAACATCGACAAAGGTTTAGTGATGATTCGGCTCATGATTTGAGCTGTTGTATATCATTAGTTATCGCAAGTCATATCATTCACGTAAAATGTGTGCCATTCTGTTCCATGTTGCATGATTCAATTCAGGGAGTTGATCATATCTAAACTCTTCTGATTACATACATGAAAGATTGGCTTATGTCGTGAGCATTTATTTTTTACAAAAAGTGGTCGCTTTCTTGGCCAACTCAGTTTGCTACTATCTTGTCTCAAATAAGTTGGTTACTATCTTGGAAGTAAAAACGATACCATGTCCAAATTTTTTGTGTGTGATAGTGTGGATGTGAGAACCGTTCGATATGTCAGGTTCTGCGCCGGTGTCCCGTCCCGTGAGCGGCCGCCGCACTCTGCTCCGGTGATGATGATTGTAAATCAACACTAAACACCTGCCGCAACGGCGTTCAGGTATTATCAGTAGTACATTATGCACTAATTCACTAAATATTAGTTAGGTACCACAGGATCTTCCTGGTATCGGGGTTGGAAAGTGACATCTTTTCCAGAGTGGAGTCTATTTTACCCTTAACCCCTCTGAATTTGTCGCCGAGTCTAAAAACACCCCCTCAACTCTAAAGTTAGTATGATCTGTATAAAAATTGTAGCAATTAATATGATCTAAAACTTTTGTAGTTGATAACTTTTTATTTGATACCATTTATTAGATGACCAAATATTGTGCCCCTCAAGTTGCAACCGTAGTAGTATGGTGGGTATTCTGGACGTGACAGACACATTTGTGTTTAAGGATCTCAAATTCTCAGTCTGCATTTTCTTGGACCAGTAACACCCCACCATCGCATGTTAGGGATTGTTGGTGCATTTTGTTCGAAGACGAGGGATATGACTGTTGACGCGTTTGATACAGTTTCCCCTGGTACACAATGTACTCTTATAAGTCTTAACACATGATCATGGATAGCCCAGTGCATGGGTTATGAAACCCATCCAATCCACCCGTTCTAGACCCACCCAAACCATGGAAAGAAATTATACATGGATTGGGTGGATATGGATTTGATCCATGGGTCCGATGGATTGTCTTGTTATTTTAAAGAACCTAGGATACGTTTGCGAGTTGCGTTGTCTGCAAGTCGCTCGTCTGCAACTGAGTCTTGTCGCCGTCTGCGTACATCGCATACTCGTACCGCGCCGGTGGAGCCACTGCCCATGGACCAGCTGCCTCGTCCGGTCATCTTCCACAACGGTCGCCTGGTGCGCCGGCCGATGCAGCTGGTGGCGCTGCTCATCGCGCTCGGGTTCCTATGCGGCTGCCCATGCCGCTGGTGTACTACGCCTTCTGGGCGCTCGAGGTGTGCGTCCTGGTGAGGGGGGCGTGCCGCTGTCGCGCGCCGAGCGCTGGACCGGAGTCCTCTTCGCCTTCACGCACCGGACGCTGCTGGACCCATCTTCCTCTCCCTCCACGGCGCTGGGCCGCCCCGTCGCCGCCATCACCTACTCGCTCTCACGCGCCTCAAGCGGGACCGCACGTCGGACGCCGCCATGATCCGGGACCTGCTGGTTGAGGGCGACCTCGTCATCTACCCCGAGGGACCACGTGCCGGGAGCCCTTCCTGCTGAGCTTCTCATCGCTCTTAGCGGCGCTCCTCGATGGTGCCTGCGGCCTGGCCGACAGGGAGGAGCTACTCGCCCGTTTCAGCTAGCGCCAAGAAGGATTCCTTTGTGGCCATGGCAAACGGACGAAGTCACTAGCGTCGGTGGCGGAGAAGTAAACTGGCAAATAAACGGTTGACCGTGGAACCCATTTAATCCACCCAATCCATACCCATCTATCTACTTCTTTCACGGGTGGGTCGAAAAAACCGTGAGAATCGTGTATACCCACCCATGCACAACGCTAATCATGTATAATGCAACGCCCTCTCAAAACAATTTTTCTATCACTTTACAGTATCGTAAGAAAGAAAAGTGCCTCTGTTAGGTCAGTGTTGTCTACGATACCGTTAAATGTAACGTTCAGGAGATCTCTGACAGGAGTAAATTTACAGGCATGGCACAATATTGTGGTCATGATTGCAGATGTTTACTTAATTGACTAAAGAGATCACTTTGTGTGGGGACTACATCAAAATAGGTTGGGCATTGTTACTTGCACAGGCGACGCCATACAATACTTTAATTTAGAAACTTAAACTACCTCTCGAGGTTAAAGTCTTTATGTGGTACTTGTACAAGGGAGTAATATTAACCAAGGATAGTTTAGCCAGGAGACAGTGACAAGAAGATAAGAAATATTATTTCTATTCCTCCAATGAGATCATACAACATTTACTCTTTGAGTCATTATGCTAAATTTATGTAGAGAGTTATTTATATTTCATTTAATCTAAAACCTCCAACTAGTGTACAATAATTTATTTACTGGTTGGTCGGTAGTGTTAAATAGAAAAATAAAGTCTCAAATTCTTATGGGTGCAAGTGTTATTTGTTGGGCACTTTGGTTAACGTGTAATGATGTTGTGTTTGATAAGGCGACAACACCATCTTATTTATAGATTATCTTCAAGGTGACGTATTGGACCAGGTACTGGACCTTACTTCAGAAGGAGGAGGAGCGCCAGTTCATGAAGGCGGGCTGTAGGTCTATTGAGACAGCTGCGATGGAGGTGTTCGCAAGATATGGCTAAAGATTTACCAACAGAATTACTCTATAGTTTTTTTTATTTAATAATATTTTTGTTTGATGGCTCAAAACTTTGTTTTTGAGATTCTTTGAAATTAGTTTGCTTGCTTGTAATCTTGTAATATTGAACAGCCATATGTATTAGTCGATGCAAAAGCTGAGATATTAATATATTTCTTTTTCTAAAAAAATGATCTTTGGCCTTGTGAGCTGTCCACTTAGCAAACTCTGGAGATATTCAACTGCTAGCATCGGCCTTTCCATAGGGATCCAGTAGGAGATCCACCAGGATCTTTAATCCTCTAGGCTGGAAATAATCATGTTCTGCAATATTAAGCATATTGATCTTGCAGTCATCTTTGTCCTGAAAGTACATGTGAACCGTGACTTTAATCCTAGATCCTGTCAAATTACTGTTAAAGATGTCTTTGTTTTGATGCACTTGCTAGAAAATTTAAAACTATCTCTAGCTTCCAGAGGAAGTACAATGTGATAAGATGTCTGCTGGTTATGTTGGCCAATGCCCTTAAAGCCTCGCAGACCCATTTTCTTCAAAGTATAACTGTAACCTGTGATCTCCAACACAAGCAATCAAAGGCATGCCAAGCAGCATGTATGACTTAAGCAGAAATAGGCACTCCTAGCCATAGTCCTATGCTTCTGAAGTGATGTAAGCTCCTGTTAGCATAGCATTGATGTCATATTTGTTTTAGGGTTGAAACTGAGCAAATGGACCACTCTTTCCACTGGCTTTCTGATTCATGCTAGAGTACTTATGTTATTGTTATTATTATACCTAAATTCAGGAAAATGAACAATTTAATTGCATGTTATTAGCGATACTTTTTTTTGTTTATGTGATCTTTTTGATCTGTTATCTCTTACATCGATCTAAGTCCAAGGTTTATGTTTAACTTAACTGTAACTAGCAAAACTGTTAGATTCAAATGTCATGGTCTTTTTTTTATGTATTCAGGTGTACTAATTGTATCTATGCACAAGTTACATATCTATTTCTTTTTCTTTGCTATTTGTACCTATTTATTATGACATGCTACTGCACAGTAGAACAATGGATAGAAACCAATATAGTTGATTCTTTGCTCCAATGCAAGTAGACTTCACAGTACTTTAGTAAACCTCTTGCTATTTTTTTTGCCCCTGATAAAGCCAATGGTAACATTTTAATTGAGAAACTTCTTTATGCAAATGTTCAATTTACCTACCTACATTCATCTATCTGCATTCTGCAATATCTACATATGTAATGCAGCACACCTTACGCAATCATGCAGAGAGCTACCTTTGGTAAAGTGTTACGCCATGTGGTTCTCCTTCGTTTTTTCTCTTTCTCCAAGACTCAAATCAAATAATCATATGGCTTTAGAATCCAGGTGTTAACATTTTCTCCATGCTTGTGCATACAGGACATCTTGCATCATATACATGCCATGCTGTCATTGCGTGATGCTCGTGCTGCTTGCCTGTCTCATGCGTTTCTATGTTTCTGGAGATTTCATACCATCGTCACCTTGAATAGGGATATCCTTGGTTCAAAAAGAAAATGCACGTCAATAGAGTTTCAGCTGCGTAATTGACGAACCGCTCAGGCATTGACATTAAGATATCCAAACTTGAATTACATGGTGCTGTCATAGGCAAGATAAAGTACGGCATCTCTTGTTCAGTTTTATCAGATGAGGTTAAAAACCTATAGCAAGATAAATTAGACTTGTGTTCCTTGCGTATATGACCATTGGCTGTGAATGTGCCAAAAGCAAATTGTTTGGTGGGTTGAATATCCTCAAGATTTGGAGGCGTCATTAATATTTTTCTAAAAAAATGTTCGAAAATCTTTCCAATCCAAATGAAAAATAAATCAACACATTGGAAGCTTTAAATATTTTTTTGAACCGTACATCTTTTTACCATGAAAACCTAATTAAATCACTTTCTTGGAAACAAGACTGAAACATTGCATGAGTAGTTGCCTACAAAATTCTTCTAGATCCATTTACTTAGCGAATAACTACTCTGACCACCCAAATCCAAAATTTGTTCATGCCTTAAAGATTGGCTACCGTTACTTCATTCAGTACTAGTATTTTTTTAGGGAACTTCATTCAATACTAGTAAGTAAAACTTAGGTAGGTCCTGCAAAATTTTGCTAGACATTTTTGAAGCTCACCTTTATGTACGTCTTATATCATCAACGCGGGAATAAATAGTTTCAATATCAAATTAGAGTGTATTAATGAGAAAATTTAGACTACGGTGACGATGGTTTATATAAAGACAAAAAACACAAATAACCCCTAAAAGCACAAATAATTTTTTTTTTGCGAAACAAAAGCACAAATAACAAGAAAATGGAATGGTGGATAAAGAAAAGGACATAGCCATGAGCTACTTCTTTTTTTTGAGAAACGGGCCATGAGCTACTAGTAGCGTAAACGGGCCCATATGCCATGAGGACACGAGTCACACCGTTAGCCCAACCCGTCTGAAGCCATGCTCAAATAAAAAAAAAAAAGATTCCAAACCTATCCAGGCCCATTATAGCTACTACTCCGAACCGAACCGAAGCAGTCTATAAGATTGTCCGGCCCATTTCCAACCCAAACCATACAGGCCCAAATAAAACTTCCCAACAAAAAAATCCCCACAGCCGCCGTCGCCGTCCCCGTCCCCGTCCCCATCGCCATCCCCACCCGCCGAACCCTATCCTGCCCATCCATCTCCACCTCCACCGGAGGGACATGGCGGAGCTCGTGCGCGGATCCGAAGCGGAGGAGGAGCAGCGTCGTGGTATCAGGGTTCGCGACGCGGGGCCCTACCTGCAGCTGATGAATCTCCCGCTCGACGGAGACGACGACGCCACCACCATCGACATCTTCCGCGGCGTCCCCAACCGCGTGGTCCTCAAGAAACTCGCCGACGTGTGCAACCTACTGCTGCTGCTTCAGGGTTCGCTGCTCCCTTCTCTTCGCCGCCTCCCCACCGACGCCGCCCACCTCCTCATGGTGGACGCCTGCTCCCAGAAGCTCAAGGAGTACGCCCGGGCGGTCGGCGGGTCCTTCAGCGCCTCGTGTACGGAGTTTCCGCAGCGTATCGACTCCTTCACAGCCGACGCCCGCGGCCACCCGGGGAACAACAGCATATACGTCTCTCTGCGCGGCTCCGTCGATGAACTCCTGGGCCAGGCCAGTTGGTTTCTTGACATGACCTGTACCCCCGACGAGGCGGAGGCGGAGGCTTGAGGCCGAGGCAGGCGGCGACTAACTCAAGCTCAGATCTATGCTGGGTTGGTAGTCCAATCTTCGTCAGACTTCGTGGATGGTAGTTATTACTAGGAATCTTCAGATCTATGCGTGGTCAATCTTCATCAGGATTAGTGGCTAAATCTTCAGAAGTAGTAGAGATGTTGGGTAGGTTGGTTCAACTGGTTGGTTGATGATGTTGATGTTGATTGATGCATATCGATCTCTTTCTCTATATGTGATGCAATTGGAATCGATCGAATTGTCTGATTCAGTTGATGAATTTAGCCTCCACTAGTGAGTGGGATGAGGGATGACAAATTACAATATCATTTTATAACATGTTTAGTTATTCTCAGCGTTAGATCTTACTTTTTCCAAAATAATTCATAGACTTTTTTTTTTTTTAACTTTGCAGCGTTTTGGACTGCAGCTGTGGCTGGAGTAGTGGTAATTACTATTGTTCACTGTCTACCGCAAATCAGCCGCTGCTGCGAGCATGCTTGAACTGTCCCATTTATCGATAGGGCAAAGTGTTTTTTTTATAAAGGCTATACATTGTGGAAAAATGGAACTTTTTTTATGACTAGTTGAATGCCTAGCATTGCAACAGGAGCGAAATATATTTTCCAAGAGATATATTATTTGGTTTTGGATGAATATTGCGTGCCTCTGAACACGACGCTGTGCTCCCAGCACACAAGAAGGATCGGTGAGTGTGCCGTTTTCGGCATTGGCACCGGAGCAGTTGATTCCCACAAACATTGGACTTCGGCCTGCGAAAGCTTGAGCAAAGGAGCAACAAGAGATCAAGTGATCTGCAGTCTCAGCGCACAGATGTCTTCTTCAAGCAAAAAAAGAAATAAACTCTGTGTTTTTATTAAGAGACAATAGTTGTGCCGGTATTCTTCTAGCGTTGGGCCTCCCAGTTCGGTCATACAGTGAATTCAAAATTCAAACAAGGGTCAAATAAAATGGAATTCTTTTAATTAAAATACATTGGGCCTCCAGATGGTGCCTCCCTCTTCTTAAATAAAATATGCGCATTTCTAAAAAAAATAAAAAAAATATGTACAAGTCTTTTGCGTGATTGAGAAAACAAAATAGAATTCTTTTGCATAATGGTTCAGTCAAGAAAAAAAGGTTCTAATTCTAACCAAGAAGATCGTCATGAGCCAGGTGCTCTGCAGCAGCGTCGGCATCACCTATTCAACCGTTTGCCCGGCCGGCGACTGCTGCTTTGCCAACGTCCCTGTCGGCTCGCTCTGTTAGGAGGAGATGCTCAACTGGAACGACAACAACCATGTGTCCTACATGGCCGAGCTCGAGTTCTGCAACATCTCCCCCCACGACGCGAGATACTGGAACCTGGCCTTGAGTGCAGGTACATCACCAAGTTTACCCCTGCTCAATATACTGGTATTGTTCAGAGCACAAGAGCTTCATCTGGTCCTGAATGTGTTTGACAAAAAGACCAACCAGATGTTTGTGATCCTGAGGTCCTCTCTTCTGAACATGTCTGACAAGAAACCGTGGCCACCACCATCTCAAGCTCAATTGAAACAAAGAACCGGAGTGTTGTGCCGTTGAAATCAGATGCAACTGGAGGTGTGGAACTTCTGAACTGAAGAATGATGGAGACGGACACAGATAGCAGGGTGGGGTTGCTGTGGCTGGGGGCACAGTACCACTGTAGTGGAGGAAGGTTCAGGTGACAATGCAGAAATCCTGAGCCATGAACCTGAATCAAATCAACGAAGCCAGCATGTGTTAACTGACTCATTTGAGAAAGTTCCTTACATTGAGCATGTTGAGTCTTCTGCTGAGCAATCTATTGGTACAGATGATGATATGCTTCAACTTGGTAAAGGTGATTTCCACTCAGAGATGCCTGATGATATCCAAGCTCAGCAATAACCTGACTCTACCTCTGAACTCTGATGATGGGTTTTGTTGCTATAGCAAGTCTGTTAAAGTCGTTTGAGTTAACAGAAGCTGACTCTGCTGCTGCTGCTAGTGAAGCATGGGGTTTTGCATTTGGTGTGGACCCAGAGTTGCTGCTAGCAGTTCAAATCTTTATGGAAGTAGAGAGAGCAAGGCAGAAGGGCGGCCCTAGTGCAAGCGGTAGAGCTTTACCGTCTGTGACCAAGAGATCCAGGGTTCAAGCCCCAGCCTCTGCACATTTGTGCAGGGATAACTGCTGGCTATTTTTTCCTTCCCCAGACCCCGCAGTGCGGGAGCCTACGGCACTGGGTACACCCTTTTTTTTTAGAGAGCAAAGCAAGAAGCTGCTGCCAAACAAGTTACAAGGCAGAGAAGAATCGTCCAAAATTGAGAGTGAAGGCCAATCTTCAACCTCAAGTGGTTATGCAAAACCTGAACCAAATTCATATACCGAAGATTAACGATTTCTGCATAAGGATGAGGGTTCCATGAGCTGGTGTTACACTTGTCTTTGGAAGCACCGATGGCCACCTCCAGTTCATCGAGATCCAAGAGGTGTGCCTGCTGCAGTTGTGAGGCGCCGGAAAGACAAGATGATTTATACAGTATGGAGTTTACTTGCTCTAGTTGAAGACGACACAGAGTGGGAGTGGCAGTGCAGTGGTGAAGTTACTACAGGATGGGGTGGTGGTGTTTCAGTTTGCTCATGCTGCCAACATGGCTACCTTCAGCTTGGTGGAATTCTAGATACCTAAGTGAGGTGCCGTGGCATAGCTTTCGCTCATCCCATTCAGATCCCTCTCGACCACCACCATCTCCACTTCTATTGGTTTTTGAAGGTTCATCACAGTTGAGGCGGATGCCTGAACAGCTCCATGGCTCATGGCTGCCTCAAGAGTGTGAAGTTCAAAGGTTTCAACTCAACAAAGAGCTTGGTTGAGCTAACATGTTATATTCCCCAGCCCTATTTAGTCACTGCAACACCAAGGAGATATCAGTAAGCGAGATGTTCTCAATTGGATTGCAGCAGAACCTTGTGCCCAGGTTATCTCGGAGGGCAACGTAGGAGCTGCAGCAGGACCAGGATGTGATCGCAAGCACTCAACTTCTTCAGCTGCCGGAATTCACCATTTTCCAAAAACAACAATGTCCTAGACAGTAGTGCTATCTACTGTTTGCTGAAAGCTAGAGGCCAGAAGCAACATGATAACCAATCAACTTTCATTGGGCAAAACTCTGCTCCACCGAGGGTTCAAATGTTCATGTGGCTTCTGCTCCAGAGAAGGATATAGTGTCGCGCGGTCCTGGAAAGAAAGCACGTGCTACAGGGCTCCACCTGTGAGATTTGCCATGAGGAGGCCGAGGCACCAGAACATATAATCAGCAGCTATGCTCTTGGCAAACAGTTCTAGGAGAAGTTGAACATGGACTCCATGATCGGACTTGACATGAGGAACTTTCACACTCTGAACCCGCAAGGAGGTGGGCCTCGAGAGGAGTTTTCAGCATTTGTGGCACTTTCATGTTGGGAACTGTGGAAGGCACGAAATAAAATTGTCTTCCGGAATGAAACGCAGACTGTCAGTCAAGTCCTTGTAGCCTACAGAAACACAGCTGAGCAGTGGAAGCTGAGATTCGAGAGGAAAAAGAAGCACATCGCTGATACTTGGTGAACTTTTTCAAATGGCAAAGTAGAGATAGACCTAGCCTCTCTGTTGTTTTGTGCATTTTATGCTAAACGAGCTACCATATGTATGATGATGTAAATGTACTTTCTCATATGAGGCCGTTTGGGGCCAAGAAATAAAATTCAGATGGGGAATGCCTCCCCATAGGTGAAAGTAACAGGAACTGACAACACTTAATTTGTTCTCTAAAACATTTTTTATACAATTTAAAATTGTATTTCATAATTTACAAATAAAATAGATACATGACTCCTAAATACAATTTTAATTTGTTGGTTCGTAACTATGTTGGGATGAATTTTGATTGTAGTATCCACACATCTCATTATCCTATATGTGCATGACTATGTATGTCAAGACTTGATTCTATTAAACAAGGAAACTTCAATGTGGATGCATGACTACATTTAAAAACACCAATAAATTGCATTCCTATATGTTGTTATGGTTGTTAATTAAGGGGGGATCGAGTGTAGAGAGGAGAGGCGACGGGTACTAGCACACAAACGAGAGTGGGTGGGAGCGAGACCCTTGCTTTCATACCCTTGGTCACTATATATATATAGACAATGGTGCGGGCAGGTTTTACATGACACTACACTAACATGATTGGGCCTCTTCTAAGGGAAGATTTGACCCATATATTATATGGATTTCCATAGCCCTTTAGCTACTAGGTTATGGTCGGTGTTACATGGCCTAGTAGACACTCATACAAGAAGAGACAAATACAACTCAAAACCAAATGTACCATCGATTACCTTAGAAATAAAGGAACTTCCATTTCTTACATGCATATTTAGTTTTAAATAACGTAGTTTGATTTGTACCTATAAATTATTTGCATGTAATGATTCTACATGAAAATATAAAGAATACGCTTCCCTGGCCAAGAGAAGGCATGAGCACCGCCACGTTGCTCATCAGGCTGAGCTTCCTGTCCCAACTCACGTGAGTAATATTCCTCAAGAATCTTAAAGGTGCTTAGAGAGCCTAACTGACAGGCAGAGCAGCAAGACACCAGGTGCTACATGGACTCTATCTCCCCACCCTGCGAGGCCATGTCGTGACCACTACCTACCAGGGTATGATGCAACTTGACAAAAGGGAGAACAACATCCACTGTCACTAGTAAAGATATGATTTCTAGTCCTAGGTTGAAAAGCCCCTGTTATCCCGGTTACCCAACCGAGATTGTCGAAGCGGGACTAAAGGTCTTCCCTTTAGTCCTTGTCACGGCAACCAGGATTAGAGGGCAACTTTTAGTCCCAGTTGGTGTCACCAATCAGGATAAATAGGCATCCCGATACTTGCCTCCTGGCGTGCCTTTTTAGTCCCGGTTTGTGATAGCAACCGGGATAAATTGGTTTGGCATTTTTCTGTTTTGGTATATTTTCATTTGCTTTCATATTTTTTTTAAATTAGTTATTTGTGTACGAATTCTACGTATAATAATCTAATATACGTTCGTTGAAGCATTTTATACACAAATAAGAAACTAATATATATATACACATAAAAGCTTAACTAATGTTTAAGTTTACATCGATCCATACATGCATAATAATAATTATAAGTGTATCACATGAAACTTTGTTCTTGGGACTTCGTCGTCCTACCGCCGACTCGCCGTCGTGTCACTGGTACTAGGTAAGACTCGGTTAGGGTCATAGTGGAACTCGCCGGTGGGCGCCGTGACTTGATCAACAAGAAATCCTAAAATAGCCTCTTGAACTGCTTTGATCTGGTCTTCTCGCATGCACCTTGCCTTTAACCAATCTGCCTGCAATGTGCGTGAATGAATGAAAGTAAGGTATGAATATATATACTATATGTACCGAGAAATGTATGTAGTCAATTGTTTTTGGTTACATACTTGTAGTTGTACTTGTGGAATCCTCTTTCTTAAGGCCATCATGTACTCGCAGACGTAGTATGCACATAAATTGTTTCCTGATCCTTGTTGTAGACACCACTTAATGAGAAAATAAATGATTTATATCATCATGAGTCGAAGAAGCATGTTAGTAATTATCATTTTGAGCTAATAATAAAGAAGCATTGAGAGCTATTATATATATACTTACATGCCATGGCCTTACAGTTAGAGGCACGGTCCAAGCCCAACGTCGACTTTTGTATTTACCCATGAACGTAAGCCAAGCTCTGCATCCATAAGAAAAAAATAATTAATCAATCATTAATTAACTAGTTGCCATATGCATGCAATAATATATATATATAGAGAGTTTTATATAATATATATTAATTACTTCTCGATCATATCTATCATATCTTGGTACTCCTTTTGTGGTTCTAACTTGGAGTCCAAGATATAGATGAAGCCCCGTTTCAAATCAATGACCAGCAGTATCCAGTGAAAGCTGCAGATAACGATCGATCATTATATAAAGTTAACGTGGGTATAATAAGTCAAAAAATGTGCGCAACATGTTAACACTAACTCGAACAAGTAAGGGAATAGGATTTGTTCCTCGTCCCTGAGGGCTTCCATGAATTTGAACAGATTCTCCTCTGGTTCAGGCTTTCAATTATTATGGTTAGTGACCGGGTCCTTGAAAATAAGATACGGGTCGATGAAACCAAGAGCATCAGTACTCTTCTTGTCATTCCTCATTTCTTGCATTTGGAGTCTGCATTCATATAGTACAAATATAAGTACTAAATTTTAACATGCATGCAACAAATACCGATGGTTATTTGTCACTTACAGACAAAAGCAGCTAACGAGTGATTTATCGAGAGCTTGCTGCCAAAGCAGATGGTACATGTTTTCAAAATAAATTGACATTATGCCATATCCATGGAAGTACCAATGCTCTGGTTTAAATTGAAGCATTAACAGTAAGTCTGGCTCGTCCACCTTCTCCTTACAAATTTTCATGTACCATTCATTCAAGTTGTTCATCTGCGTGCTCAGTTTGGGCCAGTACTTTTTGCCTACTAGACTCCTGCCCCTCTTACATGTCCGAAATATATCATGCTCTGCCTTAGCTAAAAGAAACGGGGTCTGCTCACAAAACTAGGAAGGTGTAGTTTTTGCTTCATCTAGGAACTTTACGAGTTGTTCGGGGTCAACTTCTTCCCTACACAAAGCTGCAACGGCCTCATCAATATAGGAAGAAGAGACACACCCTTGTGATGGTGGCTGATCATTATGAACAATTAATGGTGGGATAGACTGTTGTTGCATTCCAAGCTGTGGAACCTCTTTCCCTGCTTTCTTATTGGTGGTGGTTTTCCTTGCTTACCATAGGACTCATGTGACTTTACAAGTTGCTGGTCATAGTCCGACAATGGTGGAGACTTATTTCTCTGACGCCTTTTGAGCTCAACTTCCTGCACTTTTCTCCTTAGCATCAGATTTTGTATGTGTAATGGCTTCGGCGGGTTCTTCAACATCTCTTGTATTCGTGCTCTATCTTCATTAATTTGTGCCCTCCATCTAGCATTGTCCCTTTTATAGGGATCATCTTCCTGATCATGTACCTGCTCATCCGTAATGGCAGCCTTTTGTTTATGACCCGTTTTGGTTTCTCCAAGGGCAGGGAGGACGTCTTCGATTGGACTACTAAGCTCCTCTTCGGTAACTTGTTCTTAGTCGGACCTGGCGGAGATGGAGATGGAGATAGAGATGGAGATGGAGATGGACATGAAGATGGAGATGAAGATGCACCCGTGCCATGGATCGCATCATCATGATCGCCTGTAACATCATCATCATGTTTCGGAGCAACACTATGATGATCTTGGGAATGAAGAACTGGTGGAGACCTGCAGTGAATAAATTGATGAGTGCCAATAATATAACATATATATAGAATATATTGAAAAAGTTTCATATTCTCACCTAGGAGGCTACGGTGGTGCTGGCGGTACCCTAGCCATCTCATTGTTGGGAATGATTATGAAGTGCTTGCGCCACAGAATGACTCCCTTCTCAACTTCTTCTAGGGTCTTCTCCCCATAACCTCTAGGAATTTCAAGTTCCACTCCCATATGGCCATCGATAACTCTATCCACACTGACTCTATAATGTGTAGGGGGAATTGAAGCAGCATGGTATTTTGGATCCGTGCTGTTAGGATCCTTTGGAGAGACATAACCGAGCACCACCATAACTGTGCTATCCCCCTCAGGAATGTGCAACTCACATGTTGTAAAGTTGACAGTGATGTCATCCACAGGGAAGTGTTCTTGTTCTTCCTCTTGTTGTTATGCAGCAGGTAACTCAGTGGAAGCGCAGCTACCTCTTCGCTTAGAGGGGCTGACTCCATGAGGATCTATTGTTGGTTGTTGTAATCCCATGCTACTCATCTTTAGCTCCACTTGCCAGGCAGCCTCCACTTCGATCTGTATATCCCTCCTCAAATCCCTCTCTCGTTCTCGCTCGTGCAAATGAGCCAACTCTTGCTCTAGCCTGCGTAGATGTGCTGCCTCCTCATCCTTCTTTCATTGGCGGCTTCTGTAGGTATCAGCGTCCTGTGCGAAGGTGAGCTTCCATGAAACCATACCTAGGCCTTGTGTTCGCCTAGGGTGCTCAGGATTTTGGAGGGCCTCGGTAAGCTCATCCTTCTCTTGGTTGGCCTTAAACTCACAAAATGCAACAACATTTATCACCTCAATAAGTATGGCTGCTGCGGGTGCGAGTGCCCCAGTATAGAGCGTTGCCCCTGTCTGTGGGTCAAGTTTCCCCCCCATGTCCATAAAACCATTGCTTGCAATGGATGGTCCAATCAAGTGTTTCTGGAGCAACCCCATTGGCAAGACATTCTTCTTCCATTTTCTCCCACTTAGGAATGGCACTTCTGAAGCCACCTGATCCAGTCTTATGATGGTATTCCTTTTTTTGCATATTCAGCTGGTTCCTTCTTGATACTTCTGCATGGTATTCTGAGGTCTTATACTCAACAAAAGCTGGCCATTCTTCCTTCAACCTTTCATACTTTGAATCTGGACTGAAATCTGGAGTTACATTCTTCTTGACAAATTTGGTAAATAGGTCCTTCTTCCAGCTTCGGAATAGATCTGCCATCTTCTTAAGTGTCCAGGCTCTAACTAAGTTTGTTTGTTGCTCCGTAAGACCATGAGGGAGAGTGAAATGTGCAATAACTTCTTTGCAAACAAGTTCCCTATCCATCTCAGAAACAAAAGTGATATGAGGCGGAGCATCCTTCCTCTTTTTCCATTCATGGGTGTTGATCGACAGCCTGTACCTAACAAGAGCCCCACAGTGTTTGACATAAGCTCTTGCATTTTTTTCCGGCTTCAACGGTTCACCGGTATTCTCATCCACAGCTGTGATTGAGAAGTGACCCTTGCATGGTTTAGTTGGACCTCTGACATTTTTTATGCTTGTTACTATCGAAGTCATTTGTCTGGAGGGCTACAAATATATACATATATAAAACCACAAAGGAATTAATGGAGTTTGTTATTAATACCATACATACATACATATGTTTTTATATTATACATCCTTAACATTTTGTTGCACACGATTTGGATCCTCATGATGGTTTTGCCGCACATGATTTGGATCATCCTCATTATGGTTTTGCTCTAGTGCCTCGAAATCTAATAAATATTGATTGGGGTCGACCTCTGGTTCGACGTCTTCATTCTAGTTAGGGGGGGAGAGTGCATATTATCCGCCGCCAAGATAAGATGATGCATCAATTCTTCATCATTATAGTTGCCGCTCGGATCCACCATATCTTATGTGGATTAGTTAGCTAGCGATATAGCACAGAGAACGATCAATTAGGATAGTAGGGTGGAGAACACTATAATCGAAACTCACTATATAATAATTTTAAACATAATCAAGATTATAATAATCTAATGAGATTCACCTAGCTATATAATCGATGACGAGAATATATACAAAATGAATATGATTTCATATATAGAATTGAACCAAAGCAAACCCTGCTCAAAACCTCTTAATCAAGATTATAATAATCTAATGAACTTCATCTAGCTATATATCTCTAGAAAAATCATAATAAATCACGACGATGATCAAAATATACACTTAGACGACTAATGACAGTAGGATTGCATATATAATCGAATCAAAGCAAACCCTGCTCCAAACCTCTGCCTTAATTACTACCAGTGTCGAGCTGACAGACGGCGGCGGTGGCATGGCGGTGTGGATCAAGCTCAAGGAGGCATTGACGTATGGGTTGAGGGAGCCAGCATCGACGACGACGTATACGGTGGGTTAGGGAAGAGGGCCGGTGTCGAGGAGCGTGGAGAGTGTAGGGCTAGTGGAGGGCCAGGCTTTTGGGCCGGGGCGCGGCTTCTCATCGTGGAGCGATGGTGCGGGTTGTCCCAGGTCGACCGTCGATGGCGTGCATGGTAGAGAGGCCATGCCGGCGTCGAGGACGGGCGGAGCGGCTACGGAGGAGTCGAGGAGGGGTGGAGCGGGAGTGGCAAGGCGGTCGGGCCGGGGCCACGCTCGAGTTGGATCGAGAGACAGTGTCAAGGACGGGCGGAGCAGCCGCAGTGGTGACACAGGGTCGAGGCGGGCCGGCCGGGTAGCGTGAGTCTCGTGTGGTGGATCCATAGGAGGCGTTGTCGATGGTGGAGCGGATCGAGGCCGCATCGAGGAGGGCATGCCGGAGTGGCCGCGGCGGCGTCGAGGGGGTCGAGGTTGGACCGCGCGGCGGCGTCGACGGTGCCGAGAGTCGGGGCGTCGCGAGCTAGAGTGAGCGTCAGGGCCGCAGCGCACGTGTGGTGGCGTGCGGGCGCCGGAGCGGCCGGGGGCACGCAGCGTTGGTGTCATCCCTGTCGGAGCTCGGTGGCGGCGACGCTCGTCGGTGGCGGCTGCGTCATTGTCGTCGGCCGGTTAGGGTTGGAGCGAGATTTGGGGGCATGGTGGAGGAGGAGGAAGAGGATGCAGTAGAGGATGCAGTCATTAGGGCACGCATCTATCTTCTAGATTTCTAATCCCAGAGGGCAAAGGATTTATTTTGCTTCATATATCGTGGCCGGCAACTCATTATTCTTCGGAAGCATCTTATTTTGGATAGTCAGCAACTCCCCAAAGCCCTTGTCTGAGACACCATTCTTTGCCTTCCATTTTAGCAATTCTAGTGTGGTACCTAACTTTTTCTGCCCCTCTTCACATGTCGGGTATAACAATGTCTTGTGATCCTGAAGCATGCGGTCAAACTTTTTCTTCTCCTTTTCGAGTTCACAGTCTCTCTGTGCATCACGGATGGCCTGAGCAAGTTCGTCGGGCGTCTCATCTTATGCTAGTAGATCTTCTTCCTATTCTCCCACTGCGGTGTCACCAAAGGCATCAGTGTATTCAGTGAAGCCACAAATAATATTGTTGTCATCCCCTTCTTCTTCTTCGTCTAATTCCATCATAACGCCGCGTTCTTCATGCTTAGTCCAACAAATATAGTTTGGCATGAAACCCCACCGAAATAGGTGTTCTTGAAGGACCCTTGAGCAAGAATAATCCCTCTCGTTCCTGCCTGTGGCACATGGGCATGACATAAAACCATTCTACATGTTTTCCCTGGCCACACTTAGGAAACCATGCACGCCCGTCATGAACTGTGAGGAGTGGCGGTCAGAGTTGTACATCCATTGTCGATTCATCTGCATTACATGACACATACACACCACATCAAAAAGAGATACCAAATTATAGTCTCCATCAGTCAACATGATTACACTAAAAACATGATCTTATTCCATCCTACATACAAATGTGCAAAACCACAAGTATCACTAAACAAAGTAATAAACCTACAATGCACTTCAACAAAAAAAAAGGATTTCACGACCAATTCCAACTAAAACAGACAGATCATCAAAGGGCTTCTCCTCCTTGGTCATTGCCTTATTATTATCCACACTGCCAGCCTCCTCGTAAGGCAAAATAGTCGCTTCCTTCTTATGTTGGCTCCCTACCACATCATCATCCACTCTTGCACTCTCATCTGTCGCTAATGCCTCCTGCTCCGCAAGATACTCTTTAACACGAGTCTCATACGCTTCCTCCCAGTACCATCCTTGCATGATCCTGTGTCATCCCACTAAAATACACCAACATAAATGAGAAGACCGTTAATTAACCGAAATCATCATGATCAATGGCTCCAAGACATAAAATAAGTAACATGACAAAATAAACAACTCACGTTGTGATCCGGACATGTGTAGAAGATACGACCATTGTTTGCACCCAACTTCCTCACTCGGTACTCCTCCACAGTCTTCTTCTTACACTTGCCGCACGGAACGAGCGGGAGGTCCGGCCTCAATCGCCTAGGTTGATGTGAGCCCGAGGAACCGGCCGAAGCGGTCGTCATATACTCTCTAAACTCATTTTCACCAACTACTATAAATTTCTAATTTATGAATATATAAATTTATGCCACCATGCATTATTGACACTAGGAATCAAAACATTGAAGCTAGTTTTCATGAACTACTATAGCTTTCTTAATCCAACTATGCAACTATCAAGCAATTTTGAGCTCAAAAGGGAATACAAATCAAGAAACATCACTATTTGTCTTCTATTCTATAAAAGCACAAATCCTCCTATTCTAGGGTGGGAGAGGAAGAAGGGTGGTATTTATGCCGGGACTTGTAGTCCCGGGTTGAAACTAGAACCCAAACTATAGGTCAACCTATAGTTGCGGGTGGTGCCACAACCCGGGATAAATTCATTTGTCCCGGCTGTCAGCTGCAGCCGGGACTAGAGATTGATCTCTAGTCCCGGTTGGTAGCTCCAACCGGGACTAACCTAACATCACCTGTCACCAGGTTGCAAAAGCTGCCTCCAGAGCCGTTGGGAGGGCCTTTAGTCCCGGTTGGTTAGACAAACCGGGACTACTGTAGTTTTTAGTCCCGGGCTAAAAAATGGCCAGGACTAAAGCTCCGATTCAAAAGCCATTTCTCTACTAGTGTGTGTGTACGCGCTGGTCCCGCCTACCAACCTCATCCTATGTGCAACCAAACCCTTGAAGTGTGACCACTGCAACTTCTGAAGGTCAGCACTAGGCTCCAACAAAGGATTTCATTGGTGGTTCGAGACTATAGGCCATGACTAAGGGACGAAGTACAATGCCTTGTGCCATCACCAACTAACGATTATTGGGACATGAAACCCTAGAACTCCCCCTAGAATATTTCTTCATTATAATCCCATAGCCCTCCGATATATAAGCCTAGGCATGGGTTCTTCTCGAAAGGATTGGATCCCAACCAAGCGATCATACCGTAGATCAATAGCCTACTGCTCCCCTACTTTCTCTCTAGTTTTCACCGTGAGCACAAATCCGGTGGGTTCAGTCCTAGAGCCGTGAACCACTTGGAGGGTAAAGCCATCGTATTTTCGACTCCTACATGTTGCTTGATGCAAGGAGTTTTCCAAGGCTTTTGTAGGCTACAAACAATCATGTTTTTTTTGTACACTCTTCGGAATTATAAAGGCTTCTCACTACAATGCATTGTCAAAGGTAGCTATGAACAATTTGTAGAGGTGGCTAGGGTGTCCGCTTCTATCTTATATATGCCTCCAGAAATATGTGGCTAGGGTGTTCGCTTTACCCAGAGGGAACTAGGAACAGTAGTCACGTTAGATGTTTGACTAATTTTTGGAGGCAGCTAGGGTTGTCAACTAGCTCTTAAAACCATATCTCTAGAGTTGGCTTGGACTCCAACCGCCTTTAGAAACATATTTTCAAGGCAACTCTATTTTCATCTGCGTCTGTAATCAATTTCAATTACTTTAATTTTCTCACCAAATTTGAAATTTATTTTCCGTTAGAGATGCCTGAGTTTATCAGCCCTCGCTACAAACATGTACAACCCATAGAATCACTGAAACTGTCAACAAAAGCATTTATATTATCATCAATATATTAATATCACCAACATATATACATACAATACAAATGTTACATTATGGGGTATTTGGGACTGCTCCACAAACTCCACTGTGAAGCAGTTCAACAAAAATATGGAGTTTAATCTGTGGAGCACCTCTTTAGGTGCTTTCACAACTTCACTCTTTTTTCTCGAACCGAAAAGCGTAGAGCGGAGCTGAAAAGCGTGAAGGAACGCGGTCCCAAACACCCCATATATGCATGTTTTGACATCAACGAACTAGTCTTGCGAGCGTGCGGCTTTGCAAGCGGTGTTCGCCGCCGGGCGGCGCGGTGGCACGCGCGAAGGCTGCGGCGGGCGCGCGGTCGAGAGGAGGTGGCCGGGCAGCGACTGCGACTAGGCTCAGCGCCAGCGGCGTCTGGCGTAGGCGGCTCACGCGTTGCAACGGGAGGCCACGTACCGGCTAGCCAAGCCGACGCTGCGACACTGTCATTGTGGCAGCCAGGCAATGCGCGCGGCACGACGCAGCGCGTGATCGCGTGAACCGAGCTCGCGTGGCTCATTCGATTCCTCCCAAATCACAATCAATCCCCACTCATTCATCCCAAT
Source organism: Bothriochloa decipiens (assembly GCA_023333625.1). Classification (NCBI taxonomy): domain Eukaryota; kingdom Viridiplantae; phylum Streptophyta; class Magnoliopsida; order Poales; family Poaceae; genus Bothriochloa; species Bothriochloa decipiens. The sequence goes on along the minus strand of CM041643.1, from coordinate 3,097,119 downwards.
TTGAAATTCAAAATCACAGAGCCAGGGAGCGCAAGCCAGCTAGACCACGGGAAGAGGTGGGGCTGGCTGTTCTGGCGGCTGGCGCCCTGACCGCGCCGGCCGAATGAAGGCGGCGCAGGTGGTCGATCGGTGGACCATGCTCCAGCGCTGCTCAACGTGCTCCGCCAGCAGCGCCGCCTCAAGGGCTGGCAGGTCCGCGGCCTGGATGGCCGCCGTCGACGTTCCGCTCGCCGAAGTATGCATTGCCCATAATTCTAATCAATCAAGTTATATAGTTTGCTGCAAAACTAAAAGATTCCGAATTTTTGTTAACTTTATTTATGACAGTTATGTTGTGGACTTTATTAAATAGCTATTACATGACCAAAAGTGACAGATAAGAAACATGAATGCCCAAAGTAGACGACGCTAAAACTAAGACACGATCAACAACAGCCTGACGCATGCCTCTGTCTCCTGCCGGACCTGAACACCCTGACGAAACTGATGGAAACAAAGAGATACACACAAGGTTTATTCTCATATCAAGCAGAGTAGATATCAAAACGCTACTAATATCCATCTAATTAATAAATAGTGGGCTGCACACAAAGCTCCATGGACCCATTCCCATATATACCATCCTATGCTATGTGCTTTATAATGCATGACATGACGTGTTTCGGGTGTCTGGTTCTAATATGTCTTGCCAAGTGAGAAGTATAACATGCTGAATCAGCTTTCAGCTCAGATGGACAGTAGTTGCACCTTGCCATGGTAACCATTGAACCACCTCCTCCGTGAAATGGTTCCAAACTTTAGACCATCGACGAGGAGCTGATCGACTTCCGCTTCCGTTTTCCTGATGACACACCACCAGCTTGTTCAACAGTACTTTTTTCCTTGTTACTGGAATGGGGGCTCCTTAACCCTGAATTGCACTCGTCGACCCGTCCTAATGCATATATCACTAAATTTGTAGCGAAGTCTATTCTCAATCCTAGTGAAGGGGAAGGTGCATACTTTGCTAGGGATATGCACACCCTAGAGGTGGTGCGTACTCCAACAATTTATAATCGTTAACTCCCACCGGCAGGTATCAACTGCCAGTAGTATCGGAGAGCCAGTTTCTAGTAAGACTCCTTAATCTTTACATAAGTTCTCGCTGACATGCACTGAAGCGAGTGCACGTGAACTATTTTACAGAGACCTTCTCTGTAAAAATTTTCAATCTGAAAACCATCAGTTTGTTGTTGGAAAATTTCGATCTGACGCCATCGTGAGTACTTTTAGTAGCCGATGACGATGAGCAACATGAGCTATCAGAGAGTCCGATAGTGAGGTCCCACCAGGAGTCCGGCTTATCAAGGGAAATAGATTTAATCATTAAACGCTGCAGAAATGATGCATGGCCGACCACATTGTTATCATCATCAAAAAGTAGAATTAGCTATCCTTCCAATATGCTACTCTTGTGTCACGACAGTATTAGGATTTTTAACAAGAAAAAACAAAATCATAAATTTTCACCAACAGTAAAAATGAGTGGGACTAGTAAAAAGGATTAATAATACATTTTTTTTTACAAAAAATAGAAATATCAGCCATTATTCCATCAGACTGCAATCATAATTGGAAATAATTGATATTGTACTTATGATCTTTTTTTCCTCAAAAATTCCCACCTCTATGGTTATCGAATTAGTCTAAATTTACAACCTAATTATGTGTCAACAAATTACCTACCTTTATCCTCATGAAGAATAATCTAATGTGGCCCCCTAATCTTCATCCAAATTATATCCACCCATGCTATTAAAAACATAATCTAAAGTAACACTCTAAATATAAATATAAACTACCTTATTCCGTCATTGTTATTTAAATGAATATAAAATCACCACTAGCTAGTCTATACTGAAAAATTTAACTCCTTCATTATTAAAAATTAAATTACCATAAATAAGTGCTACATGTATGTCTGTATGTTATTGTTAATATAAAAAGGTGATGTGTGTCATACTATCATCATGCAAATTATGTATACATATATGCTAGAAGTAATAAGCTTATATCAATTTCCATGTTAAACACATATTGCTGAAGGTAAGGTTTCAACCATATATATGTTGAACTCATGTAGAGATGTGACCTAAAAGGGGAAAAAAAACTATTGAGTTGCATTCAAAAATCAATTCAACCCAAAAGTTTAAATTGATGGGGAGAGGTGGACAACTCAGTTATATTCCAACACCCCCCCCCCCCACGTCGAGGCTCCGACGAGAGATCTCAGCAACGGACGAGCCTCAGACGTGGAACAGGAGCGAGCAACAATTATTTTATTTTAATTGCGCTAACCAGGATTCAAACTCGAGACCTCTGGCTTTGATACCATATTGAGTTGCATACACAAACTAATTCAACCCAAAAGCTTAAGCTGATGGGGAGAGATGGGCAATTCACTTGTATCCAACAAAAACTATGAATGTGTATGGAAAGAAAAATAAAGTAATTAGCAAGTAAAACAATAAGAAAAAGATAATATATATCTATAGGAGTATGGATGAAAAAAACTGAGATGGGTATGAATACGGAATACCTGACATGTAAATAAAACTATTATCAAGTCACATCCTTAGCACAAACAGCTGGGTTGCAGGTCCTTGGCAACAAGGCTGGGACGAAAGGACTATTGCCATTTGTTCATCACGGTCCGTCAGTTGCAGAAGCTGTTGCCATGGAGACTGTACAAGTGTACAACTACATCCATAGGAAAAAAATAAAACAGTTTTGATTTAATTCAACTTGGTTATCGAATGATTAAGGGTACGTTTGATTGGGCTTTGGCTATGGCGTTTGGAAGTCTAACCAAAGGGCTCATAAGCTACAACTGCTTTTACCCAAAACCAGCTTTTAACATAGTGTAAACTCAAAAGCACCTCTACCCCTGTTTTTATTGGCTTTCGAGGTAAAAAAATACCCACTGCCATTGGTTATGAGACCCAAAATAATGTTTCGCTGGCTTCAATTCCCCCTCCCCGTCCTCCCGACACCCACGCGTGCCCGACTCGTGGACATGGCCGCGACGCCCGTCTTGGAAAATACTTTTGACGTAAATCCTTTCGAGCTTGTATGAATCAAAAGTTAATGGAAGAAAAAAAAAAGGGTTTAGAAGAACTACAAGCCCAAACCGGTTGTGGGATAAAATATCACTAAATGTGTATACTTATTCAAAAACCGCAGAAGCCAAACAAGCGTTTTTTGAACAACTTGATGGATGGGCAAAAAGAGTGTATCCCATCTACCATGCACCAGCCAAAACTAACCTAAAACCGCCTTAAGTTGATGAAAAAGAATTGGACAATTTACATATAGTTGCAGTACTCTCCCTCGTGGAGATATCTGGAGCTTTCAAACATGGAAGGAGTAAGCAACAATTTTTGTTGTTAAGCTGTGCTGTAACAGCCAGGACTCAATAACTCAAAACTAAGTGTTCAAAGTTATCATATTTTATTGTGCTTCTTTGCACCAACCAAATTAATCAATAGGCATGTTGATGAGGAAAGCACATAATTTGCAAATATTTCAATAGATAGAACACTAAAAAAACACAAGCCACTCACCTGGTTGAGGAAAGCAACACACACAATTCTTTGAAAAAAAGCAGCCACTAAGTAGACTTACTGAGCCACCACCAACGGATCAAAACTGCTATCGTAGTCCAAGGGATTTGCTTCAATTTTGTACTTGAATACTAAATACTTAAACCATGAAACCATTCCATAACCTTAAACATATAAGTAAAGTCCAAATCGTATGACAGATGATGCGAGTATGAAGCGATTGTGATAGGCTTATATTTATCCACTTTTAATGTAGAGGCAACATGCATGGCACTACTCAAAATGTTGAGAAAGGCAACCAGGAATAATAACAGTAGGATCACACTTGTAAACATCAGAACCCAGCAATCAGCAGCTAAAGATGAATAGAGACCACATTCCAGAGAAAAAACAGCACTAGCGACACAACAGATTGGGTTGCTAGAGGAGCATTTCTAGAGTAACTGTGTGGCAAGTAGAGAGATAACTTCGATGCCCATAGGACAAATCCTCATTAAATCAGCATTACATAACTTGTCCCAGATACATACATGGTTTGGCCAATCAACCTGTTGACGCCGAATTCGGTCCGTGCCAACACACCAGTGGGATTTATACGTCCAAAGAGGTTGTCTCTATAATCCGCAACGTAGCAATAACGCAGCGTAACCGGCCAAACCGATCTAAAGACCGATAAGGCCGATGTAGAGCTCGTTGATGGCTGAATAAGCTCCCAAACCACCTCCGGAAGGATTCATCAGGAGAAAGCACATTGAAGATCTCTTAGGATCAGCAAGACCGTGTCTAAGATGCCAATGAATCTTGTGGAGATAAATATCGGACAACAGGTCGCGGGGTTGAGGAGAGAATTAGGACAAAGAGAGGTAATTGCGTTGTAATTTTGGCGACTGATTGGATGGGATCACTTGGCCATGATCCTCTTATATAAATAGAGGGAGTGGTCTTATCCTAGTAGGAAACAACTCCAGATCCTAATCTTCAAGTCTACCACAACCAAAGCTTGCCCAAACACGATTTGAAAACAATCTCATTCGGAGTCCAGGCAAAGTCGGCTAAACCGGCACCCGGCTTAGCAGGTTTTCATGGGGTCGGCAGCTCTCCGCTGCCTGCACAACCAAGTCGGCTTAACCGGTTTAACAACCCAGCTAAGCCGACTGCAGCGGACGACCCGGCCTAGCCGGTCTGGCGACTTGGCTAAGACGGCAGGGGTGGGGACTCGTCCTAGATGGCTCTGCCATCTATTTAGCCGACTGGGCTGGCTCGCCAATGGCTCCTTTGCTCCATTGACGACGCCACTTGACCTCGACTATGTCCATGGACATTATAACTTGTTCATGATGTCAATACTATCCCTGGAGATTTTTTAGTGTCAACACAACCAGACCATATCCAAAATTAAAATAACATTGAATTTTTCTAGCCAAAATGAAAATAACCTTAAAAATCTTCCTCTATCAATCTATTGTTCGAAGACAGTCAGACCATGCAAGTACACAGTGTGGTTATAAACTTATGATAGGCATATTTGTTTGATCATACAAGAAACAATGTCCAACTTATGAATTATGATAGGCCTACCCAAGAAACATTGTGCATTTCTAATACTAGATTCGTACGTAGAGTGCACATGCAGAATAAGTTTTTATCAAATCACCTTGAAAGGAGCAAACAAAATCATACCACAGAACATGATTCTAACGATTGATTTCCTTTGCATAGATGTAGCAAAAAAACATTGAAATGCCATCAATGGTAACATATTCAACAATCACCGGGTTGCAGAAACCAACTCAAAGGACCTTTCTCCACTATTACTGCTTAGTACTACTCATGTGAAGTAAGCCGATCTACACCTACGTTTCTGACATATAGAGATTTGTTGAAACCACCAAAGGATTATGAGGGTGCTACGCTAGCCAGAAAACAAAACTTTTCTGCCTCATAAATCAGGATGTACTGCTAGTTACAGGTTACGGGATTACCACTAGACGTGTGGGTGCAGCGGAAGACGACTCGATGTAGTCGTGCGCGTCGCAGCAGACAGTGCAGTTGCGTGGTCGTCCGTCACGTCAATCCCCTCGCGTAGTTCGTCCTAGTGCTCCAGATGTAGCACCTCCGAGAAATCCCACACGTGCAGGGAAGAAGCGATACGCCTCCGGACTGCTAGGTCCGCGAGGAGCAGAAGGCGCGAGCGTAGGGAGGGTGACGGCGGCTGTCAAAGGCCTCTCAAAACCCTGACCGCACCCCTACCCCTTTCTTATATAGGCGTCCCCAATGAGCTTACAAGTTGGAGGCCTATTAGTAACCCTAAGCCTTGTCTAATTCGGGTCCAACCCGAATTAGGCTTCCAGCCCCTTAAGCGTGCGACCCTATGGGTTCACGCACACATTGACATGAGCTGAGTGCTCCTACTCGCCCAATAGTTGACAGCGGCCTCTAGCAAGGCGTGACAACTCCTATATGCACGCAAAATCATATCAGACGAACCACTATGACCACATACAAGTTATTCCCTTTGCCGCTTGATATATGGTTCAACTCGTGGGTTAACACTTAACCCAAACACGACTATGCATTTATTGATCCAATCACTTGAGTGATCCAGTGATATCTCTCTTGCGTAGAGAGGGGCAAATTCCATATTAATTGTCTATGTCTCATAGCATGCTTCCCGACCACCCGAAGACCAACTTTATAACTATCCAGTTACGGAGCAGCGTTTGATAGTCTCTAAGTAGGCCGTTTCACATCTTAAGTATATACCACAATCTCAGGTCTAAGGACATAACGTATATGACGTGAATAGAGACTTTCTCTTGTTGGGTCAGTCCAGCCTACATGTCTTATATGTGCCCACATTATTAGTTTGACATCTCCATGTCTATGATTTGTGAAACATAGCCATCAACTAATACATGTGCTGGTCTAATATTCAAATGTGTTCTTACAAGAACGCTGACCAGGGACAACTTTAGAATAACCATTCAAATAATTGAGTTTCACAAACAATTCATATAATTGCCAATCAATACAAGTTGTCTATAATTGATATTCAATGAACACTTTATTAATCATGGATACAATCAGAATATCATCATCTACATGATTTGCTCTAGGGCATATTCCCAATAACTACTTCCCCAAAACTGCGTCCCACTGACCGATATGAATCTGGCCTCGCCTCAGATCTGGGCGCCCATCTCGTCCTCGCCCTTGGTGTCCGCCCCCAAAATTACGTTACAAAGAAACCCAGTAACATGCGTTCTTATGAAAGTGACTATCCATATCCCACTGATTAAGACAAACATGAGAAGGACTTACAACACACCTTCTTATTCTCGCTACATCTGAGATAGCGAGTAGGATTCCATTGACAGATTTACCTCCAGGTCATTATTCTAGCTGTTCTTGCTGCCTATTGCACACATAGAACCGTTGTAGCCTGCAAGAGAATTAGCATAGTTTGCCAAATCACAAGGGATTCAGACCACCAAATAATTGGCAATTTTAAGCATGGTGAATAAGTGATTCATCAAAGAAGATATAGCCATTAATGCAGAAATAGAAATAGACGTATAATAGAACCATTGATTCCAACGATTGATTTCCTTTTTCTTTCCATATGAGGTAGCAAAAAACATCGACGAACATAATCCACAATCACCTATTACGGGAAATGGATACTGCCACTACAACCTACTGAGTTTGCAACCAAAATTGACACAAGACATATCAGCACCCTACATCTACTTGAAGGTCCTCTCCACTACAACTACTTTAATCTACGATCCTCCAATTGGATTGAGAGTCTTTTTTGAGATTAAACTTGGAACTACCGACAGAATCCTATGGGCCCACCTCAAATCTGGGTGCTTGCCTTGCCCTCGTGTTGAGAGTGGCCTGTGATTGCTATCCTCATTCCCCACTAGGCCACTACATCTTGATTTAAAACTTTAAACAAAAATAATTCATTTGAAAACACTATAGAGATTGAGAGCAGAGGAGTTTGGGAAAGCGAGATAGAAGATATCCATTCATGTGGAAACATCAGGGCTCAGGTAGGTCGTTGAGCATGCGATCCTGCATAGTGGTAGCAACATCATAGGGGAGAAGCTATACCGATTTGTGACATGACTTCATTCCTATAGATTGCATTCCTATATGTTGGGATGGCTATGAAGGGGGAGTTTAGATAGGTGAGGTGATGACTAGGGTTTTGCTAGCATACAAATGAGTGGGTGGGATTGAGCCCTTGCCTGCACACCCCTAGGCACTATATATAGCAAATGGTGGAGGTGGGTTTTACAAGCCACTACACTAGCATGATTGGGCCTCTTCTAAGAGTTTGCACATTGCATAGGCTCTTATAGAATAGCGGAGAGAGGGAGAGAGGGAAAAATATTATACCCCTAGGTGTTTTAAAAAACTTAATCTATAACGGAAATATATTTTAAGGCATTGTGGGACTGGTGGAAGCTTTTCGTACGTTTGCCTCCACGAGATGGCACAAGAGCCAATTCCAAACGCCACTGCTCCATGAAGGTCACAGCCATCATAAGTGCTCGACTTACGACGTGGCTGTATGCAAGACTCCTCATTGGCAAAGAAATGACCTATATCGGCTCATAAGTGTTGTGTTTTGTACATGCCCTGAGGGAATACTTGACCCATATACCATATGGATTCCTGCAATAGTAGCCCCTTAGCTATTAGGTTATGGTCGATACTACATGACTTAGTAGACATTGATAAAATAAGAGACAAATACAACTCGATCAAAATTATTGGTCATGAGGATCGCCCTTCGTAACCTTGTTTATGGTAATAAGTGCCGGATGCAACCGTTGATTACCTTGGAAATAAAGGAGAATTATCATTTCTTACATGCAAATTTGGTTTTAAATTACGTAAGGTAGTTTGACTTTTTTTATAACTAAGGTAGTTTGACTTGACCTATACACTATTTACATGCAGGGATTCTACATGAAAATATAAAGAAAATTCAAGTTTTGTCGCATGACAATTGCCAAGAGCGCCACGTACATGGACCTAAAGAAAAATATTATAACGTAGTTTATAAGTTCAAGCCAAGGCCATATTCTAGCGACAATACTGTTCAAAAATCAATCAATTAACTAGATTCTATCCCCTCCCCCTTCAAATTAATCCATCGGTGAAATCTGCCCGTCACCGAAAGGAGGAATGCAGGGCATCTCAGCCATCAGAGATGAAATCTGGCAGTCACCGAGATTCTCCGGCCCAGCGAACCCCTCAGCGGCTGGCAGCGAGGATGATGGTGGTGGTGACCGGGATTCAGAGAGCGAGAACAGCAACGACATCAGGTCTTCTTCCTGATCCTGCTGAGGGAAGGTCCCAGCAGGGCAGCCGTAGTCCCCACTGCGGCTGCATTGGCCGCCAGAGAGGTTATCGGTTGGCTCCATGGGGGTTTGAAGGCCGGGGATCGGAGAGGCTGTGTAGAGGAGGTCGAGTCAGTCAAGTGAGCCGGCCGTGAGACCGCGTTCTAATTCTAATTTATATGTATCTTTTCTAATAGAAATAGAATGCGTGATGACAAAAGCTCGAACTAGGACGCTCCTCGCCTCGGGCTCGGGCTCTCTCGCTCGCAAGTTCGGGCTCGGGCTCGATATTTTTGGGACCACCGCCCACCACTTCGCTCGCCTTTAGTTCGGGCTCGGGCTCGATATTTTTGTGACCACCGCCCACGCTCAGCCAGTCAGGCTGCCTCTCCATCTCTGCACAACAGTTTATGACTAGTGGAACGGTGCGCCCCTGCGCGCAGTGTATAAACGATTACGGATAATCAATAACAGAGGTTCTGCTAAAAAATCAATAATAGAAACGATAAGCAGATATGACGGCGAATTAGTGGACTTGTTCCTCGACGGAGTTCCAGTAGCTACGATCTGACGACTAGGTTTGTACATATATTAGCGTAATTGTAAGCATATTTGATGACGCTGGCTTCGATAGAGTAGCATACAAAATGGTGATGTACATATATTTGGCTGTACACGGAACGTTTCTCATGGGAAGGCCATTTTCCTAACAAAAAGTTATTTTGAGACCGTTTTTCTAAGTTCAAAAAATAAGAGCTAAGCCGTTTTCCTAATTTTTCCCAAAAACAAAGGCAAAGAGAGATGCTGGTTATTCTTGCTTTGCTCTGGAGCTTGCGTGGGCGTTGTAATCCATTCACATGCGTTGGCTATTATTAGCCATGGGGACCACAGCTTTACTTAATTGAGAGGAGGCGCTGATGGTTGGCGGCCGTTTCTGCTTCTGGAGAATAGAAGTCGCGCGGCGCTGCGTGCTTTCAACTGAGCGGCTTGTGGGGTCCGCTGGGACCTGCGTCCTGTGGATGGAAGACGCCTGTTGCCTATCTGCCCGTTGCGAGGAGCGTGGGTGCCTGTGCGGGTCTGGCCGCTCGGCTCGATGGTTCGGCCTGTTAAGAAATCGGTTCTTTACACACACGTAGCGTATGCACAAGAAACACAAATGAACACAAGAGTTGGGGGCGCGAGGGAGTCACATTCTGTATTCACTTTCTTTCTCTGTACATTTACAATGAAGTTGGCCTCCTATTTATAGAGAGGAGGCAGACAACGTACAACAACGTGAACTCTCAGACTTTGTTAACTCCCTCGTTAATTTGGCCACACTCAAAGTCTCCATTTCATATACTGTACTTAGTCTTCATGAAGACTTGGACTTTGATTTTCAACTCCCCCTTGGCCAAATTATGCTATGCTTTTGTCTCATCAAAACTCCTCTAAAAACCCAGTGGGAAAAAAAGAACAGGAGAAAGAGTGCATTACTTATGCATCGCCTGTTGCCTCGTTAAAAACCTGCATATGAAAACCCAATGGGAACAACTCATTAAGGAAAAAAGAGTACAACAGTTGATTGAGTCTTCAAAACTAACCAATGCAACTGAGGTCTTCAGGACCTATTGGTCTTTAGGACCAACTTGTAATCAATTTCTATTCTATATCCTTTGTGCTTTGATTCACATATCACTCCCCTTGCGTGATTCACGCTTATGTGCATGTCTCATCAAAAACTCCACCAAAACCCAGTGGAAAAAAAAGGTAGGAGAAAAGAGTCACACGTGCCTTGCACCTGTTGCCTCGTTAAAAACCTTACGTGAGAAAACCTATGGAAAAAACTCACCAAGAGAAAAAGAGTACAACAGTTTAATCTTTAGGATCAGGTCTTCAGGACCAACATGCAATTCTTAGGTCTTCAGGACCAATTGGTCTTCAGGACTAGATTATGATATTTTGGATCGCAATTATGGACTATTGTTCTGAGAGACTTCTCCCCCTGGACCTAGCAACCCTCATGGTCATCCCATGCTCTTTCCACTTATATTCTTCGAAACAAGAGGCTGGCAGAGACCTTGTGAACAAATCTGCTGGATTTGTTCATGACTAGGTTTGCATAGTGTCTATTCCCTCACTCTTCTGGAGTTTATGGGGTAGAGGAATTGCTTGCTCTTAACATAGCCCATATATGTGTGTGCAACAAGTGATATTATCCTCATTGATAACAGTGGGGAGCTATCAAAGCTTAAACCACATAACTTCAAGATGTGGCCAACCATCCATTTGAGCCAAACATATTCTCATGTAGCTTATACATGGAAATCATCTCTAATGGTTGATCGATGTGACAACCAAGGTTGCTTTACAGACTACCATAAAATGGTTGTACCACCATAGAGAATCATGAAGTCAGTCTAGGATCCAGCACTATGCCGGTCAAACATATAGCCAGCATCCATATACCCCGCCATGGTTGGGACCTGGTTCTTCAGGAACCATAGACCAAGGTCTTAGGTACCAAAGGTGAACACAATATCAAGCCATTATAGTTCACCAAATACATTGGTACTTGAGTAGGGAACTCAAGTCCCAATATATCCTCATTATTACCCTTGGGTCTAAATGGGACTTATCCACTTCCGGGGATTGGTCCACCATCGGGAATTTTTAGGGGGTGGCATCTGCTCAATCAAATTTTAAGTGCCCTCTTGATAGACTGAGTGCAATCCCTCTTCGGGAGGAAATTACTCAAACGGTTGAACCACATCCTTTCGGATTGCTTCAACCCTTACATCAACCGCTGCAGGCGGATGTCATTCATGTTGCGATTTTGATTCGGTCTAGGGATCTCTAGTCCTTCAGGGACTCTTGTGTGGATCTTTGAATCAAGTGACCCATATAAATATGCGGTCACAACATTCACCAATTGCATTTTATATTCAAGTTTGCTGCCATAGATATTGAGTATTAGAACATTTGTCCCACTCATAACTAGAGAGAAAGTTTCATCACAAACGATGACGGGTCTCTGCGTGAACCCTTATGCCACTAGCCTCGCTTTGTGCTATGTTTATTCCTCTGTCAGAGGACCCATTTGCATCCTTCAGGGATGACTTCAAGAGGTGTTGAGTCTGCAGGCCCAAGACAACCTCTTTTTCATAAAGCGAGTGCTACTTTGCCTTAATTGCGGCTTTGCATTATATTTGTCCCATTCTGAGTGCTTCCGCCACTCTGCCATGGACTTTGGTTATAAATCCAGATCTATTGAGCCAACAATTTCTTAGGCAAGAAATTTTCATGTCGACAACAGTGGTCTTTCAATTATATAACTCTCCTGATTCCACGTAGTGGCGATCTCATCATGATCGTCCTCCCGCTCATCATGATTTCCCATAACGATTGAGCTAGGGCGTCCCAATCTTCCAATGCAATAGTGTGCACATGATGCATTGGGATTTCCATCTTCAGGATGGTGTCCTTCAGGTACCTCAACTTCAGGTTGAGTTGCCACTTCAAGGGCATTCTCTACCTCAGGTCAAGCTTCTTCAACTGATTGCTTAAGTGATGCAAGTGGCACAAGACATTGTCTATGCGGACGTCTCCGTGAAACCTTGTCTGAGCACCCGGAGGTCTCCCATTCAACCTAAGATCGGATGGAGACAATAGAGTCGGTAACCTTTTGGGCTACTTACACTCTCTCCGGCGCACTTACTGCAAGTAAATGCGACCTTGTCACATTTTGATCAATGAAGGCATTTGGCAGCTTATTTGCAATAATTTGCAAATTCATAATCCTCTGGAACTTCTGGTTCAGATTTAATTTTCTGGCATTCTTCTAGATGTCTATCTCCCCCTAATGCTGGGAAATGCAATCAACGTACCGAGCCCTATGAAGATCCCATCATAGGCTCATCTATCCCAACTTCTGTTGGGTCTCTTTGGTGTACACTGGTGTGTCGGTATTGGCACATATACCGCACAACAAAATATACGCAGATGGGAAATACTTGATTCTTTCTCACGCACTAACTGTAAGGGGGTGCAGTTGGCCTGAGTTGGATTACCTGCATGGCCCCAACTGCTGGTTGGTAGCCTACAATTCTGCAGCAATAACCATGTAATCCACTTGGTCCTTTTGACCAAGGATTTAGCTAGACCATTTTTATGGCTCATCCCTAATTTTCATGACGGATGACCTTGTCTCTATCTTCCCCTTTGCACATGTGGTGCAAATAAAATCTTCAGGACGAGGAAAGTTTTCTTTTTATGGTCAGCATGTTATTGATGATTTTTTCATCATATCAACTCAGGATGACCAATCAGTCATGCCATTTTTCTAATATAATATGACTTTCATCGCAACATATTCCTGAGTGGGATTTATGTACATATAGTACAAGCTCGATGGCGATGAAGGGAGTATATCCACCATATATTTGTAAGCTCCCATGGGACAACCGGTGTCGCACTTCTGGTGCCCATTTTATGAGCATTGCTTCTAGCAATGTCATGATGTTCCAATTTTCTTAGTCAATATTTGGAAATATTTGGTTCCCCTTCGTATTGTTTTGGTGGTGACACTGTCTACGGGACAGATCTCCGCTTCAGCCATTTGGGCTCCCACAAGGTTTGAGAATTTGGGGATATATACTGCTAAAAGGAGAAACCAACATTCATACCATCGGGCAATAAATGATCTTCAAGAGCATGTCTAGCCATTTTATATATTACAAATGCTCTTCAGGAGCATGCATGGCCAAACTTTATCGGACATTGCATTATGACTGACACGATATCATAGGGATTAGCCCCCTAAATATATCAAAGTCATCGACAAGGGATATTCATCCTCACTTTCACACATTTCCTTTTACGTCGACAGGCGTGTCGTCGTGTTTCTGAGCTTCAGGCTCAGTGGGACTCATGTTGACTAATGCTCGTTGAAGCGGTCCTTGAGGGACTGCCATAAAACCATTAGATCATCCTCAATCATACTCTCAGACTTCAGGTCTGGGCGCACATGGTGTCACAAAAAGTGCAACGCCTTTTTTATTATCAGATTTTGTGCGCTCATCTTTACCAGCTACGGGCTGGACAATGGTATGATTGAGTCACATTCCATTGTGTTCGATCTCTCGATGTCAACTGCCCAAGTGAGGTACTTGGTTCCATCTAGGCAAGCCTAGTGAATTTCCCCTTTGCAATGTTCAACATATTTTCCCCTTCGCAATGTTCAGCACGTTGTACAATTAATGTACAGAACCTGCTGATGTCGGTTACACGTAATCTTTAGGATTACAGTAATCTTTAGGATCACACAACCACATAAATATAGTCTCCGGGATTATATTTCCCCAAATATCTCATGCATATAATCTTCAGGATTATATGTGACTCATTATAAATATAATCTTTTAATAAAATAAATCTGCAGGATTTAAATATATATGTGCTGCAAAGGAAGTTGTCGCTCACTCCAAACAAACCAAACCAGCATTGTCGTGAGTGGTCGCAAGTTGGAAAAACATCAACACCATGCACGCACATGAGGAGAGGTGCCGTGTAGCTTGCATGCGTGGCTGCTGGCCACTCTTGGAGAAGGCATCAGGCCTTTTGCCATGCACGCTTAATCTAAAGGCTTGAGTGCACTGGTTTCAGACCAGCGGGAGGAAGAATCCAAAACCCGCCAGCTCGTCCCACTATCGAGAGTAGCAGGGCTGGAGATCCGCCCGTAGGCATGCACCCCTGCCAACCATCCTATCCTATCCTATCCTCTCATTTTTCTACTTCCGTGTGAAAGGAAACACACTGTTCTTCCGGAACCAGAGGAAGGAGACAGTGGTTGGCCAACGCCAATGCTCGCCACAGCGCTTTGCCCGCGGCGGCGGCCTTCAGGGCCAGCTTGCTTGCGCTCATTGCGGCTGGGCGCGCCTGCGCGATAGGAGCAGCGGTAGGGGCCAGCGACTTGGATGGCTTTGACCGGGCATCTGGAGGGCCCGTGCCTGCAACTTGTGCTTGGCATGCGTGGGGCGCACGCGCGCCCCGTGGTGCCGGCGGCGGCGGCGCTCCCCGCACCCTTGTCTGCGCTGGGTGAGCAGCGGTCAGCACAGCGAAAATGACGTACGTAAAAGAGCGTACGCGGAGTTTATTTTAAAATACTTATATATCATACTTAAAAGTTTTTAAAATTTTTAATGTACCAAATGAGCATTGTACCAAATTTTGAGATTCAAACACATTTAGTAAAAATTCATATGAAAAAAACGAATTTCATCCACTAGTGGACAAAAGGTTATGATGGCTGAAATTTGTTTTTTTCATATATATTTTTACAAAATGTGTTTCAATCTTAAAATTTGGTACAATGCTCATTTAGTACATTACTATTGGTGTGTAAAGTTTTAAAATTTTTAAACACTTCTAAGTATGACATGCAAGCATTTTAGAATAAGCTCCGCGTACGCCGTTACGTACATGGATGCATTTCACCAGCGGTCACGCCGAGGCTCGCGCGCCCTCCCGCGTCGCATCCTGTAGGGTCGCACCGCGCCGACAGGCGAGGGTCGCCGGGAATCGCGCCCTCGTGCTCGCTTGGCCAGATGGTCGCACCTGCTCACCATCGGCGGCGGCTGGGCTTAACCGGCCCGATCTGTGGCCGCGCGGCCGGGCGCCCGGGCCTGCTCGTCTTCAGTACGGGAAGCTAGCCTTCAGGGCGGTGGTCGACCGGTTCTGGGCCTCGTGTGCCCATGGCGGTTGCAGTGGCTGCGGCGGCGGCCTGTCGAGGCCTGCTCATCCACACCCGCGGCGGCGGCCTGTCAAGGCCTGCTCGTCCGCACTCGCGAAGCCTGGGTGGCTCAAATCGGCTGCGACAGTGGCCGTCTGCTTGCTGCCAGTGACGACCCCTCCTTGAGGTAGCCATGGTCTGCGCACTCGTCTTCGGGACGACGGCAGTTCCATATGCACGTACGTCTTCCGGACGGCAGTGGTAAGCCTACACACCTTCTGGGCGGCGGCGTTCAGCTTCATGGTGCGAAGGTTCGCGACCGTGCCTTCTCAGCTCTTCAGGGCTAGTGAGGCATCTCCTTTCGTCCCTGGCATTTGGACAACAACAGCGTTGGAGCGGCCTTCTTGTTGTTGGGTGTCGCCCACCGACGACGTGGATGTGGATGTTCGGCACTTCGGGCCGAATAGATGAATCACGGCGCTTCGGGGCCATGTTTCTCAGCAAGCGGAGGCAGAGCCGTCCTTGCGTCGCCATCATCAGCGCTTCAGGGCCGACGACATGAGGTTGAGGGTGGTATAAACACCTCACAGACATGGTTGCTTCTTAGGCAACCTTGAGCTTCGGCGTTAATGCCATGCTCAGCTCCTATGGTGCTTTCCGTGCAAATCCACAGTGGAGCTTCATGTATCGTATGTAGGAGAATCGATTTCTCACCTTCTTACCTTTAGCTCGGTAGAGCTTCGTGCTGATAATGTGTTAAGAAACCAGATCTTTACACACATGTAGCGTATGCACAAGAAACACAAATGAACACAAGAGTTGGGGGCGAGAGGGAGTCACATTTTGTATTCACTTTCTTTCTCTGTGCATTTACAATGAAGTTGGCCTCCTATTTATAGAGAGGAGGCAGGCAACATACAACAATGTGAACTCTCATACTTTGTAAACTCCCTCATTAATTTGGCCACACTCAAAGTCTTCATTTCATATACTGTACTTAGTCTTCATGAAGACTTGGACTTTGATTTTCAACACGGCCGATGGAATAAAAAACAGAGCATACCCCTTCGTTCCTCTGCTGGCTCTGGTTCCCCATTCCTTTATTTGAAGAGCTACAACTAGGGTTCTTCCTCCTCTCCTCTTCTCTCCATGGATATGAGTTGAAATTTCTAGAGAGAAAAAGGTGCCATATGTGGGTGTGGATGAGAGGTTGAAGATCCACCTCCCCCCTTTACGTTCATCTCAAGCCTAGGGCTAATTTAAGAGAGGAGTGGAACCTAGTGTATGTGCATTTTGGGAATCATATTTGTGGCACTAGGTGATGATTACAATTGAAGATTTCTTATTACTCTTGGTGATTTTTATCACCTAGACGGTTGGTGGATTGTGGCTCCGTCGAAGCACGCAAGGAGATTGTGCGGTGCTCCGGAGAAAAGATTGTGAGGGGTATTGTGCTCACCCCGTGGGAGATCGTGAAGAGCAACTCTAGTAGAGACCGTGTCTTGGAAAATCCCCATCTTGTGTTGGTTTTATCGCACCCGAGGTTGTGGGTTTGGCTAAGTGATGCCATTTAGCGAGTGAACCTCCAAGTGGGTGTATCTCCACAAGAGGATTTAGCTTGGTGGCGACCAAGCGAACCTCGGTAAAAAATCACCGTGTCATCTTGTGTCCACACTTCACGATGGTTTGCATCTCCTTTCACAAGTTTGTATTTACCTTCATATATATTGTGCTTGTGTTGTTGCTCTTGCAATTAGTTGGCTTGTGTAGCTATCTAGTTGTCTTCTAGCTTGTGTAGCTTAGAAGTATCTCTTGTGTGGCTAATTAGCTTGTGTAGTCTAATTAGTTGCTTTGCTTGACTTGTGTAGTTAAGTAAGGTTGAGCTCTTGGGTTTGGTTTGTGTAACCTTGTCCTTGAGCATCTAGTGAGCTTAGGTTGGCTTTGTACTTTTGCACATTAGAATTGTGTAGGTTCTCCCTTCCTTGATAAAGTACTAGTTGCTTAGGTTTGTATGACCTTACAAGCTAGACTTGATTAGGAGAGCACTATCTAGTTTGGAACCTTACTTTCTTATATAGGATCTTTTACAAGGTGCATCTAGAGTTATACTTTGAGGGGTGAAGTCTTGGCTAGACCGATAGTTTTAATTCCACATTTGTTTTGGTTAACCGGTGCGATAAGTTTTTGAAAGGACTATTCACCCCCCTCTAGTCCGCCATCTCGACCTTTCACTACCTTGGCTGCTAGCCGTTATCATTGCTTCGATGAGCATCTTCCTCTAGCGCCTCTGCTCCATTGGCGATCTCCTAGGTGGTGCCATAAATCTTATGCCGGGTGGAGATTCCACTGTTGTCGCCTTTCCCCTTCACGGATTCCTCCCCATGAATGGCGTTGAATGGCGATAAGTGGGCTCGGATGCCTAGGAGGTGGAATCATCACTCTCATAGGAGGTCATCGTGTTCGGTGATCCGAAGCACGCATGCTCGTCACTGCTCTTAGTCCCCATTCTCCTGTTCGTTCCCATTCCATAGTTTCGCTCCTCAGGTGGAGGGCAGCAGCGGAGTGGCGTAGCTATGAGGAGGAGTGTAGAACACAAAGGCCCCGGTGAAATTGGCGAGCATGTTGTTCAGCGCGAGCGCAAATTTATGACAGTTAGCGTCTTTCAGCTTAAGCCTAGGTTATCCTCATCATATGTGTTGTGTTATGGTTGTTTCAGTTCAAGTATTATTGTAATTCTTCTCCTCTCCCCACTGTACGTCTTTGATCTATTTGTATGAGGATTGGCTCTAATGCCCTTCCACCGCTCGCTTGCCGAGCAACTGTGGAATGAAATGCAGGTAGGGATCAATTTGATCCCCCAAAGTTGCCCTCAAAAAAAATAAAAAGAAAGAGCCAGACAAGGCTTCTAGGTGATGGTAGTATATGTCAAAAATATATTGTTTGTAGTTGCCAAGGACATGGATAAACTCAGACAACAAAGGATAGTACAAGGACAGGTTGTGATGCACATGTTCAGTTTAGTTTCAGTAGAGAGAGGACTTGGACAGTGCAAAAGGTTGTACTTGATCATAACCATTATCTTGCTAGTCCAAATAAATCTCATAATCAGCTAAGATCCCAGCGATGTCTTGTAGAAGCAAATAGGATGTTGATTGGCCACAACGGCTGCGTTGTTTAAAATTTCACACATCTCCCTCTTCCCACAAATAACACGACGGCTGCTGGTTTAAAATTTGCTCTTATTGACGACCCCCCCCGCGTCGTCCCGCGACATGGGCGACTCGGGGGCGACTCCTCGCCGCCGCCTCTTCAGCTCCACCACCGCACCACCCCCCCGGCCGTCGTTGCGGCGTTCCAGCTAGCGGTGGCGGCGGCCCGCCTCGGCGCCCAAAGAAGCCCCCCCGTGGCTACCTCCACCTCTCTCCTTCCTCACCTTCACCCCCGATGACACTGTAGCACCTTTTCTTCTCCGGCGCAGGTGATCGGCGGTCGGCCCATGGGCTCCAGATCCATGCTCCTCAAGGCTGGATCCGGCATCCCCCGCCACGGATCCGTCGTGCCAGGGCTGACGGCGCGCCGTCGACGGCTGGTTCAACGGCGGCCGGAGCACCCGCTCCCCCTCCTCGACGGCTCTGTTGACGGTGGAGTCCCGACGTGGCGACACCCTGATCTGGTGCCCTCACCGTGCGCAGTGAAAGCATCTAGGCCCCTTGACGTGGGTTTCAATGATTGATGACAACGATTATCATGACTAACGTGTGTTTTATAGAAACAGGGATTGGTTAGGTCATGGTAATGAAAATCTCGGACAATATGGTTTTCATGCCCCGTGACGATGGAAATCATTTCGGTTTTCAAAGGATGGTCATCAAGGTCAAAGAAAGGATTAGTTTCGTCTGTCGATGGTGTGGGTGACGGCAGATTAGTCTTTATGACTTTCTTCTTTTCCTTTGGCCATACTATTAAGGGGGGTGCAAACAGGTAGCTTGACCTAGTTAAGCCTAATGATTTAGGTATGGTGCACACTTGTGAAACTTAGCGCTAGAAAGTTACTGGAAGGCCCCAAGTTTGGTTGAGATCGAAGCCGTTCACAAAGTTCGTCGAATTAGAAGTGAACGGGCTCATTTTGCTGCGCCAGAAGCTGGGTTCTTTGGCGTCGGATGCGTCTGGCGCATTGAAGGCGTGCGCAGAAGAGGATAATGTGCCAGACGCGCCTGTTGGCCGCCGGACGCTACCCAGAGAAGACTATTTTTGGACCAGACCGCCGGACGTGCGTCAGAAGCAGGCGCCGGATGCGTCCGGGGCGAGCACTGTAGCTCCAACGGTCACTTACGTTTGAATTGGTACAACGCGCCGGACGCGTCCGGTGGTGAGTGCTCAGACGTGTCCGGCGCTCAGGACAGAAGCTGAGGTGGGGGTAACGGTTGGATTTTTGCCCTCGGGTATAAATACAACCCCACCTCCTCCATCTTAGCTCTCTTTCCCATTTATTCAGCTGATAGCTACATTGTGAGTGCAAGGGAGTAAGCAAGAGCCTCATGAGTTGTTAGTGATTCGAGAATCCATGCTTTGAGGATCTCATGAGAGATTAGAGAGTAGCAAGTGTGCATCCACCCTTCTTATTAGGCTTTGCGAGGTCAAGTGAGAGTTTGTGCTTGTTACTCTTGGTGATCGCCATCACCTAGACGGCTTGGTGATGATTGGGAGCTTGGTGATCATCTGGCGGAGTTTGTGGATGACCCAACTCATCTCGTGAGCGGTTCTTGGCGATTCACTGTGTCGGAGAGATGAAGAATCAGCCATTAGAGAGCACTTGATCCTTGCACGGATCAAGGGGGAGCTACACCCTTGCGAGGGTGCTCCAACGAGGACTAGTGGAGAGTGGCGACTCTCCGATACCTCGGAAAAAAGATCGCCATGTTCCTTGCCTCTTTACTTTCCACATTTACTTTCTAGCATTTACTTTATTGCAATTTCAATTTCTAGAGTTGATATGCTAGAATAGGATTGGAACTAGGGTGCAAAACTTTTATCGGTAGTATCCTTAGGAATACACTTAGGGACATAGGGTGAAATGGGCTAGTAGGTTTAAATTCCACAAGAAAATTTAGCATTAGCATAATTCACTCCCCCTCTTGGGCATCTTGATCCTTTCACGCGGGCTGCTCTAGCGGCCTGTCGCTGTTGGTGGCCTCCGGCGCAGCGTCCAAGGCTGGCCAACCTGCTAGGGCTGCAACGCCTCCGGTTCTCCTGCATCGTCCTCAGCAACCGCGCGCTCTATGGCCATGGACTCCACCATCTTGAGGTTCGTCAAAATGGTTTGTAGTGGGAAACAGTCGGGAGGCTCTCCAGCGAAGTAGGCGCGGGCGTGCAGTTCGGCCGCGGGCATGCCGACGGTGGGGCAGCGTGCCCGTGTTCCTTCTTCGTGTTTTTGCAGGGCCAGTAGCAACGCAGGTGTGCAGTTTGGCCGCGGGCTTGCCGACGGTGGGGCTGCGCGCCTGTGAAGCTCCGTCTTTCGAAACCTGGGTGAAAACCCTGCCTACCTCTCGGCTGGCCGGCGGTAGTGGCGTAATTTGTATCATATCCCTCCCTGCAGGTGTCATCGAAGGTTTCGTTTGCTAGTGGTGGTGGCCGGCCGAATTCAGCTCGCTGGTTTGGGTTGGATTCTGCCACCGCTGCTCCCTACTCTGACCTAAGACTGTGGCCTCTATTGATGTCGCCTCCTTGATGAGCCCTTTGTCCTCTCCATCCTCTCCTTCATGCTCCTCGTTCCTCTCCTGGGTTACTTTAGCCCGGTTGCTAGTTGTTGTCGTCGCTTCGACAAGTGTTGTCTCTGGCACCTCTGCTCCGTCGACGCTCTCCTAGATGGTGCAGAGTAAATCTTATGCTGGGTGGGGCCCGGATGTGCTGTAGGTCTCACCATCAGATTGGAGGTCGCCGTGTCCGGTGATCTTCGGCTTGCGTGGCCGTCACCATTCTTAGTCCCCATTCCATTGTTCGTTCCCGTTCTACATTTCGCGTCTCAGGTGGAGGGCAGCAATGGAGCGGCATAGCCATGACGAGTGGTGTTGGGCACAAAGGCTCCGGTGAAAACGGCGAGTATGTGGCTCGATGGTGGCGCAAATCGGCGATTGGTTAGCGGCTCTCGACTGGTGTCTAGACTTATCCTAGGGTTTCTCCTTCCCCTGCTAATTTGTTGATGGTGTCGTTGTTGTGTCGTTGTTCTATTGTTGTAATCCCTCTCGTCCCCGTTGTACTTCTCTATTATCCATGTAAACACTAGGTGCCTGGCACCCTCCGTTACACCAGCTTGCCGGAATCAATAGAAAATTATTCAGGTGGGGCTCTCCCCCCTTCGGTGTATGTTTTAAAAAAAATTGCTCTTATTTGAGTATAAAAAAGTTCTTATTTCGTACAAAGTAATCTGAGTACTATAGCAAGGCCCTTAATTTATTACCTACAAATAATAAAAAATGCTAATCAAATTTGCTTAATTACCGTTGTGTTGTCTCTTTATTTTTTCATCTAATTTCTAAGACAGTATAAAATACTCTACAGTAAGTGTTTTCCCATCCGTATTTATATTTCTTCTCGTTCTTTGAACAATCATTACACAGTTAGCTACATAGTTAATTCTTGACATTTAACGCATGTAGTTAGGCCCTGTTTGATTCATGTGACTGGAGACTATACATGGACCAATAGTCCTAATTAGCCTCTTAAAAGAGACCAGTGAGATAGGGACTAGTCCCTCTTTTAGTACCTATATATGTTTGGTAATTTAGGAAAGACTAAACATTAATCTCTAGTCCCTCGTCTTATTGAAACCAAAAACAAGCCCTTTGTTGAAATAAAGTTCATTGGAGGTAGAATCTATCAGATCTGAGTGAAGAACGAGTCAATAAAAAAACTTTTTTTTTGAGGGAAAGTCAATAAAAAAAACTAACCTGCCCCTGTGCCATGCGTGGCCACAAGTGGTGCCGCCGGTGCGGCGGCATGGTTGGCCTCTTCAGGTACGGCAACAGGAACAGGAATACAGGGCATCTCATCCAGACCGAAATTCTCCGGCCCAGCGAACGCCTCCACTGGTGGCAGCGACGACAGCGACAGCGAAGACGTTTGCGGTGACTGGGATTCAGAGAGCATGAACAGCAACGACATCAGGTCTTCTTCCTGTTCCTGGTCGAAGCCGAAGGTCCTAGCAGCAGGGCAGCCGTAGTCCCTGCTGCTGTGGTGGCCTCCAGATAGGATATCGGTTGGCTCCATGGGTTCTGAATTCTGATGGCCGGGGATCGGAGAGAGGCTGTGTAGAGGAGCTCGACTGAGTGAAGTTTGGTATATGCAGCGGTTGACTAGCTAGTGAGCCGGCCGTGTGAGGGTAGAGCTAACCACCATGGGTTAATTATTTATACTAGAATGAATGATGATGATTGAAGCCCGACTTATCAGCAACTTCACCTTGTTCGGGTTCTCTCACCTTCAGTTCGGGCTCGGGCTTTTGTCATTTTTAAATTTTGGACTAGGTACATACATTACTTTGAGGTCCATTATTATGCTTTCTAGAATATGCCAATTAAGAACAACTGTCATCGTTTTACAAATATATGTTCTTAGATCTTACAATAGGGAAACTTTTGAAATACGGATCTCAAAACGTTTGAATCATCCACACTAAATATGTGTGTTCTTGTGGGATGAGCATATAAGATGCCATGGACATATTAGCTAGCATCGAGGATTGTTTAACATAAATGTGAGAATAACAAAATAAATGACATTGAAAAACAAATAACAAGGCATGAAAGCCAGTAGTCTGACGGCACCCAACATAAAAATGCATCTCCCCTACTTCTGATTCAGTCATTCTTGCTGATGAAGTACATACATATCCTGATATTTGAACTAGGAATAGGTGACACATCGTCAAACACTACCTTTTATAACTTCACAACAATTTAAAATTATTTGACTCCAATGCATAGAACTCCTAAACAACAAGTTGACTTTCATAACTAGGCAAACTAAACAATAAACCACGAGAGCTGAATCTATGGAGGTGAGAGCCGGACATACATGCAGGCACATGCAACCAGCACAATTATAGCCTGCTGCATGTATGAACATGCATGACAGCTTGTTGTCAACTAGGTGATTAATTAATGCACGGTCGATCTCGTGATGCATCAACCTCATCACGTCGCCGCCGGCGTGCTCACCGCGTCCATGAACTCCTGGTCGCCGACGAGCCTCTCGAGCGCGTCCGGCGCGATACACACCTCTAGCGATATACTCCCTCGGCGCTCCGGTCCCTCGAACACCGTCGCCTTGCCGTCGGCCTTGTTCCCGGCGCCGCTCCGGACGGCCAGGGGCTTCCCCCACCCGAAGTCAACTTATTCGATCCGAAATCAAATCAAACAACCAGCACAATTATAGCCTGCTGCATGTATGAACATGCATGACAGCATCCAAAAAAAACTAAGACAGAACCATCACAGCCAACTGTAACCAAACACTGACTAAAAGCAGCGTACGAAGATGAGGGAGTAGTCTCCCCATTGACGGTTCCGGAGCGCCTCTAGCACTGGGCAGCAACCATGGTGACTCCCAGTGTTGCATGTAAAGCTGCATTGTTGAGAGATCGATTGGCGAGCTTGCTTGGCCAGTTTGTGCGCTGTTTTGTTGACGCTACTTTGTCTTGTTTTGACGACCCCCTGTGCTGTGACAAGAAACTGATTCTCTAGGAACATGACGTTCCCAAAGTTTAGACACTTGCATATTTGAATCGCAAGCTGCATAGCGTGCTTGTAAGCAATCTGAATGTCGGCGGCGTCACCCACGTGCGCTTTGACATGCACGCGTCGATAGTCTTCGCCACGAGGATTCGTCAGTTGAAGGAAAACGCCAAGACCAGTCAGGGTCTGCCCAATTATTAATTTTTCTGGTGGTACGGATGCTGCCGTGTAGCACCTGCCCTGGATCTGGGTCATGTCGCCGGTGTACGTCGCCGCAGGCAGTGCCTATAATATATATTTAATACATATATATATAAGACAATAATTAGCATATTATATTATATATGATAAGAAATACGAAAAATGCATGCATGGCAGCTCACCGCGTCCATGAACTCCTGGTCGGCGACGAGCCTCTCGAGCGCGTCCGGCGCGATGCACACATCTAGCGATATACTCCCTCCGCGCTCCGGCCCCTCGAACACCGTCGCCTTGCCATCGGCCTTGTTCCCGGAGCCGCTCCGGACGGCCAGGGGCTTCCCCCACCCGAAGTCGTTCCCGAACACGTCGAACCTCGGCGAGCTCCCGGTGACGAGCGCCGTGCCGGCGGAGGACAGGTTGTCCATGTACGTGAAGTCCGGCTGCCGTACCCACCGCTCCAGCGACTCCCTCATGGCCGCCTCGTCGAACGACGCCACGGCGCGGTTCAGCAGCCACGCCGTCCACCCCAGCCCCTTCTCCTCGATCTCTCCGGCGGTGGCCTCCGCCTTGCCGAACACCAGGGAGTTGCCGAGGTAGCCGGCCGGCGGTATGCCGTTCACGCGCCCCCGGCACCCGACGACGACCGAGTAGAACGTGCGTTGCTCTGGAGCGAGGCGCCGGGCCCGGCACACGGCGCGCCAGAAATGCGCCAGCACCGCCTGGAGAGACGAGATGGTCGCCGTGGCACTGCCGGCCATCTCGTCGTTCGCGCGCGCCTTGAGCTTCTTGACGCTCGCCGCGGAGAAGGTGAAGAAGCACTCTTTCACCGCCGTGCGCTCGAACCGCCGCACGATGTCCTCCAGCTTGCGGAATGGCATCGGGATCGGCACCGGACATGTCTCGAGGAACCATCTGTCGAACACCGGCGGCGGCGTGGACAGATCGGCACTGACGATGCCAACGCCGCCGCCGGCACGGTGGATCTCCGACCACGTGTTGAAGAAGTGCCAGAATGCGGTGCCGTCGCCGGCGGAGTGGTTCAACGTCATGCCGATGAACACGGCGTCCGCGAGCACGGTGACCTGCACGGCCAGCATGGGAAGCCCCTTGATGGCGGCGTCCGCGCCAAGAACCAGGCTTAGCGGGAAGAACTTCCAGACCACGGACGGCGTGTACGGAGAGGAGACGATGTCAGCGACGGCGACCTCTGGCGCCACCGCGTGTACGAACTCGGCCCCCTCGCCGGTGCACCGCAAGAACACGGACACGGTCCCGTCGTCGGCGTGCACCTCGGAGGCGAGCCTGCCGGCGAACGGGTAGAAGAGACGCAGGGCGCGCGCGAACGAGGACTCGAGGGCGTTGACGAGGTCGTCGTCGTTGTCGCCCACGGATGATGGAGGCTTGGGAAGGAGGATGCCCTTCTGGATGTAGTCGATGCTGATCAGGCGTAGGTCCCACGGCGTCAAGTGGATCACCTCGGCGGCGTCATCTTTAGGCCGGTGGCAGCCGTTCCCGCTCACCGTCGGCGGATGACTGACGTTACTCCCGTTTGCCGTCGGCAGCGGCGGTGTGTACGGGCGCACCATGCGCCGGGAGACGACATGGACGACGCCGCCGCTTCCTGTGGCGCCCTCCATATGTGGCAGGCAGCTGCTTTCTTGGAACGAAGCCGCGTGTGTTCTTTGGGTTGCTGCTGCTTGCATAGAACAACACGTATGTCTGTGGGTTGCACAGCGACGGCAGCAGCGCGCAACTGATGCCCGCCGCACGGCGGTCTTGGCGACTTGCATATAGTTTCGATCGTATTCCCGTGAGCTAGTAAGACTTGAGTCCGACGTGTCGAGCCAAAGCCAATACGTGAGCCAGTCGTTTGATAGGATCGGAGCTGGAGATATCATGTACAGCTGCTATGCCGTTTGATTAAGAGTCGTGCCACATGTCGAGCATGCCTTACATGTCATGACCTACATGCCAGCAGCAGACACTTATCACGCCACAGAAGTACACGAGCACAAGGCCATATTGCGGTTCGGATGACTATGATCAAACCCAAATATAGACTAAAGGTCAAAATGACATAATTTGAGTACGAGGATCGGCAAGACATATCTTTATAATTACGAGGACTAGCCATGCATTTTACAAAGTCTTTACAATCTCAAATTCCATATAGTAGGATATAGCTAATCCTACATCAATAGTTTTTGTAATTGACCCCTCTCCTTACTTTTGGTTCACCTTTCGTCATTTGAATGTGTGTTTTGCAACCAAACATGTGGGTACATGATTCTCAAAATCATAATATATATATTTTTTGTTTCCTACTAGCAAGTGTGTCCATATGTTGCAACGGAACCTATATATACATCTTGAAATTGGACTCGTTATAATCACTCGAAATCACACAAGTTGCCTGGAGTGAGTTACAGTTGTAGCATTACAGTTGAGGAGGAAATTACGCCAGCCATGCATCAAGGATGTTTACAAGGTCAGGGGGAAGGTGGGGAAGCTCTCCCCCCGTTTTAGTTTCAAAAAATAATAATCACTCCACACAAGTTGTTCTAACTCATATATATGAGCACAGATCAGCGCAGGATGTATAGAAGGCAGTCTGGGAACTAAAAATGAGATGGAAAATCCCTTTTTCTTTAATAATTATAGATACAGGTGCAATAAAATAAAATTCAAGTGGCAGATTGACTTGACTTTGCCACGTTGACGCGTCATGGCATTTGGATCTAGCTGTTGGTCTGCATGTGCATTGTCACGCGGCAACATTATTTTTGGACCAGCTTGTAAGAGATCGGAGCATAGCTACGACAAGCCTACAAGACAAAGAGGAAATTCAAAATACTCGATTTCTACCTATCTAATAATGCAAGGTTTCAATCAGTACACGATTTGCTAGATAATTAAGTTGCCTTAGATGTTGCAAAAACCATATAAGGCATATGACGGCATCTTAACATCGATAACGTTATGGGGTCTACGTTTCGTAACTATCTCTTGAGAAAGAAAGCTTGAAAATGTCATTGATACTCTTGATATATCATCCATATGGGTGTGCGTCTCAACACTGTGACTTGCAAGATAAAGATACAAATGAACTTTATTCAAAGAATCTAGGGAAATCCTGTGGTCCAACACACCTACTAATAATCTCCTTTGGAAGGCATGGTTAATCTCTGCGCTCTGGCCAATAAAAGCAAGTTCCACAATACAATTTATGATTAGAACCGTTCGATGTCAATAAGGCAAGTTTCAGAATTATTATTTATTACTACATGGAAAAGGGGAAAAAAAGGACAGGCCACCTAGCTTCCGTCGCTGGCACAGGAGTAGATCGTCTCACTTAATATATGTTCTTGTACAACATAAGTAACGCTATCTAGGGCCACAACGTGTCGAAGAGACGTAAGGCGCACGCGAACGAGGACTGGAGGGCGTTGACGAGGTCGTTGTCGTTGTCGCTGAGGGTTGATGGAGGCTTTGACAGGAGGATGCCCTCCTGGATGTAGTCGATGCTGATCAGGCGTAGGTCCCACGGCGTCAGGTGGATCACCTCGGCGTGCTCCTCCTCCTTGGTGCGATGGCAGCCGTTCCCGCTCACAGTCGGCAGATGGCAGCCGTTACTCCCGTTGACCGTCGGCGCCGCCGGCGGTGTGAATGGGCGCACCATGCGCCGGGAGACGACATGGACGCCGCCGCTGCCTGTGGCGCCCTCCATATGTGGCAGCCAGCTTCTTTCTTGGAATGAAGCCGCGTGTGTTCTTTGGGTTGCTGCTGCTTCCATAGAATTGATATGGCTATATAGAATATATATACAAGGCGTACGTTTTGACTTGGTACCATCACGCTTACAAATGACGCCATCTGCGCTGCACCTGCCTGCGGGCAAGTCGACCACACTGCACGTCCAGAGAGATGGGACAGAAGAAATAGGAGCTGACTTGTGGTCCAGATAGTTGTTCTAAGGCAGAGGGACAGAAGAGAGATGGCAGGCAGCTGCTTTCTAGGAGACGACCCCGCACCATGCGCCGGGCTCGATCTAGGAGACGACGACGACCTCCAAGTGGCAGTGGCAGTGGCAGCTGCAGTACGTGTTGGAAGCTAGCAGTAGTCGTGTTCTTTGGGATCGTTGTGCTTGACTCGACGGGACACGAATTGACTTCAGCCCTGTTTAGTTCCGTCAATTTGGCCACTAAATTTATAGTGTAGAATTTTTATTTTTCGTCACATCAAAATATCGATATATACATGGAGTACTAAATGTAGATGAAATAAAAACTAATTGTACAGTTTTATTATACTTTATGTAACAAATATTTTAAATCTAATTAGTCAAAGTTTGGACAATTTTTACCAGATACAAACGAAATACTATAAAAATTTCGCTACAGGAATTCCAATTTGACAAACTAAACGAGGCCTGACTCGCGTTTAGATCGTGTAGCTAGCTAGCTGAAGAGGCAATGGCCTACGACAACGAGCATCCACACGACCGAGGACGAGATGACGATCGACGCGTCATATTGCGGTTTATAAATAATAAACCACGGGAGAGCTGAATCTACGGAGGTGAGGACCGGACATACATGCAGGCACATGCAACAAAACATTATTATAGCATGCATGTATGAACATGCATGACAGCTTATTGTCAACTAGGTGATTAATGCACACGGTCGATCATGAATCAACCTCGAACATGTCTCGAGGAACCATCTGCCGAACATCGGCGGCGGCGTGGACTGATCACCAAGCAGGTCGACGATGACGATGCCAACGCCGCCGCCGGCACGGTTGATCTCCGACCACGTGTTGAAGAAGTGCCAGAATGCGGTCCCATCACCGGCGGAGTGGTTCAACGTCATGCCAATTTAAAAAAAAAAAAAATGAGATTGAACTGTTACTTTGGTAGATTATTAGGCCTCCAATCGAGCTTCTTCCAGCATAGGTGAGTGCTGACACTTTGGCGGCTCACACCGCTGCTAAGTAATTAGTATAATAAAAAATCGGTTTTGCGAGCACGTTTTTTCAGCTCGAGTTCTCTCTGTCTCTCTATCATGACCGTGCTTGTTGGATGGGTTCCAGATGGATCCGTTGCTACAGAGAACGAAATTGAGGATTCGCCCTGTCAAACATTGGGAGGATTGCCTACTAAGAAACTTTGCACACGTAGTGCTAGAGTAACCTTGCGTTATGCACATATTATTAAAGGATTACCTACTCAAATGTGAGGAATATGATAAATCATGAAATTATATGGAGGCAAATTTGTGTTGATATGATGGAATAAATCATCGTTCGCGCGCGACTTGAGCTTCTTGACGTTCGCCGCGGAGAAGGTGAAGAAGCACTCTTTCACCGCTATGCGCTTGAACCGTCGCACGATGTCCTCTAGCTTGTGGAATGGCATGGGAATCGGCACCGGACATGTCTCGAGGAACCATCTGCCGAACATCGGCGGCGGCGTGGACAGATCGCCAAGCAGGTCGGCAGACTCGGCACTGAAGATGCCAACTGTTGGCGCTAGAACCTAGCACCGACGGGGTGAGCAGCACCTGTTCGACCCCCCCTCGAGCTCCTCCCCTGGACCAAGGAAGAAGACGAGCCAAGTTCTGTCTTCCTGCACACACGCTCTCCCACAAGCACCAGCGTTGGCCGGCTGCCTGAACGAAATGTGAGGGGCAAGAGCTCTATGAGCATAGCAAACACACATGCACTCTACTCACAGTTTCAGTTTCTGAAACCTGAGCCTCACAGAATGGTTGGCCTGCTGAACTGCTTCTTCCATTACCATGGATTGATATATATACAAATCTCCTACCTACTATAAGTACAAGAGGTATGGCCGTCTACAGTCACCAACTATTCCTAGTACTAGCTGAAATCAGCCGAGACGTGGCTGATGTACCTCTACCTACTCCTACAGTGGCCTAGTGCCATGCTGCTACAGTGCAGGGCATGGACAGCACATGTTGTCCTTTTACCTGCCCCCTCGAGTGACTGCACAAAGGGAAAAACATGGGGGAGCAGCAGATTAAGTCTAACATTCTTCCCCTAATCCTGTTGCTAACCCTAAACCTCAACCTTGCCAATCCTCTGCCTCAGTTCCTGAGATGCCCGAGGGACTTGGCGTGCCACGGTGGCCGCTGTGATGTACTCCGCCTCGAAGGTTGACAGCGCCACCGTCTTCTGATTCAGCGACTGCCAGGCGATTGGCGCTGCCGAGTACGCCCAAGGTACTCTGCCGCCCATCCTCGTCGTCCGCCTTGTCTGCGTCGCCAAACGCCGTGAGCCCTTGCTCACCTTTACCTGTCTTGAACGGCGCCTCGCTGAACGCCGTCAGCCGCTGCCCGCCGTCCTAGGGGAAGACGACTGCCTGATCAAGTGTCCCCTTGATGTAGCATCGCAGCCTCTTTCACCGCCGTCTGATGGTCCAGCCACGGATCCTCCGTGACCCACTCCTCCATCATCGCCGACATGGACTCACAATCCGCCATGCCAGTCTGCTCCAGCAGCCTCTGTTGCCCCAGCGTGATGAAGTCCCTCCCCTGCTCCACCTCGATGCCAAGGTAGCAGGAGAGCGCACCTAGATTGCTCGTCTCGAGTTGAGCTGCCACCTCGCACTTGAACGCAGTGATGTCCACCGCCCGCGCCCCTGTGTCGTCGTACACCCCGACGATGTCCGGTTCCTTCCCCCATCGTCGGGTGTACAAGGCATGCTCCTCCCGCACCGCCTTCCATCACTCTGCATCGCACTCCACGACTGCGAACGTGGCCAGCTCCTCCACCAGTGTTCCTCGAGGCTGGGTCATTCGCAGTGGGGAATCTCCATCATTCAAGGCCTCCCGATCAGCGATTGAGGCCTCTTTAGCAGTCGAGGACCCATGTCCAACACTTGAACCCCCGGTTCCATGATCAGAGCTGCATGATCCGTGAACGAGCCCGCCCGATACGCGGGTGTGGCCTCTCGACTCGCATGCGAGGCTACCGAGATCAGGGTTGAGGCCTCCCACGTGATCGTGCCCCACGACACGGTCGAGACCCTCCCGGTCGTACTCGAGGTCCTATGATCCTAATGACCCGCGATCGGGGCTGTCCGACTCACGACGCACGAGGCCCCCCCTCGATTGCGGTTGAGCCACCAGTACCGGGCCTGAGGCTGCCTGCCTTGTGGTTGAGCCCGACTGTCGTAGGCTCGAGGCCATCCTGTACGTAGTCGAGGCCTTCCCCAATCGATGTCACCCGCGTGATCGAGCCTGTCCGCCCCGTACTTGTGGTCAGGGTCGGGGTCGAGCCCCCCCTCGCGAACGAGCCGCCCGGCCCTGCGGTCGAGCCCCCTCCCGCGGTTGGAGCTCCTTTCGTGATCGAGGCCCGCTGCCTCACAGTCGAGGCCGCCCGCGCCTCCGTGGTCGAGGCCTCGCATACCTCCGCGGTGGAGGCCGCCCATGCCTCTGCGGTCGAGGTCGTCTGACCCGTGGTCGAGGCCTCCCACGCTCCCTGTGCTGCGGTCGAGCCCCTCATCGGGGCTATACTCACGGTCGAGGCCCCTTCTCCCGCGATCGAAGTCTCCTGAGCCGAGCTCGAGGCTATACTCACGGTCGATCCCCACACGATTGGAATCAGGGCCCTCCAAGCTCCGCTCGAGGCCTCTCGTCCTGAGGTCGAGGTCGAGGCCGCTCGACCGGTAGTCTGGTTCAAGGCCCCTGGAGCCGCCCTTGATGCCTCCCATCGCGTGGACACAATCAAGGGGTCGCGGCCCTCGATCAACCTTCCCGTCCCAGGGATCGAGCGTCTACCTCAGCATTCAGGCGAAACACCACGACTCTCGATCTCGACGCTGCGGGCACCGGTCTAGGTCCCGCGACTGTGAAGATCGGCCCGACCTTCTGTCGAAGCCCCGTGGTCGAGGCACCTGCAGTCGGGGTCGAGGCCCCCCTGAGCTCCATTCAAGGCGTCCCGTCTCGAGTTCGGGATCAAGGCCCCCCGTCTCAGATTGAAGTCGTGTGCCAGGGCCCCTGCTCCAGGCGGACTAAATGGCTCTGGACGCCGCTGCTTCAACGGCCCTGCTACCGTCGATTCTTCAGCTTCCCCCACCGCGGACTCCACCACCTCGGCTTCCCTGGTGACCAGTGGTCCACTGACCTTGCTGCCACTGAGAATAGAGGAAAAAATGGGCGAGCCTTCCGCGGCTGAGCTTGGCAGCTCCTCCGCCTCTGTAGTCATGGGCTCGTCCCCCACCACCAGCTTGTCCCATGCCGCCCCATCGAAGGTGGCTTCCCGGGACACCACCACCTGCTCCAACATGTCGACTGCACCAAGATGGGCCTGCGCGTGTGGCTCGTCGAGATGGATAGCCTGCGGCGCAGTCCTCTACTCCGCCCCTGCCTTCTCTGCTTCGCTGTCCTCCAGCGCACAGCACACCCCCATCAACAGCGCGTGCTCGTCGTCGCTGTCATGCTGAGCCAGGTGGGCGTCCTCCTTCTCCGGCTTCTTCTCCGGGCACTTCTCTGGGCACTCCCGCACCCATTGCCCCATCTTCTTGCAACGTCAGCACGCGTTCGGGTCGATGTTGTGCTTCTTGCCTTGCGGCGCCTTCCCGCGCCGCTTGTCACCACGGTCGCCACCGCGGCCTGAGGAGCCTTCCCTGGACCGCCGCTGCTTCATGCGCGCAATCCACTACTCCTCAGTCAGCAGCACCTTGTTGTTGTCCTCCTGCTCCGGCGACGCCGCACCGCGGCTCTCCACAACCCGCAACCGCCCCGCCACATCCTCGAGATACAATGTGGAGATGTCCAACATCGTCTCAATGGACATGGAGAGCTGCTAGTACTTCAGAGGCACCACGCAAAGCAGCTTGCTGACGAGATCCTCGTCCTCCAGCGGCTTGCCGTAGGTGGCCAGCTGGCTGGCCAACGACTGGAGATGCAGCGTGAAATCCTCCATCTTCTCCCCGGACTTGAACCGGATGTCGTTGAAGTCACGACGGAGCTGCTGCACCTTCGCGTGCTTGGCTCGATCTGAGCCAACAGGAAACGAGGCCAGCATCTCCCAGGCCTCCTTTGCCGTGTCCTTCTGGCCGAGCGCCTCATGGAACTCACCGGGCGTGGAAGCCATGAGCGCCTCCACAACGCCCACCTCCGCCTCCTCGCCGACGTTCCCAGTCTCGACGGCCGCCCACCACCTCCAGGCGCGGAACTTCCACTTCATCTGGACAACCCACTCCTCGTAGTTGGTGCAGGTGAGCATCGGCCAGGAGTTGCTCCCGCGTGTACTCCCTCACCATGCGCACCTCCACCGGCTGCGCCACGGGCTGAAGCTGCCCCTCTGCTCCCGCACCCGGCAGCACCGCGTCCGCCATCGCCGGCCGTTGGGCCTAGCAACGATGTACGGCTCTGATACCACGTGTTGGTGCTAGAACCTAGCACTGATGGGGCGAGCAGCACCTGCTCGACCCCCCTCGAGCTCCTCCCCTGGACCAAGGAAGAAGACGAGCCGAGCTCTGTCTTCCTGCACACACGCTCTCCCACAACCACCAGCGTTGGCCGGCTGTCTGGACGAAATGTGAGGGGCAAGACCTCTATCAGCACAGCAGACACACACACACTCTACTCACGGTTTTAGTTCCTGAAACCTGAGCCTCCCAGAATGGTTGGCCTGCTGAACTGCTTCTTCCATTGCCATGGATTGAATATATATACAAATCTCCTACCTACTATAGGTACAAGAGGTATGGCCGTCTACAGCCACCAACTATTTCTAAGACTAGCTGAAATCAGCTGAGACGTGGCTGATGTACCTCTATCTACTCCTACAGTGGCCTAGTGCCATGCTGCTATAGTGCAGGGCATGGGCAGCACATGCTGTCCTTTTACCTGCCCCCTCGAGTGACTACACAGAGGGGAAAACATGAGGGAGCAGCAGATTAAGTCTAACACCAACGCCGCCGCCGGCACGGTGGATCACTGACCATGTGTTGTAGAGGTGCCAGAATGCGGTGCCGTCGCCGGCGGAGTGGTCCAACGTCATGCGGATGAACTCGTCGTCCGCGAGCACGGTGACATGCACGGCCAGCACGGGAAGCCGCTCGATGGCGGCATCGACGCCAAGAACCAGGCTTAGTGGGAAGAACTTCCAGACCATGGACAACATGTACAGGGAGGTGACGATGTCCGCGGCCGCGTGCACGAACTCGGCGCCCTCGCCGGTGCACCGCAAGAACACGGTTACGGTCCCGCCGCCGCCATGCTCCACGGAGGCGTGCTGGTCGGTGAACGCGTAGAAGAGCTGCAGGGCGCGCGCGAACGAGGACTGAAGGGCGTTGACGAGGTCGCTGTCGTTGTCGCCCACGGATGATGGAGGCTTCGACAGGAGGATGCCCTTCTGGATGTAGTCGATGCTCATCAGGCGTAGGCCCCACGGCGTCAAGTGGTTCACCTCGGCGGCCTCCTCCTCGCACCGATGTTCCGGCTTCCGGACCCACCACTCCAGGGATTCCCTCTTGGCTGCCTCGTCAAACGAGGCCACGGCGCGGTTCGGCCCCCCGAACAATGTTTCCTTGCCGTCGGCCTTGTTCCCGGAGCCGCTCCGGACGGCCAGGGGCTTCCCCCACCCGAAGTCGTTCCGGAACAAGTCGAACCGCGGCGAGCTCCCGGTGACGAGCGTCGTGCCGTCGGAGGACAGGTTGTCCATGTACGTGAAGTCGGGATCCCGGACCCACCGCTCCAGCGACTCCCTCATGGCCGCCTCGTCGAACGACGCCACGGCGCGGTTCAGCAGCCACGCCGTCCAGCCCAGCCCCTTCTCCTCGATCTCGCCGGCGGTGGCCTTCACCTTGCCGAACACCAAGGCGTTGCCAAGGTAGCCGGTCGGCGGTATGCCGTTCAGGCGCCCCCGGCACCCGACGACGACCGAGTAGATCGTGCTTTGCTCTGGAGTGAGGCGCCGGGCCCGGCATACGGCGCGCCAGAACTGCGCCAGCACCGCCTGCAGCGACGAGATGGTGGCCGTGGCATTGCCGGCCACCTGGTCGTTCGCGCGCACCTTGAGCTTCTTGACGCTCGCCGCGGAGAAGGTGAAGAAGAACTCTTTAACCGGGGGACGATGTCCTCCAGCTTGCGGAATGGCATGGGGATCGGCACGGGACACGTCTCGAGGAACCATCTGTCGAACACCGGCGGCGGTGTGGAGAGATAACTGACCAGGTTGGCACTGACGATGCCAACGCCGCCGCCGGCACGGTTGATCTCCGACCACGTATTGAAGAAGTGCCAGAATGCGGTGCCGTCGCCGGCGGAGCGGTTCAACGTCATGCCAATGAACATGCCGTCGGCGAGCACCGTGACCTGCACGGCGAGCACGGGAAGCCGCTGAATGGCGGCGTCCGCGCCAAGAACGAAGGACAGAGGGTAGAAGTCCCAGACCACGGACGGCGTGTACAGAGAGGAGACGATGACCGCGACGGCGACCTCTGGCGCCACCGCGTGCACGAACTCGGCGCCCTCGCCGGTGCACCGCAAGAACTCGGACACGGTCCCGTCGTCGGCGTGCTCCTGTGAGGCGAGCCGGCCGGCGAACGGGTAGAAGAGACGCAGGGCGCACGCGAACGAGGACTGGAGGGCGTTGTCGTCGCCCACGGATGATGGAGGCTTGGGCAGGAGGATGCCCTTCTGGATGTAGTCGATGCTGATCAGCCGTAGGTCCCACAGCGTCAGGTGGATCACCTCGGCGTCCTCCTCCTCCTTGGGCCGATGGCAGCCGTTCACGCTCACCTTCGTCGGATGACAGCCGTTACTCCCGTTTGCCGTCGGCAGCGGCGGTGTGAACGGGCGCACCATGCGCCGGGAGACGACATGGACGCCGCCGCTGCCTGTGGCACCCTCCATATGTGGCAGCCAGCTGCTTTCTTGGAATGAAGCCGCGTGTGTTCTTTGGGTTGCTGCTGCTTCCATAG
Source organism: Bothriochloa decipiens (assembly GCA_023333625.1). NCBI lineage: Eukaryota > Viridiplantae > Streptophyta > Magnoliopsida > Poales > Poaceae > Bothriochloa > Bothriochloa decipiens. The sequence continues at coordinate 3,060,559 of CM041643.1, read as the reverse complement.
AATTGATATGGCTATATAGAATATATATACAAGGCGTACGTTTTGACTTGGTACCATCACGCTTACAAATGACGCCATCTGCGCTGCACCTGCCTGCGGGCAAGTCGACCACACTGCACGTCCAGAGAGATGGGACAGAAGAAACAGGAGCTGACGTGTGGTCCAGATAGTTGTTCTAACTCATATATTTGAGCACAGATTAACGCAGGATGTATAGGAGGCAGGCTGGGAACTAAAAACGAGATGGAAAAACCCTTTATTATTCTTTAGTAATTAGTAATTATAGATACTGGTGCAATAAAAAAATTTTCAAGTGGCAGATTGACTTGACTTTGCCACGTTGACGCGTCATTGCATTTGGATCTAGCTGCTGGTCTGCATGTGCATTGTCACGCGGCAACATCATTTTTGGACCAGCTTTGTAGGGATCGGAGTCTACCTACGACATGCCTACATGCAGTGGCGGAGCTCGTCAAACTGAACGCCCAGGGCCACTATATCAGTACGTAAGCGATCCGTAACGTGGCATTTAACAAGAGATTTTTTTTTTTTTTGAGAATGCATGTAACAAGAGATGCACCGATAGACAACAAAATTAACACATAAATGCAGAATTAACACATAAATGCAGAATTTTTTAGTTATTTTAGTTCCACGCCTATAACAATAATAAACTTGATCAAAACATTAACGCATATATCAATATAAATCTATTCTAGTTAAGGCTATACTGTACCTTTTTGGCCCTTAACGGCAGTGCGGCCATATGGGCCTATGGCCCATGGCCCAACAAGGCATGAATGGAGCACCTGCTCTGGTGCTAGTATAGTTCGGCTCCTTGCCAACTGAGAGCAGGAAGCGCCTAATGGGCAACGAAAGAATGGGCTGGCTGCCAAGCTCTGGTGCTTCTTTACTGGGCTGACTAGGGCATATCTATAGCTGGGCCATGGAAAATTATATGAGGTATAAGAGGGGATTTGGGCCATGCCTAGGGCCATGGCCCTAGTGGGAAATCCGCCCCTGCCTACATGACAAAGAGGAAATCCAAAATACTCGATTTCTACCTATCTAATAATACAAGGTCTAATCAGTACACGATTTGCTAGATAATTAAATTGCCTTAGATGTTGCGGAACCATCTAAGACACGACGGCATCTTAACATCGACGTACAACGTCATATGGGGTCTACGTTGCGTTACTATCTCTTGAGAAAGAGGTGCTGTGCCGTTTGATTAAGAGTCGTGCCACATGTCGAGCATGTGCCTTACATGTCATGTCCTACATGCCAGCAGCGGACACTTATCACGCCTCAGAAGTACACGAGCACAAGGCCATAGCGGTTTGGATGATTATGATCAAACCCAAATATAGACTAAAGATAAAAAATAACATAATTTGAGTACGAGGATCGGTAAGACATACCTTTATAAATATGAGGACTAGCCATGCATTTTACTCTTAAAGTCTTTACAAACCTCAAATTCCATATAGTAGAATATATCTAATCCTACATCAATAGTTTTTGTAAGAGTTAATTACACTGTAGGGCTATAAACTTGTAGCGTTGTGTTAAATGGGTCCATGGTATCTGGCCCCTCAAACTTACAAACCGGTTCACTCTGGGTCCAAAAGCCGAAACTAGGCTGGTTTTGCCGACGTGGCATGTTCATTGTGGACTTAGGCCCATCAATTTTAAAAAAACAACCTTGTAGCCATCTCCCATGTCACCATTGTGCCCTTACCCTTCTTCTACGCCGCCCCTGCTCCTCGCCAACGCACGACACGTCCCCTACTCCCGCGGGCGCACCACCACCCCTGCAACGAGGTGCTCATCCTCTCCACACTCTACCACCCGCACCTCGTCCACCTCCACGGCGAGCTCATGGAGGTTGTCGATCCACCGCTGCTGGCCGAGGGCCCTGCCGTGCTACTGCACTACCTCATCGCCATCGACGCAGATGAGGTGAGGGCCGCCCCCCGGTGCCTCCACGAGCTGCTCCGCCAGGCGCGCCATGCGGGTGTGGGTGAGCGGGTCCTTTCGAGCAGGGCGAGCAAAGGTGACAGTGGCACTGCTCCTACCGGCGAGCTGTCCAAGCAAGGTAGTAGAAGAAGGACGGGAGGGAGAGAGGCAGAGCTCGCCCGCGCCGGCCCGCACCCACAGATCGACAACTTCGTCCGGCGGCGTCGACCGTGGCCGGCAGCCGCGCCCGCGGTGAGTCCCACCTCGCCCACACCCACGCCCATGTAGCAGCGCCCTCGTCTGTGTCGCACCCATGCATGGTGGTGGTGCCCACGGCAACACGGAGTTCGTCCACACCCGCGGCGAGTCCCGCTCGCCCACGCCCGCGCCTGGCGATGGTGCCCATGGTGACGCGGGGACCGCTCGTGACGCGACGCGCTTGGCCATGCACACCCTCGTCCGACGGCGTCACTAGTGGCGAGGCGGAGCGCGCCCACCACGGTCGAGCGTCCCGCGGCCGAGCGTTGTGGCCATGGTAGGTCCACACACGGCCGAGCACTCTCCAAGCCATGAGCTCTACTAAAAGTGCTCTTCGTGATCCTCGCGGGGTGGGCACAATACCCCTCACAAATCACTTCTCCGGAGCACCGCACAATCTCCTTGCGTGCTTCAACAGAGCCACAATCCTCCAAGCCGTCTATGTGATGGCAATCACCAAGAGTAATAAGAACTCCAATCACAATGATTTCTAGTGTCACCAAATGCAAATTCCGAATGCACATACACTAGGTCTCTCAACCTCTCTCACGAAAATAGCACTAAGATTAGAGAGGAAGAAGAGAGGAGGAGGTGGATCTTCAATCCCTCAACATCACCCACACAGAATACTATCTCTCTTGAAAATTTTAGCTCAAGCCATTAAAGAGAGAAGAGAAGAGGAAGAACCCTAGCTCATACGGAGTATCTCCAAAGATGAGAATGGGGAATGGGGAGAGAGCTGCTATTCTGTTGGGCTCAAGAAGAGGGAGGAAAGGTGTAACACCATGGTGTTAAGCATGCATTATCTTGCATATCATGAACATAATCATCTCTTTGCATAGTCATTGTTTACATGAAATGATAAAATGAGAAATGTGCTTGCTTTGATTTGAACTAGAGCTATGTGATAGGTTGCTTGTTTGGGGTTGAGTGTTAAATAAAGTTTATAGAGAAAATTATTTGGAGCAAAACTTATTTTTGGGTCATTTCATGAAAAGGCTTGGAAGTGGGTCAAAAATATCAAAAACAGTTTATAAAAATGTTTTTCTTTTTAATTTTAAATGCATTTTAAATCCCTATTTTTGAATTTCAAATTATAGATAGATTTAGGCTTTGATGTTTAAAAGTTCAATGTTCTACTCATTGAGAGCAACATTTCATCTTTTACAAGTTTCTTCAAATTCGGATTATTTTAGAAAATATAGAGTAAATCAAGTTCTGCACGAATCTTGGCGCAGTAGGACCCACCTGCCAGTCTCTTCTTCTTCCCTCTCTTCTTCTTCCTCGCGATGGTGTCGCGGCCGACGCCGGCCATGCGGCGTCCGTACGCCGGGCGCTGCCGCTGCCCGCTGTTTGGCCCCCGCTCGCATGCGCCGCACACGCCCGCGCTCGCCCGAACCCACTGCCGCCCACACGCCCCTCCGCTCGGCCCTGCTCCGCTCGCATGCGTGCCACGCGCGCGTCGATGCCCGATGCCGCGGTTCTCCTGTCCGAGCTCGAGCACCGGCTTCAAGGCGACCAGACCGCGTCACTCTCTCCCTCACTCTCTTCCTCATCTCCAGACGCTCCCTCTCGCCCCTTTTCCCTTCGCCAGAACCCGAGCATGCTTGGAGCTCGCCATTGCCGCCGCCCCGAAGCTCGCATTGCCACCGCACCTCACAGCCCTGACATTTTCTTCCCAGAGCTCGCCAACAGCTCTGCCTTGACGTGAGACGCGTCTTGCGCACGCTCACTGCCCCCGAGAACCCAGGTAGAGGTCGAATCGACCATTTCCCCCTCCGCCGGCCATGGCCGCCTCGACCGCCGCACGGTCCGCCATGACCAGCAACCCCTTTCTTCCTCCTTTAGCTCGCGCATCATGACCGCCTGCATGAGTAGAACCGATTGAAGTAGCTAATGGGATCGATTAGGGTTAGGGTTCGTCGGATTTGGGTCGACCGCCGTCGCGAGTCGCGCCGCCGCTCATCGGCCGCTCGCGCGGAACTCACTCCGGTGGACCTTTGCTCTCATGTGCTAGTGCAATCGAGTCACCCCGACTTCAATTAGGTTGCAGGATGGTTCTTGGGCCTTGGTTTGGTCGGAGTTGGCCGGCAGCCGTCGAACCACCGACAAGCCCGCCGCCACTCGCCGGCGTGTAGCACCGTCGTCATTCCGGCCAGCCATTCTTCGCATTGTTGGGTTAGTTCGAGTCGCCTGGACTCGCTGGAGCTGGTACTTTAGTTCTTGCGCCCCGCCGTGGCCCGTGGTGGCCGGCGCACCGCCGACCCTCGCCGCCGTCCGCCGTCGCACGTGGCCGTCGGTCAAAATCGCGCTAATAGCCTACATCTTGTACATCGTTTGGTTCACGCTGTCGAGCTGAGTCTTGTAGTGGCCGTAGTCCGGCCGGTGACCTCGCCGTCGGCGAGGAATCCCGACGCCGGCGACCTTTCGCCTCGGCGTGGACCACGGGCAGAATATGTCAATCTTTCCCGGACTTAAGTGCAAAGTGGCCAGACTTAGAAAGTTTTAAAATAGGGCTCGGTTAATTTCTAAAAAGTCCAGGGTTTTCGGTGCAAAACAGTTTTTCTTTTTCGTTTTAGAGAATCTGTTTCCAGATTTTGCATAAAACCTTTGAAAAATCATAACTTCCTCATTTTTAGTCCAAATGAGTTGGTTCAACTTACAGTATTTTTCTTATGAGAAGATCTATGCATGAAAAATATGAAATATAAAATTTGTGATACTTTTCTGTATAGATTTATTTATCCCTATTAATTGCTTTTATCTTCAAAAATGCATAAGTAATTCTCTGTTGCTCAGAAAAATGTGAAACCAAGTTTTTTAGTCTTCTTATGTCATGCTCTATCTGTGAAAAATATTGTAAGGCTATGTTATGTGTAAATATTATTCTGTCTATTTATGGTGCCTATTTCAAGTAGATAGTAAATAATTCATAATAAATAATATATAGGTGTTTTGTGCATGAAACTTTTTGGAGGATGTTTTTATGTCAATCTTAAGCTAAAAGTAATCTAAGATCTATTGTTTGACATTTTTTTATATACAAAGTATTTAATGCCTTTTAAATTATGCTGCCTTGTTATTTTTGTGTAGGATAAAGTACTTACTTTTTTGACCTAAAATTTTTATGGTACTCTACATTAGGCATGATCAAGCTCCTGTAATTTTTACAGAATTTTCTAAATAGTCTAAAGTCATATTGCAGTTCTACCCTAGTTTCTTTTGAATAATTAATAATGCTTTAAGTTGTTATTTCATGTGTGTAATAATATTTTTTCTGAGGTTTGTGATGTGTATAATCTGTTATTAGTTGTGGTTCAGTAGAGGGTAGTGTATAAAATAGTGGTCGTTTATAATTGCTTTTAATGTATAAGTAAAGTATAATGCGATGCGTGTTTACGATTTTATTATAGAAGAGAATGCAGATGACATGTGCTTATCTTACATGTTTTAAAATCATATCATTTATCTTCAATTGAGCATTCATTCACATCAGCATGTACCCTTGTATTACTATGTATTCATGGTATTCATATGCACTATGCATCATACAGGATCGTCAGAGCTCGAAACGGTAGTTCCCGGAGCACCAGGAGAGGAAGGCCAGCAGGAAGCCTTGGTGCAGGGGATAGCAGCAAAAGAGGATCCTGAGGGTGATCTTCCCGAGTGTCCTGACCATCAGCCAAGCTCTTTCCTGAAAGGCAAGCCCGGAGCATTCTCCCTATGAGTCCTTTACTTGTTTGATGCGTTAAGTTATAGGCGTTGTTTTATACCGTTGTATCATTACTTATATTCCTTGCCACTGTCTATCCTTCGACCCTGTTAGGTTTAGGTGTGATTATCTGCTTAGCCCTGCTTTAACTAGATCGGTAGAAGTCGGGTGATTTCCTGTCATCCGCGAGAAATAGGTGGTTACTCAGAATGGTTGAATACATTGTTATCTTGGATAACCATGTGGAGATAATAAATCGAGACCGGACGGGATTGGTGTTGATACTGAACTAGAGGTTCGGTGAGGTTATCCCGTCTGTGTCGAACTAGGACCCCGTCCATTGTACGTCCTCAAGTCATATTGAATTTATGCCTCACATTTAGCTGGAAGGATAAGTCACTCCGACCGCGAAGGCTGAGTTTGATTTGGAACGGGAGTTGACCTGCTATACGCATCGTATTGGAGAAGATGGGAGACCACGGGTTACGTGGAGAGTAAGTCCGAGGTCAGGGTCGCCTTGAATACGGCAGCCGGATGGTTCCTAGATACGATGGTACCTGTTGATCCCGTGACATATCCAAATTGAATTTTTGGTGATCTGTAGCTCACCTTAGCGGGTGAGTGTGGTTTATGTGAGGAACACCCCACCAGCTGGTTAGTAATCGATTATAATCGCCATCGTTCTTGGACAGTGAACGTTTGACTTGAGCAGCGGCATCGTAGTAATAACTTGAATAAAGAGATGAGATGGTTGAGCCATGATGTTGAAATGCACTCAACCAGAATTGGTTACTATTCTTGTTGGATAATTATTACCATGCTTGTTTAGTACAGGTGCTAATTTAGTATGGTAAGGTTAATCAAATTAAAATACAATGCTAGAAGGTTATGATCAATTCTTTCTTTAATTCAAGCTTTTCTGCAACTGATGAGTCAGCTATCCTACTTATATAGCCTTGCACACTCCTTGGAGTCAATTTTTTTTAGTTTATGATGGGTAAGTCTAGCTGAGTACATTCCCGTACTCAGGGTTTTATTTTCTCATGTTGTTGCAGATGGTGAGATGTACTATGGCTATTGCCAGCACTGCTTCTATCCCGCGTTGGGTGACGACTAGACCTTGGGCATGGTCACTCCACTCTACCTTATGCTTTTGCTGGATATTGACTGAGGACCTGGCACTGTATTTGAACTAAGTGTGTGTGTGGATTTGAATTAAATCGCTTCCGCTTTATTTCAAATTTGAACTTGGGTTGTAATAACTTATTTCAAACTCCGATGTGTTAAACTATGTGCGAACTATGTATGTTGTGAATGGTGACGGCTAAACTTATTACGATCTTGGCTATGCCAGAAAGTTTGAAATCCTTCGAGATTTCGGTATGACTACCGGGTTTATTAGGTCTCAATCATGTAAGTTTGCTATCTAATGGCGAATTACGTGCGTGTGCTCTAATAAATTGGTTGGTTCTGTTAATGCTGGCATTGGAGCAAGGTTTAGCGTCACTATTCATAAGTATTTAAAAATAAAAGAGTTTTTCTTTGCGAAAAGTATTTACAAAATGTATAGCTATACATAGGTTTTCAAATCTATGGTTTTGAAAAATTTAGAGTATACCAGTGGTTATATCCTTTATGCCCAATAGGAATTCAGGTGGCTTAATTAAGTACTAACTTGGGGAACTGCATCATATTTTCTATTTTGTCGTTGCCTATACAATGACGGAGTCGTATGGGTGTCATTCACTTGAGTGGTAATGTATGGTTCAAATTGCTTCTACGCCTTGGTAAGTGTTAGTTGTGAGAGCATGATTGGATGCAATGCCAGTCTAGGGGAGTGCTTATTGATGCCGGATTATTCACATATTGCACAAATGTTTATATGAAGGTATCCCATGTTGGGACCGTCTTCTGGCGGTGTCGTCTTCTGCGCGACTTGTTGGGGTAGTAAGTAATCGGTGTTTTCACCTTGTTCGGAAGGTGCGTGAATTTTTACGTCGAATTGCATTCATATGGGATATGGGCTGAAATGAATTTTCTACAGGTACACTAACCGCGTGAACGGTAGAACGAAGTTGTTACGTATAAATGAGAGAACGATGTATGCCACCGCATAGCGTGTTAGATTATTAGTTCGTGAGGACGTATGTAATGTGCATGCATCATGGTTAAAATTGCTCATTCATGCATTTTATGGTTCCTTCCCTTATAAATAAATTGTCTCATTTCTTTAAATTTTAAACTCATGGGATATACAACTTTTGGACAGATGCCGAGAACCAAGCAGACTGCTCGCAAGTCCACTGGAGAAGGAGTGCCCCATGGTCCTTTGGCTGTCCGTGAGTCGGTGCCAAGGGAGGTGGACACTTTTCTTGAGGAGCACGCTATGCCTAGCCTTCTTTGGAGGATTCTCTCCAACGCTGGGTACACGGTGGGCATGGAGCCTCACTACTACCGGGACAAGGATGACTTGGTGAACTATGGAGAGGCACGGGTGGAGGTAGTTGTCCCACCTTTGGACGGTGACCCCCACTGGGTTGGGTGGTGCTATTTTGGTGCGGGAAAGACTACCAAGACGGGTGCCACGTTTGCAGCCTTTGATGTGGTGGAGCACCTGATGGAGGAGATCCCACACCAGCTTGCCCAGGATTTTCCTGGTGTGTTTCTCTTTGCTAACCGCCTTTCTAGGTGGCCACATGCTGAGGGAAAACCACTGGAGGCATGTCTTAAGGAGGCGCAAGGCAGCGACACGCCTGCCATGAGTGCTATGTTTGCAGTGATGAGGGCCTATGTCAACATAGAGACTAAGGCACTTCGTCTGAGTGAGGAGTTCAAGGAGGCTCGAGCTGATGCACGCAAGGAGAAGCGTGAGTTGACACGTGAGCTTCAGCGCTCACGAGAGGAGGTAGCCCCTGTGTCTCAACATCGAGACAAGGTTGTTCAGGAGAGTCAGAAGATGGCGCAGGCTAGGGATGAAGCCTGGTCCTAGTTTCATCGTCTTAGCATCTGTCAGCAGCAGGTGCTAGAGGAAGTGGAGGATGTTCGTGCTTACAATGCTAGTGTTCACGAGGAGGTGCACAGGAAGCAGGAAGAGATCCGTCAGCTGAGAGCAGCCTTAGCAACAGCTAGGAAGGCTTTGGACGGTGCTTCTAGTGAGAGTAGCAACAATGGAGAGTAGCCTTGTTGATGATCGCTAGTCTCTAATTGTTCTTTTGCGTTCCTGTCGGATGGTCATGTAACCCTTTTGCACGCTATCGAGACTTTGATGTAATGTTGGAACATGGTGTTTGATGTGGTGATATCCGTACACCTTTAAAAGTCCAGTGTATGTATGCTGGCAAAATGTGGATATTGTAAGACACTTTGCGATGGTTTAAAGTAATATTATTAGTGATGTTGTGACGTGAAAATTGGAATTATTATGCCTCTATTTATTGTGCAAATTTATTCCCCTCGATAAATTTAGTTTGGCATGATTTTTACATTCATCTCTCATTATGACAACATTCACCTAATAGATACTTATTGCTGAAATATGCAGATGCCGGTTACCCGTAGTGGTTCGGGTGGTAATGGTAGTGGTGGTGCTGAAGAGGGTGCCGATAATACTGCATGTGGTGTACCACCCCCACCTCTGACCAATGCGAAGCAGCTGTTTGCTCAATTCTTGGGTAGCCAGCGCAACATGGAGCAGCTTCTTTGTGAAAGTTTGGCCCGTGATGTTCGTCAGGGTCCTCAGCAAAATCAATACAGCAGCTTCAATGATTTTCAGGACACTAAACCTCCTGTATTTAAAGATGCTCCTAAACCACTTGAAGCAGATGAATGGCTCAACACCATGGAAGATAAATTTCGTCTTCTAAGGTTAACAGAAGAACTGAAAGCGGAGTATGCAGCCCATCAACTCGAGGGACAAGCGGGGATGTGGTGGAAGCAACATCGCACCACCTTTTACCAGGGTGTTCCTATTACTTGGGACCGCTTTGTACGTGCTTTTCGGGGGAATTTCATTCCTTCCAGTTTGATGGCTATGAAGAAGACTGAGTTTCTGTCGCTCACTAAGGGGACTCGTACAGTGAAGGAGTATCTACACGCCTTCAATACCTTGAGTTGGTATGCTCCTGAGTTTGTTAACAATGATGAGAACAAGATAGCTAGTTTCAAGAGAGGCTTGATTTCCAAGTTGATGAAGACCATGAGCACTTCTACTCATGTTACTTTCAATGACTTTCTGAATGATTGTATTATGCAAGAAAACAGTAACAACGTTCATGCTGCCGCCAAGAATCGCAAGAGAGCCCATGATGGAGGTGGTTCTTCTCAGGCAAGAGCCCCAACTGTTTTTCGTACACCATATCGTCCACCTATGTCTGGGGTGAGGTTCAGGCCCCCGCAGCAGAAAAGACATAACCCTTATCCAGCTCTGAATCCACAGAAGCATCACAGAGCATTCAAAGTACCTTGCTCCACAAGGGAAAGCAGGACAGAGCAGCTTGACCAGTGCTAACAAGACACCTGTTAATGGACCCTACTACAACTACAACCAGACAGGGCACTTTGCTCGTTATTGCCCTTTTCCCAAGAAGCAGCAGGCCCCATCCCAAGCTCGTGTGCACAACACCTCTATTGAAGAGATTCTTGCTGGTGAACCAGTGACTGCGGGTATGTTTTCTGTGAATCAAATCCCTATCGCTGTTTTGTTTGATTCTGGATCATCGCATTCTTTCATGAGTCAAGCATTTGCACAGAAGCATGACCAAAAGATACTTGAATTGAGCATTGAATTCAAGGTTAGTTCAGCTGGGGCTGATATAACTACTAAGCAGATAGTTCAGGGTGCAACCTTAGATCTAGATAAGTGGAGGTTTCGGTTGAACTTGATAGTTCTATCTGGCTTAGGAGTGGACGTGATAGTGGGGATGAGTTGGATGAAATTCTAGGGTGCTGTGATCGATACAGGTAATAGGGTGATATCTATCAGAAATCCTCTTGGGGAGGGTACCTTTCAAGTGCCGTTACCCCAAAATTTTAAGCTAGAGAGCGTATCCTATTCTACTTGTGTGACCCCTCTTCCTGAAATTCCTGTCGTGTATGAGTTTTTAGATGTTTTTCCTGAAGAGCTTCCGGGTCTTCCACCAGATAGGGATGTTGAGTTTCGCATAGAGTTACTGCCTAGCACCGCCCTAATCTCTAGGAGACCATATCGGATGCCACCAAATGAATTGGCAGAGCTTAAAATTCAGTTGAAAGAATTGTTGGACAAGGGTCTTATTCGCCCTAGTGTGTCGGAATGGGGTTGTCCTGCAATCTTTGTGAAGAAGAAGGACAAATCTCTACGGATGTGTGTGGATTATCGTCCACTCAATGCTGTGACCGTTAAGAACAAGTATCCATTACCCCATATTGACATTCTTTTTGACCAGTTATCCAAGGTGAGAGTGTTTTCCAAGATTGATCTTAGGTCTGGTTACCATCAGATCAAGATTAGACCGGAAGACGTGCCTAAGACCGCTTTTTCTACCAGATATGGATTGTATGAGTATCTTGTTATGTCCTTTGGCTTAACAAATGCTCCTACATACTTCATGTATCTGATGAATTCGGTCTTTATGCCTGAGTTAGACAAGTTTGTGGTGGTGTTTATTGATGACATCTTGGTGTACTTAGAAAATGAAGAAGATCATGCCGAGCATCTGAGGATTGTTTTGGAAAGGCTTAGAGAACATAAGTTGTATGCCAAGTTTAGCAAGTGTGAGTTTTGGCTCAAGAAAGTTCAATTCCTTGGCCATGTTCTATCTGATGAGAGAATCTCAGTAGATCCGAGCAAAGTACAAGAGGTTATGAATTGGGAAGCACCAACTTCTGTGCATGAAGTTCAGAGTTTTCTTGGTCTAGCCGGATATTATCGTTGTTTCATTCTGGATTTCTCGAAGGTTGCCAAACCTATGGTTGTAGAAAGAGAAGAAGTTCGTTTGGACAGAAGAGTGCGAAACAACTTTTCGTACCTTGTGGGAATTGTTGACCACTGCTCCTGTTCTTGCGCAACCAGATTTAGGGAAACCTTTTGATGTATATTGTGATGCATCAAAAACAGACTTAGGATGTGTGCTTATGCAAGAGGGGAGAGTCATAGCTTATGCCTCACACCAGTTGAAGAAGCATGAAGTGAATTATCTGACCCATGATTTGGAGCTTGCAGCTGTTGTGCATGCTCTAAAAATCTAGAGGCATTACTTGCTGGGTAGTTTCTGCAAGGTCTACACTGACCACAAGAGTCTGAAGTATATCTTTACCCAACTCGAGTTGAACATGAGGCAACATCGATGGATAGAGTTTATCAAGGACTTTAATATGGAGATCTTATATCATCCAGGCAAGGCAAACGTAGTCGCAGATGCGTTGAGTCAAAAATCACATTGCCATGCTATTTGACCTTTGTTTGCAGATAGCTTTAATCTCATGCATCCTGTTGTGCTGCGTAGCATTCAAATCAATTGTTCGCTTGAAGGCAAGATCATCAAAGGTCAGAAGACTGACAAGGGTATAGGTCATATCAAGGAAAGGATATTGAAACAACCGCTCAAGCATTTCAGAGTGGATGAGAAGGGAATCTTATGGTTTGATGATCGTCTGGTCGTACCAAAGGATAGAGAACTCAGAAATCAAATTATGGATGAAGCTCACTTATTGAAGTTGTCAATTCATCCTGGAAGTAGTAAAATGTTTCATGATCTGAAGGCTCATTTTTGGTGGACAAAAATGAGAAAGGAGATTGCAGCTTATGTTGCACGGTGTGACATCTGTTGTTGCATAAAGGCTGTTCATTTGAAGCCAGCCAGAATGCTTCAACCGTTGCCGATTCCTGAATGGAAATGGGAAGATATCAGTATGGATTTCATTATCGGACTTCCCACATCTCCAAAAGGGCATGACTCTATTTGGGTAATCGTTGATCGACTTACCAAGAGTGCGCATTTTATTCTAGTTCGTACAGATTATCGACCGTCTCAATATGCTGATATTTATCTCAGGGAGATCATTCGTTTGCATGGAATTCCCAAAACTATTGTATCTGATCGAGGGTCTCAGTTTACCACTCATTTCTGGGATCACTTCCAGAAGGATTTAGGGACAAAGCTGAATCATAGTACAGCTTATCATCCTCAAACTTCAGTTCAGACAGAAAGAGTGAATCAAGTTCTAGAAGATCTCTTGAGGGCTTGTGTTTTATCATCTAAGGGTTCATGAGAGAAATGGTTACCTTTGGCAGAATTCTCTTATAAAAATAGTTACCAAGAGATTATACAGATGGCTCCTTTTGAGGCACTGTATGACCGAAAGTGTAGAACGCCTGTGAATTGGGTAGGACCTGGAGAAAGAAGATATTATGGCATAGAATTTGTTAAAGAAGCTGAAGAGCAGGTTCAAAAAATTCAACAACACATAGCAGTTGTGCAATCTTGTCAGAAGAGTTATGCTGACAAAAGAAGAAGACCTCTAGTTTTTAATGTTGGTGATTATGTGTATCTGAAGGTCTCTCCTATGAAGAAAGTGCAACGTTATGGTGTTAAAAGGAAATTGGCACCTCGTTATGTCGGTCCATATCAGATAGTAGAAAGAAAAGGATTATGGGCCTATAAGTTCAAACTGCCTGAAGAGATGAGTGCAGTGTTTCCTGTTTTCCATGTATCCCAACTCAAGAAATGTCTACGTGTTCCAACCGAAGAAGCTATTAAAGTCAAAGACATTAAGCTAAGTTCAGATTTAACTTATGAAGAGAAACCTATGAGGCTCCTGGATGTCAAAGCCAGAGTGATCATAAATCATGTGGTCAGGCAATACAAGGTTTCTTGGAGCAATCATGACGATAGCGATGCCACTTGGGAAACCAAGGACTACTTAAAAGAAGTATATCCCGATTTTCATAAAAAATGGTTAGTCTACTCAAATCTCGGGACGAGATTTCTTTAAGGGGGGAAGGGTTATAACACCATGGTGTTAAGAATGCATTATCTTGCATATCATGAGCATAATCATTTCTTTGCATAGTCATTGTTTACATGAAATGATAAAATGAGAAATGTGCTTGCTTTGATTTGAACTAGAGCTATGTGATAGGTTGCTTGTTTGGGGTTGAGTGTTAAATGAAGTTTGTAGAGAAAATTATTTGGAGCAAAACTTATTTTTGGGTCATTTCATGAAAAGGCTTGGAAGTGGGTCAAAAATATCAAAAACAGTTTATAAAAATATTTTTCTTTTAATTTTAAATGGATTTTAAATCCCCATTTTTGAATTTCAAATTCTAGACAGAATTAGGCTTTGATGTTTAAAACTGAAATATTCTACTCATTGAGAGCAACATTTCATCTTTTACAAGTTTCTTCAAATTCGGATTATTTTGGAAAATATAGAGTAAATCAAGTTCTGCACGAATCTTGGCGCAGTGGGACCCACCTGCCAGTCTCTTCTTCTTCCCTCTCTTCTTCTTCCTCGCGACGGTGTTGCGGCCGCCGCTGGCCACACGGCGTCCGTACGCCGGGCGCTGCCGCTGCCCTCTGTTTGGCCCCCGCTCGCACGCGCCGCACACGCCCGCGCTCGCCCGACCCCACTGCCGCCCACGCACCCGTCCGCTCGGCCCCGCTCCGCTCGCATGCGTGCCACGCTTGCGTCGATGCCCGACGCCGTGGTTCGCCTGTCCGAGCTCGAGCGCCGGCTTCAAGGCGACCAGACCGCGTCACTCTCTCCCTCACTCTCTTCCTCATCTCCAGACGCTCCCTCTCGCCCCTTTTCCCTTCGCCAGAACCTGAGCGGGGAGCCCGCCATTGCCGCCGCCCCGAAGCTCGCATCGCCACCGCACCTCACAGCCCTACCATTTTCTTCCCAGAGCTCACTAACCGTTTGGTTCGCGCTGTCGAGCTGAGTCTTGTAGTGGCCGTAGTCCGCCCGGTGACCTCGCCGTCGGCGAGGAATCCCGACGACGGCGACCTTTCCCCTCGGCGTGGACCACGGGCAGAATATGTCAATCTTTCTCGGACTTAAGTGTAAAGTGGCCAGACTCAGAGAGTTTTAAAATAGGGCTCGGTTAATTTCTGGAAAGTCCAGGGTTCCCGGTGCAAAACGGTTTTTCTTTTTCGTTTTAGAGAATCTGTTTCTAGATTTTGCGTAAAACCTTTGAAAAATCATAACTTCCTCATTTTTAGTCCAAATGAGTTGGTTCAACTTATAGTATTTTTCTTATGAGAAGATCTATGCATGAAAAATATGAAATGTGAAATTTGTGATACTTTTCTGTATAGATTTATTTATCCCTATTAATTGCTTTTATCTTCAAAAATGCATAAGTAATTCTCTGTTGCTCAGAAAAATGTGAAACCAAGTTTGTTAGTCTTCTTATGTCATGCTCTATCTGTGAAAAATATTGTGAGGCTATGTCATGTGTAAATATTGTTCTGTCTATTTATGGTGCCTATTTTAAGTAGATAGTAAATAATTCATAATAAATAATATATCGATGTTTTGTGCATGAAACTTTTTGAAGGAAGTTTTTATTTCAATCTTAAGCTAAAAGTAGTTTGAGATCTGTTGTTTGATATTTTTCTGTATATAAAGTATTTTATGCCCTTTAAATTGTGCTGCTTTGTCATTTTTGTGTAGGATAAAGTACTTATTGTTTTGACCTAAAATTTTTATGGTACTCTACATTAGGCATGCTCAAGCTCCTATAATTTTTATAGAATTTTCTAAATAGTCCAAAGTCATATTGCAGTTCTACCCTGGTTTCTTTTAAATAATTAATAATGCTTTAAGTTGTTATTTCATGTGTGTAATAATGCTTTTTCTGAGGTTTGTGATGTGTATAATCTGTTATTAGCTATGGTTCAGTAGAGGGTAGTGTGTAAAATAGTGGTCGTTCATAATTGCTTTTCATGTATAATGCGATGCGTGTTTATGATTTTATTATAGAAGAGAATGCAGATGACATGTGCTTATCTTAAATGTTTTAAAATCATGTCATTTATCTTCAACTGAACATTCATTCACATCAGCATGTACCCTTGTATTACTATGTATTCATGGTATTCATATGCACTATACATCATACAGGATCGTTAGAGCTCGAAACGGTAGTTCCCGGAGCACCAGGAGAGGAAGGCCAGCAGGAAGCCTTGGTGCAGGGGATAGCAGCAAAAGAGGATCCCGAGGGTGATCTTCCCGAGTGTCCCGACGATCAGCCAAGCACTTTCCTGAAAGGCAAGCCCGGAGCATTCTCCCTATGGTTTGCAGAACATATAACTTGAGTCCTTTACTTGTTTGATGCATTAAGTTATAGGCGTTGTTTTATACCATTGCTGCATTACTTATATTCCTTGCCACTGTATATCCTTCAACCCTGTTAGGTTCAGGTGCGATTATCTGCTTAGCCCTGCTTTAACTAGATCGATAGAAGTCGGGTGATTTCCTGTCATCCGCGAGTTATAGGTGGTTACTCAGAATGGTTGAATACATTATTATCTTGGATAACCATGTGGAGATAATAAATCGAGACCGGACGGGATTGGTGTTGGGACTGAACTAGAGGTTCGGTGAGGTTATCCCGTCTATGTCAAACTAGGACCCCGTTCGTTGTACGTCCTCAAGTCATATTGAATTTATGCCTCACATTTAGCTGGAAGGATAAGTCGCTCCGACCACGAAGCCTGAGTTTGGTTTGGACTGGGAGTCGACCTGCTGTACGCATCATATTGGAGAAGATGGGAGACCATGGGTTACGCGGAGAGTAAGTCCAAGGTCAGGGTCGCCTTGAATAAGGCAGCCGGGCGGTTCCTGGATACGATGGTACCTGTTGATCCCGTGACTTATCCGAATTGAATTTTCACTGATCTGTAGCTCACCTTAGTGGGTGAGTGTGGTTTGTGTGAGGAACACCCCACCAGCTGGTTAGTAATCGATTATAATCGCCATCGTTCCTAGACAGTGAACATTTGACTTGAGCAGCGGCATCATAGTAATAACTTGAATAAAGAGATGAGATGGTTGAGCCGTGATGTTGAAAGGCACTCAACCGGAATTGGTTACTATTCTTGTTGGATAATTATTACCATACTTGTTTAGTACAAGTGCTAATTTAGTATGGTAAGGTTAATCAAATTAAAATACAATGCTAGAAGGTTATGATCAATTCTTTCTTTAATTTAAGCTTTTCTGCAACTGATGAGTCAGCTATCCTACTTATATAGCCTTGCATACTCCTTGTAGTCAATTTATTTTTAGTTTATGACGGGTAAGTCTAGCTGAGTACATTCCCGTACTCAGGGTTTTATTTTCCTATGTTGTTGCAGATGGTGAGATGTACTATGGCTATTGCCAGCACTGTTTTTATCCCGCGTTGGGTGATGACTAGACCTTGGGCATGGTCACTCCACTCTACCTTATGCTTTTGCTGGATATTGACTGAGGACCTGACACTGTATTTGAGCTAAGTGTGTGTGTGGATTTGAATTAAATCACTTCCGCTTTATTTCGAATTTGAACTTGGGTTGTAATAACTTATTTCGAACTCTGATGTGTTAAACTATGTGCGAACTATGTATGTTGTGAATGGTGATGGCTAAACTTATTACGATCTTGGCTATGCCGAAAAGTTTGAAATCCTTCGAGATTTCGGTATGACTACCGGGTTTATTAGGTCTCAATCATGTAAGTTTTCTATCTAATGGCGAATTACGTGCTTGTGCTCTAATAAATTGGTCGGTTCTGTTACAAAAGGCGCTAGCCTTGGTTACTTAGGGCGTGTTTGGTTCCCTTCCCATCCCAACCAGGCCAGCTCTAGGCAGCCAGGCTGATTTTAGCCAGGCCAGATGCATGCACGAGGCGCTGTTTGGTTGCATGCATCTCTGGAACCTAACTGGGTTGAGATAGTGTTTGTTGCATGCATGTTTGTCCATATTCAAAAACCAGATGTAGGGAAGAGTGTTTGGTTGCCTACGTACAACCAGGTCCAGGTACCTCCTGCATGCAGTGGTAACATTACCACCAAGTTCATATGCACTTCATTACATCAACTTCCAAATGAGAAACCCGATTAGCAAGGCAATAACTACAACTATTAGAAGTTTTAAAACCATGTGGCATGAGAGAAAGTGGCCATGTCCACCATTTTCGAGTAGAGGTGGATTTAGAGGTTGGAGTAGAGGTGGGTTGTTAGGTAGATGACCATAGAAAGCTTGCCAAGCCTCATTTCTTGTGTTGTATTTTTGTAGTAGTTTCCCTTGAAACCATCAACTTGAGCATGTGCTTCGGCCTAGCTAGAGTACACCCAGGTGCTCACAAAAATAACATCACAAGCAATGAACAAGTCCTCAGAATGAAATAACAGGCACAATGCAAGTGCCCAAATAAGTTGCACATCATTGGCAATGGACATATGATCAGATTGCCATAAGTTTTAAATTACTCCACCAGCTAGGTCGATCTAGGGATGAAATTTATGATGATGATTCTAGTTCTTTTGGTGGTGGTACATCTTCTACTTCACTGCTGCATTCTACAGTTAACATGTCCAGAGATACCTCTGCTGCTACTTTGCTACATGCAGCAAATATCTTCAGCTTCTAGGGCTTCTGAACTTTTCAACTACTTGGACTGTGACACTGTGAGCCAGTTGGATGATTCATTCAACATCTTGAACTGGTGGCATGAGCATAAACTCACATATCCAGTGCTGTCTATCATGGATAAAGACATCTTAATTGTTCCTGTGTCTACCATATTTCTAGAATCTACCTTTAGTATGATTGGCGGGATCATCGAGGAGCGGTGGAGTAGGATGAAGCCGGAGATGGTGGAGATGCTCACTTGCATCAAAGACTAGGAGATGGCAGAGTCAAGGCTGCAGCATAGTGTGGAGGACAAGGAGCTTGAAGAATCATTTGAACAACTTTATCTTGATTAGTTCTCGGCCGCCAAGGTACATCACACCTGCAACTTCATTTTCTTCTTTTGCTAAGTTTATCTTGTTTAGTGCTCCTAACTTCATCTATGTTCTTCTGTTGCAGCTGGCCAGCTGGGAGCTTGAAGCCTTTAAAGACATTCATCTACAATTCTGCATTAGGCTCTATCTTTATTAGTTTAACTCTAGCTTTATCTTGAACTTGGGTCTGTAATATGAACTTAGAACTTTTGGGGAGCTTGGTTGTACTCTTTTCCTGTCTAGGGTTTCTCCACAAGGGTGAGTTTTACCTAGGCAGGTTTTTAATGAGGCAGCCATTACACTAAGCGCCTAATATATTTTCATTTTCCTAATCTCTTTGTGTCTTTGGATCTCTGATTGCTTCTCCTTCATTTTTCATGATTTTAAACTTCAAATTATTCATATGCATGTGATCCTGATCTGCTAGATGTGTTGAAGTGCTATGCACTCTTAGTGCCTGGGCTGACACGGGCACTGCCGTGCCTTCAGGCACGTCACGGCACGATAAATGGTTGATAGGGCCGTGCCTGGGCCATCGCATCGGCTGGCCCTATCAGGCATGGCACGGCGGGCCACCGTACCGCATAGTGCAGTGTCTGGCCGTGCCCGTGCCATGCCGAGCGGCCCGGTTGCCAAACTATAATGGTCACAACAAATCACTTTCATTAAGACATCTCATTCCGTATATATATTACCACTGGCTGCAATTTTGCGAGAAGGAAATTGTTTTGGTCGGTCAGATATCGTAAAAGATTTGGAAACTCCATTATTGTTTTTTTCTAAAAATGTTCAAAAATATTCTTCCCATTTAAATGGAAACTAAATAGCACCATGAGTGTTTTAAATTGTATGGTACTCCGAGGAAATAGAAAAAACACTTGTCTATTTTGTTTTTACTAGCAAATATGCCCGTGCGTTGCAACAGGATAAAAAAACTATTATAATTCATTTGAAATGATAACATGAATGATAACTTAAGTTTTATGTTTTTATGATTTATTTTATGATGATTATCACATTTATAATATACATTAATGCTCACAATAAATAACAATGGCATATTAAACTTGCATCGAATTAACATACTTTGGTATATTTTTCCTTTTCTTTGCAAAGTGTATAGTTATTTAGATATGAATAAATATATTATAACTTTGTAGCTTTTTTCATACTGCTCATGGATATTGACCTTTGTAGCTTTTTTACGCATCGTCATACCAACTTCCGTAACTACATTAGGATTGTTCTATCCACCGATGATTATAACAATATTTTTTTCATATAGTAGCTCTTGCATGAACCACATACTGTCGAACATTCCGGTTTATGAAATAATTAGTTGTACAATTGACTAATGCATATTTAAATACCAACAAATTATTTAAATACAATTGACATAGATGTTATAAATCTTTCTCGTCAAAATTTTAATAAAAAAAGTCAAAAATTATATACTGCCACTTTTCGATTCATGAAATAATTTGTTATGCCATTAACTAATCCATATTTGATTTTTAAATAAAACTAAATTGGTGATGTAAATCTTTTTTCTCAAAATTTAATGTAGAAATAAACATAATAATTGTTAAAAAATAGAGATTATGAACCGAGCCTTGTCTTGGGTAGGAATTGGACAACGAAAAGTCTGTGAAGACTTGGGGAGACAATGACCAAGAGGACATCCTGTACATATTCAAACCATATGCATGCAACCTATATAAGGATGATTAACACACCTGTAGACAAAAACATAACCTAATTATATTCACAACATATATGGATGGATCATATTTTTATGAAACTAATAAAATTGTTTGATATTTTTCTGATTTTTCTGTGATTTTTTGGTGAATTTTATAATATTTTAAAATTTTGCATCCGAAACCCTGGCCTATTTCAAAAATTATTAAAGCATTTCCACCTTTTTCCTCTTTCTTGTATTGTTTTCATTTGAAACCTTATATTATTTTTTTATTCTATTCCCAATATAATCTCTATAGCACTACCGTACTGGAGTTGGAGTCGAAGAGGTGATGGGGTGGAGCGGCTAGAGGGGCGGACAAAATTTTTTTGAATCAGGGTGCGGACAGATTATTAGGTGAAAATTTTGGTGTTTTATTATTATTATGGTTTTCTAACCGTAAACATATAGGACACGGAGAGGTAAAAGAAAAAAGAGGTGGAGAAATTTTGTCTCTTTATAGATAGGTATAGATATAGATTAGGAGAAAATATAAGTTTTCAAATATTTTTGTAGTAGTTTATACACTAATTACTTAATCAAGAGCTATGATTTGTTTGAGATCTTAGAGCAACTCTCGGAGAAGTTGAGCGGCTGCAGGTTGACTGGGGATGAGAAGTTCCGTATAGTATTTGTGATATCGTGGGACCCGTCGGTCCCTAGGAGGCCGACAGGCCATGGGGCGACGTGGCGCTTCCCCACTGGCCCGCGCGGTCAACGAACGGAAACAGAGCAACCGAGCGAGACGGAGGGAAAAACAGAGCAGCCGACGTTCTCGGTGGTGGAAGATGCTCGCGTTCGCGACAATGGATGAAACCAAACTCTAAAGCAGGACGCCAGGGCACGCGGGCACGCACGCACCGATCAAGTCGATGACGAGGTGGCCGTCACAGTCGCCGGCGGCCGCGTGTCGGTGTAGGAGTCGCCGAAGCTCAAGATGGAGGGAGGGGGGCGCGCGGTGGCAACAGCCTCGAGAATTCTATCCCTGTCACAAGTACCCGATGTGGAAATGTAAATCTATATCTATCGACACGGAATCAAAATCAATAAGACGGTCTCAAATTTAGCTCTGTCTTTGCCGGGTTACTGATTTACTAGATCGGTCTCGACCTGTTCAATGCGTTTACTGATTTATATCCAGAATAATCCTGACAGGTAGTAACGACAAGAGACGGCGCAACAGCGACAGCTGCCAGTTCAACAAGCTGAGAAAAGCCAGCAAGTAATACATCATCAATAACTGTAGAAGATTCACTAGATCCGCGAAGGTTCTTTATTCAGACAAGCACCAGCAAGATTCCATCAATTCAAAGTTATTATATTTCATACATATATTGTAGAAATCGACTTGGCACCATGCGTGTAGTTATACAATGACGTTTTTTCTCTTTTATAAAAAAAAAGAAAGTATTTAGAAAGCCAACTCGTCAAAGAAAAGGACATGGGCCATGAGCTACCGGTTGTTTGCGTAAATGGGCCCATATGGCATGAGCATCTGCCCATGGAGCATAAGTAGCACCAGGGGTTCCTCTCAAAAAAAAAAAAAAGAAGTAGCACCAGGGGTGTTTTGGATTGGACGAAGCCTGTGACTACTTACGGCCCGTGGCCACGACACGCCGCGCCGAGACACCGCCGCCGCCGTCAAACCAGCTCCGCCCCACGCAGCCGCCGGCACCGCACCGTGCTCTCGCGCCGCTGCAGCTCTGACGCGATCCGCCGGTCCAATGCCCATCTCCACCCCAACCGAGCTCGCAGGTGGGGTTCAACTATCTCTCGTTTGGCTGCCTCATGATTTGTTTTGCGATGGAGTAATCCAGGGCTTGTGATGTTTCAATAAACACAACGTAATAAATCTACAATACCTGAAAGATCCTTTTTATGTGTTTGCCCTGCATGCTGCCCTTACCATCAATGGCACACGGGTTTCTTTGTTCAGCTACTATTTTTGAAAATTTATACTGCGGTGCCCTCTCTGAAGGAAGTTTTCTCATGTGTTAGCCCTTCATTGCCCTACAGTGGACGAAGTTAATGACTCAGTCTGTCAACGACTTGGTGATGGTAATTCTCAAGATGGACAAACATTGGGACATTCAATCCCTTCGCTTCCTGAGGTATGGTGGCATAAAATTCTGAAGGGGACTATTCTATTCTGTTTGGTTTTTTCAGCTCAAGATCTAAACATGCAGAACCTGAGTATATCTGAATAACCAGGCGTGGGCCTGTTGATGCTGTATGGCTGTTTCTTGATGAAATTTGCAAATAGTCATATTAGAATATGATCTCTCACCTGTGCAATTTTTACCTGATATTGCACAATATGACATTAGCTTGTGTGTTTGATAGACACATTATTTGATATGTGTGATAAACTTCTAATATGCAGGCAAGAATGGATAATTAGAGTATCATAGTAGTTAAGCGTGCTGGCCATCCGTATGTGTATTATTACTCTTGTCAGAAAACCTTTAGTAATACTGTTAGGGAAAAACTTCTTTGTGAATTTCTAAGTCTACCTGCCACTGTTACATTCAGTTGGCAATTTACATTTGTAGTACATACACTGCTCCTTATGCAAGAATGTAAAGAGCTATCTTGTTCTACTGTTTTGTATATCTGGATTTTGATTGAAATTCCACTTGACTTTAAAGCTGAAACTTTATCTCAATATTGTGCATGCAGGATATCTGGCGTCATATACATTCTTTAATGCCAATGGATGCTGCGGCTCGTGCTGCTTGCCTGTCTCGTGCCTTCCTAAGTTCTTGGAGATGTTATCCCAAACTAATTCTGTGTTTGGGAAAGTTTATGGCGGGTAGAGGAAGTTCAAGACGCAGAATCGACAACATCCTGAAAAGCCACTCAGGAATTGGCTTGAAGATATTAAGGCTTAATTTGCTTAATGAATCTACTTGCTTTCCTTATATCGACGGATGGCTCAAGGTTGCTGTTACACCAGGGATTGAAGAGCTCAACCTTAGGCTGCCTAACAAGCACAACTTTCCATGCTCAGTTTTTCTATCTGCTGGGGTTAGAAACTCAATTCGGTCTCTTCGTCTTAACTATTGTGTCTTCCGTCCTACTGCTGAACTTGGACCGTTGAGAAGCTTAACAAGTTTGCATCTGTGGTCTGTGTATATCATGGGCGATGAATTAGAGTGCCTTCTTTCCAACTCCCCTGCTTTGGAGCATTTGGATCTCACTGATTGCAATGAGATAATTTCCCTGAAGATACCTCCTGTGCTGCAGCGACTCAGCTACCTGTGTGTTGATGGATGTTATGCTATGCAAATTATAGAGAATGAAGCTCCAAGTGTCTCTAGGTTTACACTTTCCAGAGGATTTTCAAAACTCGAGCTTGGAGAAGCATAGAAGGGCGGTCCTGGTGCAAGCGGTAGAGCTTTACCGCCTGTGACCAAGAGGTCCAGGGTTCAAGCCCCAGCCTCTGCACATTTGTGCAGGGATGACTGCTGGCTATTTTTCCTTCCCTAGACCGTTGCATTAAGCGAGGCCAACGACGACGACGCGGGTGCTCGTTTGTCGGCTCCAGGTCCTCTATCTCTCATTCGTCGGTTGTCGTCTCCTCTCCCATCACTTGATATAATCGGTTTTGCCCATCACTTTATATAATCGGTTTTGCGAGGACGTTTGAGGCGTTTTCAGCTTGAGATCTCAAGCTGTCTCTCTGATCTGCACGTAGCAGCGGGCAATCATAACTGATTATCCGTGCTTTGTTGGCTTGCAGATGGATCCGATGCTAGTCCAGCGGACGGAGTTTCACACTGTCAGCGAATAGGTGATGATGATGGTGATTCTCAAGATGGACAAATATCGGGACATTCAACCCCATGGCTTCCTGAGGTATGGTAGCACAAAATTGTGAAGGGGGCTATTCTAGCTATGATTCTGTTGGTCCTTTTTAGCTCAAGATCTAAACATGCAGAACTTGAGTATATCTCTGCATAATCAGGCATGTGCCTGTTGATGCTCTGTATCGTTGTTTCTTGATGAAATATGCAAATAGCCATATTAGCTTAGGATCTCTCACCTGTGTGATTTTGACCTGATGATAACAAAACACCATCTCGTGCAAGAATAGATAATAATTAGATATATATCATTTGTGGTTTATCAGTGCTGGCCTTTAGTATGTGTATTCTTTTTCTTGTCAGAAAGCCTCTAGTAAATAGTAATAATACATTCAGTTGCCAATTTACACATATTTAACACCACCCTTTATTTTGCAATCATGCAGAATTGCAGAGAACTACCTGGTTTTACTGTTTCCTTTGTCTGATTGAAATTCCACTTTGCAGGATATCTGGCGTCATATACATTCTCTAATGCCAATGGAGGCTGCTTCTCGTGCTGCTTGCCTGTCTCGTGCCTTTCTAAGTTCCTGGAGACGTTATCCCACACTAATTCTGTGCTCGCAAAAGTTTAAGGCGGGTAGGGGTAGTTTAAGACGCAGAATTGACAACATCCTGAAAAACTCACTCAGGAATTGGCTTGAAGATATTATGGCTTGATTTACTTGATGAATCTAGTTGCTTTCCTTATATCGACGGATGGCTCAAGGTTGCTGTTACACCGGGGATTGAAGAGCTCAACCTTTGGCTGCCTAAAAAGCACAACTTCCCATGCTCAGTTTTATCTGCTGCTGGGGTTAGAAACTTAATTCGGTCTCTTCAACTTGACTCTTGTGACTTCCGTCCTACGGCTGAAGTTGGACCCTTGAGAAGCTTAATAAGTTTGCATCTGCATTCTGTGAATATCACTGGGGATGAATTAGAGTGCCTCCTTTTCAACTCCCTTGCTTTGGAGAGTTTGCAGCTCATTGAGTGCAATGAGATAATTTCCCTGAAGATACCTCCTGTGTTGCAGCAGCTCAGCTTCCTGTTGGTTGATAGTTGTTATGATATGCAAATTATAGATAACAAAGCTCCAAATATCTCTAGGTTTACCCTTTCAAGAGGATTTCCACAACTCGAGCTTGGAGAAGCGTCACAAATGACGAAGGTCTTGGAGTTGAATCCTGGGAATTGTGTCCGTTATGCTCGTGCTGTGTTTCCGTCCATGATGCCAAATCTTGAGACAATTTATTTAGGTTCGACCTATGAGGTATACTGCAAAGTGGCCATACATCTGTTCAACAATAGTAGTCTTATCGTCATGTGCAGGCGTATACTAATCTGAACAGGACAATATATCTTTTGTGCAGGACAATACACCAATGCTGCCCTCCAAATTCGTCAACCTCAAGCACCTGAACATTCAGATTGTTTCATCGACCTTGCCCCCATCCTACACTTATTCTTCTCTGATTTCTTTTTTGGATACATCTGCTTCCTTGGAGACTTGGTGGCTGCAGGTAAGGCGTTGTTCATCCCATGTATCTGTTAGAATGAGAGGAGAGGAGAAAGATGAGGAGAGGAGGAATCCTTGTATTGAGCAGCCTCAAATGGGGAATATATAGTACATGAGCACCAAACCCTAGACTAGAGTACAACGACAATAATACCCTTAACACCCCCCTCAAATACAAGGCGAATGCAATTGCGTTGCATTTGGAAGAGAGAGTACACTAAGCACTAGACTAACACATTACAACACTAAGATAACTGAAACATCCAAATCCGAGTCTCTAATATGTCGCGGTGGCATGCGAGTCTTGAAAACCTTGCCAAGCCGAGGAGGTGCGAAGAGAAGCACAAGGGTAGAGAGTCGTGACGATGGACGTGCCTTTAGTCAAAGAGTTGCGCGGAGGAGGCGACAAGGAGCAGCAAGGTTCAAGCAGACGAGCCATCGCCGCACAAATCCGGACGGAGTCAAAGCCACACGCATCCGAATGGGTCTAGGTCGTACAAATCCGCTAAACCAAAACTACGGTAGCAGATAGAGGCCACTGGAGGACCGAAAGGGAGAGTCGCATCGACGACTATAGAAGGTGATTAGCCAAAAATGATGGGCAACCACAAAGGAAAAGCTAGCATTCGACTGTTTAGCAGAGATTTTGTAGACTCGAATGGGAAAGGCGAGTTCAAGGAGCAAGATTAGCGGAGTTGGATGGACACAAACTGAAATAGAGACTGGATATTGAAAAACTAGCAGCAAGCAGCATGAACACACCACACCAGCCCACGTGCATCTCCCCTGCGAATAGAATAGAATAATTTATTTATATATTTTTATGCTCATAAAACATAAAAAAATAATATTTTTTTAATTAAAATTTATCTTAAGGCTTAGAAATATTGTTGGTGCATACATACCGGTGCATTGGTGTTATTGTTTTGAGTGATTTTGTTCTTAAACCGCAAACTGAAATGAAATCCTTCGCTCTTTCTCAAATCGGTCTCTAGAAGCTGGACCTATCTGTTTTTCTTTGTTTTATTCCTCGTACCTTCTGCTTTGGCGTAATGAAATAATCTAAAGAAGCAAAGCAATTAGGCCACTCCTTCCTTGGGCCGGCTCAGGCTAGAGCCCACGCGCGCAGGGCACAACGCTCTCCCCCGCTCTGTCTCTCTGCCATCGTCGCCCCGCACCCCTCTCATTGACGCACTGCGCCCACATGTTGGTGTATTCCCATTTAACTATGAGCATATTCTAATTTTTAGATACTCCACAATATCTTTTTATGAGCTCTAAATACTCTATTTAGGTTGCTCATGTTTCAAAAATGTCTCTGAGAATTTTTCTAAATTTTTGAGCCTTCGGAGTATTTTTCATAGCTTAAAAATCAATTCTAGACTTTTTTAGAATTATTTTATCTATAAAAATAATTAATTCCAAAAATAATAAATTGTCTCCGTTTTCCCTGCGTCCAACGGCCTGTCTTTATGTTGACACCGTTTTTTTGACACGTGTCAATATGGACCGAAAACTGTGCTGATCGGCAAGGGAGTGGTTCTTCTCCAGCGTTGCTTCTGAGTTGCCGATGGATGAGTGCCGATAAAGGACATGTTGATCTCGTACATTGCCGATGAAGCCAGAGGGCTGTTGCCGATAGAAATTGAGGCATGGTTGCCGATGGAAAGCGGAGCTGAAGGACATAGAAAGCAGGTCTGAGTCGTTATTGATGGGTTGCCGATGGAATCTACAAAGATGAAGAGCGTGTCGGTAGAGGTTTCATCGTAAAGCGATGGATAAGGAAACTGGCGATATTTATGCCATTATTTTATTAGTTTATTTTTGAGTCCGACCTTGGTACGAGTCGTTATTTTTTTATTCCTTAGAGATAAAACTTGTTTAGGTAATACTTTGTCGTGTCTGTTTAGGACTCATAGTACCAGGGTATAAATATGTACCGAAAGACAATGTAAAAAAAAAGAATCAATACAACAAACCTACTATTTTTATCTACTTTTCAAGCAATCTACTTTTCGGCGACTTCGTCACCAGTACTTTTTCCTTTTCAACGAGTTCTTTCAAGAGTCGACGGGCTGCATCAACTTGATCTCCGGCGGCCTTGCAGGTTCCGCTTTTACCGAGCAAGATTCAGGCTTTGACGTCCGGGCGTATCGCTGTCGTCTCGTCTGATCTGTTCAACAGTTATCGAGTATCATCTGAGCTTTGACGTCCGGGCGTATCGCTGTCGTCTCGTTCAGGTTTTATTCAAATCTATCATCCTTGTCGATTAACAGGTCAAATCGACTGGCACGCTCCGGATATCGATTTTGGGTATTAGCCCGGTGTGTTTGTAGACATAATTTTGCATCAACACTTTATTTACTAATAGGCTCTAATAATTAATTAGACCTATTAGTAAAGATGGATGAGTGGTGCAACATCAATTAGTACCGTATTACTAATTGATGCAAATGTGTGAAGTTATCCTCCCTATTTATATGTAACGACCTTGTCAAATTTCTTTTCCTTTCTCTTCTACATCGTCGTCTCCAGCGTCGTCTTGCCGTGCGAGTCTTCGTCATGATGCTAGCTTGCAAGCCAAGTCGTTCATGCTCCAGTATCCCAACCAGCTAGCTAGCGTATGCTATGCATGCTTTGAAGGCCATGTACGGTACGTGCACCAACAGCACATCCATCCTTCAGGTTTTGCTTGTCATCCTTTCTATCTATGGTCTTCTTGTTCAATAATATAATTAGCTATCAACATATCTTTATTCCCCAGCCGACGGTGCTCATCCAGTCACCATCTGGTGAAGTTGCTGCTTTCGTCGACCTGCCACTTGAATTATTGCTCCTTGCCTCGTCGACGTCTCGGTTGCTTCTTAGTCGTTGGTAAGGATCTCTCCACACAACTCTTGTTAGTTTCCTCTCCGTGGATTGCACTATGCCCTCTCTGTTGAGCTGTCCGATCATCAGTTATTGCCGTCCATGCAGTTGCCTAATAAAAACCATCGGCCATGAACCAGGCAGTCCAAGCCGCCGTGCCCTTGTACACGTCGTGCCGTTTCTGTTTGCTCCGCCGTGCTCGCTTGCCGCGACATACATATACATCTTCACCGGCCAATGGTGCTCGTGGACTCGTCGTCTTCTCGTGGTGTCGTTGCTGCCATCCTGTCGAAGTTGTCTGCTGCCATGGGCAAGTTGCCAACTCCGTCGCCGCGCCTGGACCCTGGAATTGCTGAGCTGCTGTCTTCTTCATGTCCAGCTAGGCCAAACCCACATAGGCGTGTGCGTTTCCTGTCTCCTTTGCTTTCACGGTGAGTTCAGCCCATGTACGAGGAGGCCACCGTAGCGTCTTTCTCATGGCCTGCTAGGAACGTGAAACCACATCAATATTTGCAAGCCATCACGTCATCGTATCGATCTATATATATATGTTTCCTCGCACAAAACCGTGCAGCTCTCAAGCCCAAACTACGCCGCCCTCGCTTTGCTCTAGCAGCGCCGCCGTTTGGGTCTCGCCGAGGAGACCACTCGAGCTGGCCGCCGAGCATCTCTGCGTGAAAGCCATTGTCGCCGTCCGCAAACTGCTGACGAGCTTCACGTCAAGGAAAGCCTGCTGTTGCCGCCGCCTCGTCGTCGTCTGCTTGCCGCTGGATCTCGGCGCTCCATGAATGCTCCAGCCCTGTGACCTTCACCATGTCTAGCCATTGCCATATCCTTTCATCTTCGGCATGGCAGTCCACACGTCGGTCCCATCTCGTCACTGTCAGGGCCGCCGATCCTCGTCAAGATAAGATGCTGCTCCCGCTCCGACATCCGTGTTTCTGCCAGTAAGATCCATCGTCTCCGCCTTATCGTTGCTTTCTCTGTATCTATCTCTCATCTACCCTATGTTTCTCTTTGTCGTTTATGTCGCAGCAGACCAACAGATCGAGGAGCCCTTCTCATAGCACCGTACGTGCATCATGCATATATCGTGCAGCAGTGGTTTCAACCGTATCCTGCTTGTCTCCTACCGAGCCCCTCATGGATAAATCTGCCGGTGTACATCCATCATCCTGAGAAGCGAGCCATTGTTAGCAGCACGTACAAGTTCCATCTTGGCTGGGCAAGCAAGCAGTTCATCGACTTCTACCCTGCTGCTCATCATCACGATTGCCTTGAAAGCATACTTGCATGCTACTAACTCAAGTGCCATGCATGCCTGAAATTACACGTACGGTACGTGCAAGAACGGCACGTCTATCCTATACAGTTTTGTCTATAATCTATTCTATCTAGCTAACCCTATCCATCTGTTTATGGTTTAGCATAGACCGGACGTGTTCTTCATGCCATATAATTATGTTTTAACTAATCTAAATTAATAACATTCATACGATTTTGCTCAACTAAAATACATCAAGTTTATAGTTGTTTCTCTCGTGTGGTGTACTGCTCTTATTTCTCTCCATTTGTTTGCTTTTATGTTTATTGGTGTGCTACGATCTGCGAGCAGAGAAGATGCTATCCATCGTTGTTGGAAATCAGAAGTTTAGTGTTCCGAAGCTACAAAAGGAAAGATAAAGTTGATTATTCTCTAAACAAGTTGCTTTGGGTTTAAAGCAAGTTTTAAGGCAAGTATAGTTTGGGTTTTATTTCTGTAACCATGACCTTGTGATTTAATTAATGTTTAAGCATTAAACGTTAAAAGATGACTTTTTAACAAAATTAAGATCTTATCTGTACGTGATCATCCGGGATTTACAGTACAGCTGTGAGGGCTATATGACTCTGATTTTAGCTCAGTATGAGGCCTTTTTCTAGCTTGTTAGTGGTTACCCGAAAGGGCGCAAAAGGGGCTCCGATCTGTATGATCCCGCTGCCTGCCGAGAAGGTGTGGTTCTTGTCTTTTGTTAGTCATCTCTTGGGGGAGGGTTCATGCTTATTGATGGGGAAACCTAGTGGCCCTAACTTGTTAGACAAACCTTTAAAAGGCTTCATAGTGAACCCTGCCGGCTTTCCTTGGTAGTGGGCTAAGAGGTTAGCTACCTCGGACGAAAGGGCAATTCACGACTCACAGTGAAAGTGTACACCTCTGCGCAGAGTTTAATAAACTGGTATACTAGCCTTGCTCAAGGACACGAGTGGCCTTGGAGATATTTACATTAGATGATGATTCTGGTTATGTTAGGATGCTCATTATTTATTGTTTATGTTTTATACATTATTTATGTTACATTGGTCATTGATTTATAGCTATACCACCTTATGCTATACTTGCTGAGTTCGACATGGACTCACTCTTGCCATTCCCCCCCACACCTCAGGAGGAGTGTTAGGCTTGTTGTCAACCAGTCAGTTTGGATCCAGTGAAGTGAAGTCTACACCCGGAGTTTGAAGTCGTCTTTCCGCTGATTGTCTATTAGGTGATCTTTTATATATTGTGTACATTATATTTAAAGCATTGTTATTGATACTATTTATAGCTATATGTGAGATTTGTCCTTTAAGACTCACATATAATGTATATCTGGTTTTGTCCTTAGAACCGGGTGTGACAAGGAGCGGGCGTCCATGGCGACACGGCGGCTGCGAGCACCGGGAGAAAGCCGGCTCGCTGAGGAGGGCATGGAGGCGACCCGGCAGCTCGGTGGCACGGATCCGGCGCTGGTCGGTTTGGATCCAGGCTTGGCGGTGCCCGATCTACAACCGGGAAGAAGGATTGACGTTGACGAGCTGCATAAACAGGCTTGGCGGCGCCCGATCTGAGCTCGAGGAGGAGCGGCTGCTGCTGCATAAACAGGTACGGAAAGGAAAATGGTAGGTAGGGTTTGGTGCTCAGGTTAGCTGCCCCTGGGAGTGGAGTTCGCTCCTCCCAGGGGCAGCGCAGTGGACGACGACGGTGGTCAGCTGGCTGGATCGAGACCTAGAGCTGTGATACCATGTTAGAATGAGAGGAGAGGAGGAAGATGACTGTCTGAATCCTTGTATTGAGCAGCCCCAAATGGGGAATATGTAGTACATGAGCACCAAACCCTAGACTAGAGTACAATAACAATAATACCCTTAATAGTATCCAGCAAAATAATGGATGCTCAGTTGGGTGTGCATATATTGATTCAGTTTCATGTGGTTTTGAAATCAGGTACCTCGGGCAAATATGGAGCATGAATTGGTAGGCGCTTCTTCGCATTTGAGGCAGCTGCCTGAACAGCGCCACGACCGCCTCAAGATTATGGAGATCAAGGGATTCAACTCTACAAAGAGATTGGTTGAGGTAGCATGTTGTATTGTCAAGAGCGCAGTCTCACTTGAGTGTCTTACATTGGACACCCTTCGTTATGGTAATTCTCGATGTTGCTGGGATGAATTTTGCTTGCCTTATCGCAAATCTAAAGTCGAGGAAGCATCTACAACAGCGGCAGCTATAAGAAGGTACATCGAGGATAAAGTTGCACCTACAACTAAGCTGACTGTTATAGAGCCT
Source organism: Bothriochloa decipiens (assembly GCA_023333625.1). Taxonomy (NCBI): domain Eukaryota; kingdom Viridiplantae; phylum Streptophyta; class Magnoliopsida; order Poales; family Poaceae; genus Bothriochloa; species Bothriochloa decipiens. The sequence continues at coordinate 3,028,098 of CM041643.1, read as the reverse complement.
TGCCCTGTTGCCCATGGTGTATTGCCACCGCAGTGGATGATACAAGTTAGTAAGATGGAGGGTTTCGATGTCGAATGTTATCTTAATTGTATCGTCATTTATAGTAATTTTAATTTTATCTTAGTGAACTGTGCTAGTTTCCTTCAATGTTGAGGCTTGGAATTTGTGGATGTACACGCGAGGGAAAGGTGTGCTTATGCTTATGACTTTTTATTGCCGTCTTATTACTCCGTGGAAGTTACTTGTATGACATGGATTGACAATAACTGCTTTCACTTGGAGATGATAATTTAATAGCAACATAGTATAATCTATATGTGTGTTGATGGATATGATTAGCTAAAATTTTATTAATATGCATTGCAAATCCCTAGTGCTTTCCTCGATAATGCTTGTCATAAACATTATCCTGACGAGTCGATCATTGTTATGGACGCCATAGGTGTCGTAGTTGACCATCAACATCCATTATGAGAGAAAAAAACATATTAGTGGCGGTCCAAGATATACATTATTGATGGGAAAAAGAAGCATCTTTAAATTTACATTTGTTGGAAGTTACTACCTTATGCATTTTCCTCCTTCCTCAGTCTGCTTCTTTTCGATGGTTGAGTCTTCTCAGAAACTTCACATTCTTGCTCTCCAAAGCTTCCGCATTTGCTTGTCTTGGTCCACAATTCCACTGATTGCTTCTGTCCTCTTGATCATTCCCATCATCAGGCTTCTTATGATTTAGTTCCCCAAAAGTATTAATCCGTGGAGGGCTTCCTGCTTCACAACCAGCAGTGCCATCCCCGTTGTCAGCACAAAGAAATTCATCATGTAGCCTCTCCAAGACATCCCAACCATTTTCCATGATTTTCCTGGACCACTGCACTCTGGTTATGCATTCGCCTTGCCTCAAACACTTGCAGATCTTTTTCGTCTCCTTTGCAATACCCAACATGACAGCAGCAGCACAATAATATTCAGAGTCATCATACGTCATAAGGTTCAAAGCATACTGGCGAACATCAGTGATCCCATCAAGATTAACGTTACAAGCCTCAACCACTCGCACATCAACTCAGCACTATACATTATACACTTCAAGGCAGCAGCAGCAACAGGGAATTCACCCTCCAAGTTCACAAGACTAAGCGCACGCATCTGGATCTCTCTACTCAGAATGATATGACTAGAAGCATCATCTCCTACACCTTGCCGTTGGGACTCAGAGATAAATTTCCTCTCCATGTTGACACACTTCCTGACAAGAAGAGCCAAGCCAGTACCAACTCCAGCGCCATTACCAGCAGTACAAGCTTCTTGCTCTTTCCTCCAATGAGTAACATCTCTGTTTACATTCAAGCAGGGAGCAGTCAGCTCATTCCCATCTATGTTGCCAATAGCAGTAGCACTGGTTACTTTCTCATTCAGGCATGCCTGGGCACCAAGTTTAGGGTTGTGGCAGTAATATTGCTTGAGATAATTCTTGTAGCCAGACCAGTCATCACTTCCAATATACGGCATAAGCCTCTTACATCCCCATCCTTTCCCGAGAAGATCTAGGTGCTCAAAGATCCCACTTGAGGGCAGCAACACAAACTCCATATCCATATTCCAGTAAGCTTGAGCACTACTCGCCCACTCTTCAGCAAGTTTCCTCATATCAATCATGCTATCAGAGTTAATCTCAGAATATGTCTTAACCAAGTCTTCCGTATCCTCAGAATCTGTGTCGCAATCTGGCTTCTTATTCATCTGTGTAGTGTTTCCTGCTTTGGTAGCAGCAGTGCCACTCCCATTGCCAGAAGAAATAATACATTCGTCATGTAGCACCGACAACATAATCCAACCATTCCGCATTATTGACTTGGACCATGCTTGTGTGCCCTGCCTCAAACACTCGCAGATCTTCTTAGTCTCCTTTGAGATACCCACCAAAACAGCAGCTGCGCAGTCAGAATCAGGGCCTCTATACTTGATAAGGTCTAGAGCATATCGGCGAACCTTAGTGATCTCAAAATCAGGATTATAAGCCCCATGCCTCATCCACTCACACATTACCTCAGCCATCTTAATGATAAACATTAAGGCTGCAGCAGCGATTGGTAATTCACCCTCCATGTCCTTGAGACCAAGTGCACATCCCTGGATCTCTTTACTCAGCATGATATGATCAGAAGTTTGATCTGCTTTTCCCTGCCTCTCACACTCAGAGACGAACTGATTCTCCATCTCGATACACAGACTGACAAGATAAACCAGGATACCCCCATCTATGATGCCGTTAACAGCAGCACCTTCGTCCTTCCCATCCTGCCATGCCTGGGAAATGGATTCAGCACTGTTGCAGCGGTAGTATTCCTTGAGATATTTCTTGTACGCAGGCCATTCGTTGCTTTAGGAACATGGCGCAAGCCTGTCCCATCCCCATCCCCTACCGAGAAGATCTAGATACTCGAAGATCCCCACTGGCGGGGCTAACCTGCAACTCTTCTTCAGAGAAGATTCGGCCCGATCCGCCCAGTTAAACCATGACTCCTTGAGACTGACCATCTCAGAAATCGTGGCTGCTTCGATCGATTTGAGAAATTGTGGTTTCGATTGATTTGAAGGGGGCAATGTTTGAAGGCGACGAGGCGGCGTCAAAACGGTGTTGTCATCTCTGCAGACCATGAGATAAACGCGCCATAGTGAAATGGTTAAAGAAAAAGCACATGGGCCATGAGGTACTACTAGTTTGGATAAACGGGCCCATGCACATGCCATGAGCACACGAAGTAGTAGCCCTCGTCCATCCCTGACCTAATAAAGCCGAAGTAGTAGCCCTTGTTTCCTCGTTGACTAAGACAGCCAGAGCCGACTAACCAAGAGAGGCTACGCTCGCCGGCGTCATGGTGTGCCTGTTGATGCTGTGCATCGTCATCGTTTCTCGATGAAATATGCAAATAATCATATTAGCCTAGGATCTCTCACTTGTGCGATTTTGACCTGATATTGCACAATACAACATCATCTTGTGCGAGTTGATCAGTGCTGACCATCAGTATGTATATTTTTTTCTTGTCAGAAAGCCACTGGTAATACTGTTAGGGAAAAACTTCTCTCTGAATTGTTAAGTTTGCCAGGCCACTGTTTCATTCAGTTGCCAGTTTACATAACTTTATCTGATTGGAATTCCACTTGAATTTGACATTTATCCCATCATTATGCATGCAGGATGTCTGGCGTCATATACATTCTTTAATGCCAATGGATGCTGCTGCTCGTGCTGCTTGCCTTTCTCAGGCTTTTCTAAGTTCCTGGAGATGTTATCCCAAACTAATTTTGAGTTCACAAACGGTTAAGAAACATAATGGAAGTCTAAGGAAGAGAATAGAGAACATCCTGAAAATTCACTCTGGAATTGGCGTGAAGATTTTGAGGCTTCATTTACATAAAGAATACACTTGCTTTGATCATATCGACAGCTGGCTCATGGTAGTTACACCAGGGATTGAAGAGCTGACTCTTGTGTCTCCATTCGTATATACTAAAAGTACAGCTTCCCATGCTCAGTTTTATCTGCAGGGGTTAGAAACTCAATGCGGTATCTTCATCTTGAATCTTGTGTCTTCCCTCCAACAGCTGAACTTGGCCCCTTTAGAAGCCTAACAAGTTTGATTCTGCATTCTGTGTGTATCACGGGGGATGAATTGGAGTGCCTTCTTTCCAACTCCCTTTCTTTGGAGCGGTTGGACCTCAAGGATTGCAGAGAGATAGTTTCCCTGAAGATACCTCCCGTGCTGCAGCGGCTCAGCTACCTCAAGGTTGCTGTATGTTATGCTCTGCAAACTATAGAGAACAAAGCACCAAGTATCTCCAATTTTAGCCTTTTTGGAATACTTGTAAAACTCTTGCTTGGAGAAGCATCGCAAACGATCAAGCTCTTCAACTTGTTTGTTGCTACTGCTGCCGGTTATGCTCGTGCTAACCTTCCATCCATTATGCCAAATCTTGAGCTTCTAAATTTAAGTTCGAGCCATGAGGTACATATGCTGCAAAGTGGAGCGAGATACATTCATACAATAGTGGTCATACCGTTATGTGCCGGCGCATAATCTGAACATGACTTATATTTTGTGCAGGAGAATACACCAATGCTGCCCACCAAATTTGTCAACCTCAAGCACCTGTACATTCAGATTACTTCATCGACCTTGTCCCCATCCTACGATTATTCTTCTCTAGTTTCTTTCTTGGATGCGTCTCCTTCCTTGGAGACTTGGCGGCTGGAGGTAAAGACACTATATCCAATAAATTAATATATGTGGTGACTTAGTAATTTGTGTGCATCCATTGATTCAATTTCCTTGTTCTACATTGTCTTCAGGTACCTTTGGCAGATATGGGACATGAATTGGTAGGTTCTTCACCTTTGAGGCAGCTTCCAGAACGACACTATGATCACCTCAAGATTGTGACGATCGTAGGATTTCATGACACAAAAAGCTTGGTCGAGCTAACATGTTGCATTGTCAAGAGTGCAGTCTCACTCAAGAGCCTTACATTGGATACCACTTGTCCTGGTGGTAGGTCTCCATGTTGCCCTGATGGTCTGGGCGTGCCCCGTAGCAAGTTTGTGCTGGGCGGCCACGTGTCCTTTGCCGACGGCCGTGTCTCCCGTGGCCGTCGGCGAAGAAATTTAATTAAAAAAAAGAAAACTTTGCCGAGGGCCACACGGGCCGGCCGTCGGCAAAGAAGGCTAGTTAAGTCAGATTGTGGCCGAAAATTCCCCACCCTACCTTATCCCCGCGCCTTCCCCCTGCCTGCGCCCGACACCGCCGCCACGCCGCCTGCCCGCGCCGCCGTCGGCGCCCCCTGCCCCGCACGCTGCTTGCCCGCGCCGCCCTGCCCACGCCGCCGCTGGCGCCCCCTGCCCCGCACGGCGCCTGCCCGCGCCGCCTGCCCACGCCGCC
>CM041643.1:2999256-3022755 GCA_023333625.1 Bothriochloa decipiens | reverse complement strand
CGCCGCCGGCGCCCCCACAGCCGCCACGCCCCCAGCCTCCTCCCCTGGCACCCCTCCCCACCCATCCTGCTTTCCCGCTAGGTGAAGAAGGAGAAAAAGGGAGGAGAAAGAAAAAGGAAGAAGGAAGAAGAAGTAGAAAGAGAAAGAGGAAGAAGGAGAAGGGAGGAAGGAGGAAGAAGAAGAAGGGAGGAAGAAGAAGAAGGGAGGAAGAAAAAGAAGGGGAGGAGGAAGAAGAAGGGAAAGAGGAAGAGGAAGAAGGAGAAGGAAGGAAGGAGGAGAAGGGGGAGGAGGAGGAAGAACCTTGGACCGACGACCCATTCGTCCACGCCGTCGTCCTTGCGCGTCACCGGAGGAGAAGGTAAAGCCCCTGTGTTGTCGGCCTTCATGTCGATGTGTCATTGACGGCCTTCGTGCCTAGTTTGTGATGTATGGCCTTCGTGCCGTATAAGGTGCCTTTGTGTTTATTTTGGGCCAATGATGAAACAGCCTTCATATCCTATATTGTTTTATGGTTGTCATCAAAGCATGTGATACATCCATGCCCAAACAACACTCCAACCTGTCAGAATGTGTTGTAGCCTTTGGGCTGGATGTGTCACATGCTTTATGGCTGCTATGAACTTATCAAGCTGACTGAGGCCAATTTCCTTTTTCTTGTGTATCTTTTTGGGCCCATGATGAAACCTACAAGCTAGCCTAAGGTGCATTTGTGCCTTCGTGCCGTAAATGTGATGTTGGCCATCGAGCCGGCTTGTTTCTTGCAGGTTTTGGAAACCTTCCCGTGCAGGGGAGATTCTGTCGAATTTTTTTACTAATAGTGTTGTGTTTCCTCTTTTGTAGAGCGGTGCCCCAGCTCGCCACTGCCCCGCTAGCCTCTCTCCACTGCCACCCAAGGTATAAATAACATCTCTTCCTCTCTCTATCTCTCTCTGTATATATATATTCACGTAACCGAGTTAGGCGTCTCCCGTCCGAAAGGGATACGCGGTCGTTGGTATGCGGATCAGTGCATATCTGCAACGGTATCTCTTTTGGATTGTCCGCGTTTTTTGGACAGCCCGAGGATGCGTAGATGGGTTAGCTTCCATGTTCCGCCCCCGATTGAGTCGGAGTTTCGGTAGCACCTCCCCGTTGTTCTCCGGATACACACCCTCCCTGTCGGGATGTGTATCGGGAGAACAGCGGGGAGGTGCTGCTGAATTTCCATCTCGGACGGGAGCGGAGCATGGAAGCTAACCTCATCTACGCATCCTCGGGTGGGATTAGGACCTATCCTTCACCTATTAGATGGTAGGAACGCCTTGTAGATGTATATGCTGCTTTTATTACTCGCTTACATTGGCGCATGACAGAGGATGGCTGACCGTGAGTGGATGTACACGGGCTTCGCAAATAAGAGCTATGAATTTGTTAGGGGGACGGATGAATTCCTGAAGCAAGCATTTGGCCCAGTTGCTAAAGGGTCGTGTCGGATGCCTTGTCCCTGCAGCAAGTGTAAGAACAAGAAAAAGAAAGACTTCACTCACATGTACAAAGATATTTGGACGAACAGATACGTTCCAAACTATACCCGCTGGATCTACCATGGTGAACGCCCTCGTATTACGAGGGAGGACGCGAGACATGACCTCCATGAGTTTGATCAAAATGCCGGGATGGCAGAGTTCATGGCAGACATCACCGATGCGGGGTTGGTTCAGGAAATGGAGGTGGATGAAGAAGATCCAGAGGAGACCGTAGCCGCGTACTACACCATGATGGAGGCAGCAAAGCAGGCCCTTCATGAGAACACTTTGATCTCGCGTCTGGATGCCATTTCACGCCTAATAGCGTTGAAGTCTTCACTGGGTATTAGTCGAGAGGGTTTTGATCTCGTGTTGGCGACTGTTGGCGAACTGCTTCTGAAGGTTCACGTCCTGCCGAAGAACACGTACGAGTCACAGAAGCTCCTTCGTGCACTCAAGATGCCGTATGACGCGATCCAATCTTGTAAGAACGGGTGCGTTCTGTTCAGCGGAGACCACGAGAACTTAAAGTACTGTCCAAAGTGCAAAGCCTCTAGGTACGTGGAGGTAGAAGGAAGTGATGGCATTAAGAAACAGTCTAAGATCCCAAAGATGGTCGTACAACACCTTCCTATCGTACCGAGGCTGCAACGGCTGAACATGACAGAGGAGTCCGCGAAACAAATGACGTGGCACAAGAAGGGCAAACGATACAATGACAAGATGCAGCACCCAGCGGATGGTGATGCATGGAAGTACTTCGATCAGATGAATCCTGGCAAGGCTGCGGAGGCTCGGAATGTACGCATAGCGCTGGCAACAGATGGGTTCAACCCGTTTGGAATGATGGCGGCCCCGTACACTTGTTGGCCCGTGTTCATGATCCCCCTCAATCTTCCCCCCGGCGTCATGTTCGATCCGAGGAACGTGTTCTTGACGTTGATAATACCTGGACACCCGGGCAACAATATGGGTGTGTTCATGCAGCCAGTGTGGGATGAATTGCAACGTGCTTGGGAAGAGGGGGTACTGACGTACGACCGAGCTACAAAGACGAACTTCACAATGCATGTGTGGTACCAGTACTCAATGCATGACTTCCTGGCGTATGGCTTATTCAGCGGGTGGTGTGTTCACGGGAAGTTCCCTTGCCCAACATGCAAGGAAGATGTGATGTTCACCTGGCTTGCCGAGGGTGGGAAGTATTCTTCTTTCGACAAACATCGCCAATTCCTACCTGAGGACCATGAACTGAGACGAGATAAAAAGCACTTCATGAAAGGTGTTGAAGTCGTCGGCCCCATCCCTCGGGCTAAGACCCCTGACGACGTCCTTGACCACATAGCGGCTCTCGAGATTGATGAAGAGAATGGTGGTTTTAAAGGTTATGGCATCGACCACATGTGGACTCATATATCGGGCTTGACTAGGCTCCCGTACTACAAGCACCTTCTTCTTCCACACAGCATCGATGTAATGCACACAGAAAAGAATGTCGCCGAGGCACTCTGGGGAACACTCATGGAGATTGGCAAGAAGTCAAAGGACAACGTTAAGGCTAGACTCGACATTGAAACGATTTGTGATAGGCCAAATCTAGTGATGAAGCCCCCTGTCGAAGGCAAGAGATGGAAAAAGCCGCCGGCCAATTACATCCTAAAAAGGGAAGACAGGAAGGAAGTACTGCAGTGGATCACAACGTTAAAGTTCCCTGATGGGTATGCCGCGAATCTGAGTAGGGGAGTGAACTTGGTTACTATGAAAGTCTTAGGGATGAAGAGTCATGACTTCCACATATGGATTCAGCGGATCCTTCCTACGATGACACGGGGATACCTCACCGAGCCAGTGTGGCGTGTCCTGGCAGAGTTGAGCTTTTTCTTCCGCTAGCTTTGTGCCAAGGAGTTATCTCGAGATGTTTGTATTGAACTGGAGAAGGCTACACCTCTGTTGCTCAGCAAGTTGGAGATGATATTTCCACCCGGCTTCTTCCTATCCACGCAACATCTGATACTGCACCTACCGACCGAGGCACGGTTGGGGGGGGCCCGTGCAGCACCGTTGGTGCTATCCAATCGAGAGGTGTCTAAAGCTTCTTCGGAAAAAGTGCAGAAATAAAGCCAAAATTGAGGCTTCCGTGGCAGAGGCATTCATGCTGGAGGAGGTGTCGACATTCACACAAGCGTACTATACTGAAAAACTACGCAAGCCACGCGATCCAACCCCTCGTTACAACATCGACGAGAATTCATCGAACCTCAGCCTTTTCAGAGGTGATCTCGGAAGAGGAGGCGCAGGGGTCAACAAGAACTTGCGGCATGAGAAGTGGCACACTATCATGATGTGCTTGTTGTTGAACCTTGAAGAATGCATTCCTTATCATAAGTAAGTTCTAGCCCAGCTTGTTACATACGCCAGTATCCTTTACCTATCGATATAACCCCCCTTGCCTATTCTCTTTCCAGGGAATATATTAATGAACACTGGAGAGGCAGAACGGCTCCTACCGAGCAAGAAGAAGACCATCTTCTCAGACATGGAGTGCCTAGTTTCATAAATTGGTTCTGTACAAAGGCTCTTCATGATGCTGAAATGAGTGATGAATTGAGACACGTGGGCAATGGCTTCGCCCGAAAGGTCAAGTCATTCAATGTTTATGATGTGAATGGCTATCGCTTTCGCACAAGAAGCTACGAAGAGAATCGTGGCAACCTAAATACCACGTGTAGCGGAGTTCGTACACCAGGCTCGGATGAGAAGGACTATTATGGCATAGTCAAAGAGATATTGGAGCTTGACTTTGGCAAAGACCTAGGTTGTAAGCCTGTGGTATTCAAATGCCATTGGTTTGATCCTAATGACACGAGAAAGGACCTTAAGATTGGCCAAGTAGAAATTAGACAAGATTCTAAATATGAACAAGACGATGTCTATATTGTGGCTAACCGAGACGCCACGCAGGTTTATTACCTCCCATGGGCATGCCAAAAAGACGAGAATCTTGCAGGTTGGAGCCTTGTGCAGTCGGTACCGCCGCACAGTAAACCGCCTGTCCCAAATGATGATGATTACAACTTTGACCCAAGTACAGATGAGTTCTATCAACCTGAGGGGCTAGAAGGCAGTTTGGAGATAGACATTCTATCGCTGATGGGTATGGAAGTAAACAACGACATCGATGAGGACGAGGGTGATGAGGTGCACGATCCTGAGGACTTACAAATCCTTGAGGAGTGGCAGATGAAGCGCAACAGAGTTGAAGAGGACGATGTAGAGCCTGATGATGATGGAGATTATCATGACGATGGAGAGCCTGATGAAGATGGAGATTTCGCCCAACACTTGCGCGAGCTCGACAATATTGATAGTGGTGATGACAGTAGTGATGGCGACGAGTACACACCAGCCATATTGCCGTTTGCGGAGACGATAATTTCTAATTCATGTAATACTATATTGTTATTATTTTTACCTTGCAATTATGTTTCTTTACAAGTACTAGTCATTTTCATAGTAACGGTTTTAATCTTTGTCAATGCAGACACTCGACAAGATGGTGGGCGGAAGGAGGTCGCGGAGGATAGGGGTCCGCTCGACGTACATGACGACCAACGCCAACGCGGAGGCAGCGGCCGCCGGCGGCGAGGACGAGGTGGGCGTCGACGAGGCGGGCGTTGACGTGGAGCACCCCCGCAGCAGCCGTGGCACGTTGTCGAGGAGGCTGTTCGACGATGAGGCAACAACGACCCGTGACGGTGACGGTGACGGTGACGGCGACGGCGACGGTGGCGACGACCTCAACAGCGAGGATACACCAGCCACGTCGAGTTCCACAGCTTCGAGCAAGCCCTACCAACGCGGGGCCTCGTCGCTCCCCGACCCGCCGCCCCTCGACCGCCGCCCAGTGATTCGACCCGCGGGCAAGATGTAAGTAACAATTGTTGATTTCACTAGTTGTTCATATGACATGTTGAGATTGAAATTTTTGACTAACAATTGTTGTTAATGACTCGTGCAGCGGCTGGATAAAGGTGACCGACAAGAAGAGTTCACGCCATGTCAATGGCATCCAGGGCTTGCTCATTAAAAAGCACTACCCTGGCTTGGTCACCATCGAGGGTCAGCAGATCGTCCCATACAAATGGGACCACTTCTATCGGGTGCAGGACGTATCTGGTAAAGTTCTTGCTCACAAGATCTTGAGGGAGTTTTGTGTGAGTCTTTGCATTGCACCGCATATTTCAATACCACACATTCGTTGCTCTTTCTTGAAACAATGAAATGATGTTGTAATCATGTGTGCAGTTGTACTTCCAGTTGGAGGAGGGGCATGACGAGCAGCAGGCGACGCGGCGGCAGGATGCGGTCTGCCGCAGCCGTCTCAAGGACATGTACCACGAGGCGCATCTCCAGGCCGTCATCACCTACTACGCCGATGTGAAACGCGAGGTGGTGAGGAAGGAGGACGTCAGGGAGTTGCTACTGGAGAGGGAGACCGACCTCACCGAGGAGCAGTACATGCAGGTAATTAATTAAGTACGAATGTTATGATTCCTCTTCGAGGAGAAGTACATTCAATTCATCGCCTGGAATATCAAATACTTGAATGCCATGCAGGTGTGTCCAACCTGGTGCGATAAGTTCCCCGACTGCTGGCTTCAAATTGTGCGTGCGTGGCAAACGAACAAGGCGTACGCAGACCGCAAAGAAGATTGGAGAAAACGCCTGGAGCATCCTCGGGCAACACACCACCAAGGGAACAAGACGCTCCCTGAGTTCATGGAGGACTGGGTATGCTTCTGTTGATCCATTTATTATAGCTCTCAATTGTCACTATTTGTAAGTTCTAACCATGCTTCTGTTATCCTTGCAGAAGGAGTACCATCAGGGGCAGCAAATCAACGAGTTCACGGGGTTTGCCCTTTCTCGCAAGGGCAAAGCGTCAGCGCCGTCCACCGTCTACAACCCGGAGGATGGGCCCGACGTCTATGGCAGCATCAACATCTACAACAACCTCGCCAAGTACGTCGAGGCGGGTGTCACGCTGCATGGGCCGACGTTTGACCCCACCACGGCCCCCCTGGACACGCGGCTCGTGATGAAGACAGGAGGAGGGAAGCAGCACGGCCGGTACGCTATTGCCAACGCCGCCATCGACTCGTCCTCTGTTCTGACACTGAGCCAGATCCAAAAAGAAGACGCGGAAAGTGGCGGGTCGGAAATCCCCATAGCGCCTCGGAGGCCGAGCAGCGCGCAGATGATGATGTCACTCCAGGTAAGTGCAGTTTCATTCGTCGTTCACTCGTTTCACACATGATGTACCTTGCCTTCACATACAATCAACCTTGCGGGTCTAATATTGCAGGGCACGGCCGAACAGCTGCAGGCCAGCCAGGCGGCCCAGTCAGCGAGGCATGAGGAGATGATAAGGCAGCGGGAGGCGCTGCGTCAGCAGCAGGAGGCGGCCTATCAGCAGCAGATGGCGGCAATGTCGCAGCACTACCAGCGTTCGATAGCGCAGCTGACTGGCTACATCCGTTCCTAGATCCCAGGAACGGAAGAACCTCCTGCCTCGATCTTGGCTCCACCACCAGTTCCAGTTCCATTTCCAGTGCCTTTTCCTGTACACATTTCATCGGTGAGTATATTGCATGTTGCTTTAGCTTGTGCGGCCATCCTGCAGGTACTAATTATATCACTTGGCCTTTGTGCAGGCACAGTCGGCGGGTTCGAACCCAACTCCAGGTGCCAGCCCTCCACTGGGTCCTTCTCCACCGCAGGGCAGTCCGGCTTACCCGACCTACCCCGCCACCTACCCCACGCAGCAGTACCTATGGCCTCCTCCAGCGTCGCAACACGGGTACTCCTCGTGGCCACAGGGGCCGACGGAGCAGGGGCACTCCGGGCCGGCAAGCGTCCCAGCGCCACAGTACAGGTGGAACTATGGTACGTCTGCGCAGTCGGGTTGGGATCCGTGGGAGCAAGGTGGGGGATCTGGGACACCTGATGACGACGCTGCTAGCTAGATAGCCTTACTTCTAGCATTTGGACCTTTATCTATGGGATTGTTGCACATTGGCCATGTATGGACTCTTATGGCCATGGTATGTGTATTGCAGACTTGTATCGATGGATTTGAGCACGATCATGTGTCGATTAATGTTGAAACTGAATTTCATGCTGAATTGTGGTTTATATGTGATGAAATGTGTATTATGTGATATATATGTGCTGAAATGACGAATGAACGAAAGGAAACAGCAAAAAAAAAGTGAAAAATAATTTCCCAGCTTTGCCGACGGCTGGCCGTCGGCAAAGCTGGTTCATTTCTCCAGCACGGCCCAGCTTTGCCGACGGCTAAGCCTGGCCGTCGGCAAATTTACCAAGTCTTTGCCGACGGCCGGCCATCGGCAAAGAAATTTTCAATTTTTTTAAAAAAACAAAAAAATGCCCTTTGCCGAGGGCCGGCCGCGTCAGCCGTCGGCAAAGACCGCCGTTAGTGGGACGGCGCAGCCGCTGACATGGCTCCTTCGCCGACGGGTGATGTGGCCGTCGGCAAAGCTTTGCCAACGGCCGACCAGGTGGCCGTCGGCGAAGAAGTCTTTGCCGACCAATTCTTTGCCGACGGTCCTTTGCCGAGGGCCGAGGTGTCAGGCCGTCGGCAAAGCCTTCGCCGAGGGTAAAGTCGTCTTTGCCGACGGCTTGAGGCCGTCGGCAAAGAAGGCGAGTCCGGTAGTGCACAGTGCATTGCAGACGCAGTGGATGATGGTATGGACTGTATTGCCTACGACTTGGCCTAGGCAGACCTTGCAAGTTGCAGCTGGTGCTAAGATGTAAGGTGGAAGTGGAAGTTGTCATTAGTTATCTTGCAATTGTGTTGCCATTATACTAATGTTGATTTTATCCAGTGAACTGTGTTTGGTTTCTTTGGTTGTTGGACAAGTTATCTTGTAATTTTACTATGATAAAGTTACTGTGATAATGGTCACTTTAATAAAGTGAAAACCTTACTATGACAATGCTTATTCAAGGCCTTATTATAGATAATCATGCTTTATTTCTTGAGAATCACTGGGCATGTCTTAGGCCTGTGCTGCCATTTGGCCATCTGCTTGCCCCCATTATCTCCACATTCCACCATTTAATAAAATGTATTGAGCTATGAAATCATTTTCGAGACAATAGACCATATTTTTTTTACCATATCTAACAAAAAACAAGCAATACAAGGTCCATGATCAATTATATGAAATTACCACATATACTGGGAGCCATACGGTAGTTTAATTTGATCAATTGTTATTTTATATTTCTTAACTAGCTAGCGGATGCATGATATGCATCTTCCTTCAGACTCTTCAGTATGACCATGCACTACTTCATCAGGATCTTTGCACCATGACCTGCCAGGGAATCATAATTTAATTAAATCATTGATCAAATTCTTAGCTTATCCCCAAGGACTAAGTATGAAAAGAACCAGCACGTGATTTTTACCTTATATAGCAGTTGAAGCATGAGATGAAAGTCGTGTTGTGCAAAATCTTTTTAAATATAGCATCTTTGATGCATCGTATTGCCTCTTCTCTGTACGCAGGGGCGGATATACGGCCCGTGCTGCCCGGGCTGCAGCATGGGCTGAGTTCGGTTTGTCTTATGCAATACTGTGTATTACATAGGCTTATTGTGTCAAAATTGGTATAATTATAACTAATCTAGCATTTCAACACTGGTTTAGCCCTGGGCGGAGAGGCTTTCGGCTCCGCCCCTGTATGTACGGTCAAGTATATCAATGATACACTGCATCATTCCCTCGCCAAGGCTCTGCAGTTCTCTCACAGCGTGACAGCAGGGATTATTTGTGTTGGGTGGACGCATAGGGATGTTTGATTTCACGATGTTGGGTCCACATGCTTCCAAAATGACCTTCTTTTGTTTTTTTTGTACATGTACATTTGTTACCACAGCATCCACCGCTAACACGGTCAAGAGAAATTACTACAATAACTAGTAGGAGGAGAACGACAACTTTGTTAAGTAACATATTATTCAGTGTTGGGCATCTCTCATGCGTTTTTGAGAAAAAAAAATCGGTGTTAATATGATTTAGCAAATAGCAAGTGTTCACTGGCCAAATAGGTGAATGAAGAAAGCCCTAAGCTTGATTTGCTATGTATAGAGCTCTAGCCGGCCTGCTCTACTTACTATATACACAGTCGTAGTATGCAAAAGATTTAACTCCTGAATCTTTTGATTGAACCTTGTGAAAGATAGATACCCTATTGTGCAACCTAGATATTGTATCATTTATGAATACATCTCCAGAGGTATTCAATACCAATACTTATTATTGAAGGTATCCATTTTAAGGTTCAAACATATGAAAGTAATAATTCATCAAGACATATATATAGGCAATATCTAGCAGAAAATTCAGCATATCTTGGAGTGATACATTGGCTACATTTTCGACCATAATATTCTCAGGTTCTGGTAGCGAGGGCTCAATGATTTAATGATGACTCGGTTATGCCCTCCATGCTTCTGTATGGAGATAAACTAGAGTTGCTAATAGGATCAATTTGATGATTAACGTAGAACTGGTGGGTAGCTAGGATTAAGAATCACGGTGGCCCACCTCAGATATATGAGGCCAAACTATATGATTTGGTCTATATGTAATTTTTCATAATGTCATCTAGCTAGCTCTGCCTATGCACATTGGATTTAATTAAATTATATGGTGTGAACTAATCATAGATCAGTTGTTAGGTCCCTTGTGGTGAACCTGCCCACCCAGGTTGAAGTCCTCAACTTCGCACAGGTGCTCGTATTTTTCTAGATCTTTTGGTGTAATGTCTTAAGTGGTAAGTGACGCTCGATATTTCCGTCGACAATGAGGTACCGGTGGTAACTTCGAAAATCTTTAGATCTCCCGATCAGTCTTTTGGAGGTGCTCATAAGGTAGGGGTAGTTTTGCATACATATATTCATATTGGTGAGTGTGCGTGTGTGCTGTGAGCGTCTGAGTGTGCGTGTTATGAGCGTTTATGTTGTACTGTATAATTCTTAATAAATAAATAAATTATATGGTGGTTTCAAAATGGTTGTTTTTAAAAAAAAATTAGAAGTTTGCGAGGAACATGCACGTAACACTCTTTAAGATTCAAATGATGCATCACACCACAGATTCAAATTATTAGGCAGCGTACACATATTCATTAAAGAAGAGAAAACTAGAAGATATTGGATTGTTGTATCTATTTGGGAAAAATACAGAGTAAGTGATAATGTTACATACCCTGCAGAGATCGAGAATAATAATTCTTACTATTCAGTGGATCCTAACAGAGATGCGAGATCTGGGTTTAGGTCTGTATGCACGGCGGTAAAGTAGCTCCTCTCAAAACAAATTTAACATGGCTTCGGTATAGGGCGTTATCTTCAGAGCTTCACCTTTGTACTAAACATTTTTAATCTTCAGAGCTTATAATATAAAAATACGCAAGTCTTTTGCGTGACCAAGAAAAAAACAAATGTCACATACATCTTTCTTTTCCTGTGTCACGATATATACACAATAAAAACTTCACGTGCATAGCGTGTCTCGTCTCTTTAATTTGTATATTCCAAAATGGCCACAGTTTCTATGTGAGTGTGTGAATTGTAACTGTAACAAAAAAAAAAGTGTGCAAAGGAATACAATGGCTGCCACACATTTAATTATTGGTCATTTATGCTTGCCTAAATGGGGGAAAACTTGAAATATTGAATGAACCAATGAAATTGAAGAAAATGCAACTGGAAATACAAAGGTATATATGTTGTATGGTGGTGCCATATGAAAAAAATGGCCTGTATGCCCTGGGAAGCGGCTTGGTGCTTATAGGTGACGTGCCCTACATCTAGTGGTAATGTTTGTTCGTGGTGGTAAGCTCGCAAACCTGAAAACAATTTATCCTTTTCCTCTATCCTCTTCCAACAAATACTAGGACTTTTTCTTTAAGATTTTTTCTGACCGAAGTCAGCATAGGAACTTCATGCCTATTTTTTAAATTTTTTTAATAATACAGACCTGTTTAAATTCGCTCCCACTTTTTTTTAAGAATTATATAGTACAACATAGACGTCCAAAACATACACGTACACTCACCCTATGAACACACGTACGCAAAACCCTAGCCTCTATGAGCGCCTCCGAAGGACTAAACCGACATATATGGAGATTCCTTCTAGATTAAGGTCGAAAAGAAATAACTATAATTCCCTCAATCATGCATCAAGATTAAAATATCATAATTGGTTACCGCCTATTCAGCTAAGCAATGCCCCTCGATCAAGCACCAAAAGATATAAGCACAATGTGCCTCCGATCCCTAGCTAACCAATGCACCTTAACCAAGCACCAAGTTATGCAGACAAAACTATTTTTTCCTAATCAATTGATGCCATTCAATGAAGCACCAATATGTCATTTGGGATGGATTTTAAAGATAAAGTCCTCTTTTTGTATAGGCACATGGAAGGTAAAAAGATAATTATGGATGGCCTATTAACTACTATAGGAGGTAATAATTCATACTCTTTGATCAAATCCAACCAAACAAACAGTCCCACTTATTATCTAGGGGTATGCCATATCATGAATCATTAAAGATACAAGTTACAATGGTCATTCCTTGAATGACTTTATTAATTAACTAGAGGATGTATCTTCATTCGATCTTAAGTACATCCACCTTCTCTCCGGAAATCATTTTTGTAGTAGTGATGACCATATGCACCTCATCAGCATCATTACTACACCATGACCTAATACAGAATCATGATTTAAAGGTTGATCAATTTCTTTGCTTCTTCTACACTTGCATGTTGCATAGGATGAATAGTAGTATGAAAATAAGAATAATGAACACACATAATTTTTACCTTAAGAGATGGAGCAAGAGATGAAACGTTATAAGCAATATGCTGTCAAATAAGCATCACTCTTGTATCGTATTGCTGCCTCTCAGCGCGTGTAAGTCGATCGATGATACACTGCATCCTTTTTGCACTGAGGCTCTGTGTTATTTTCACGGCCGCACAACAGGCATCATTTTTAGGTGGGAGTCTACGGGGGTTTGATGCCAAGATGTAGGGCCCACATACATGCAACATGTAGTTCTTCTCTTCATTTGTACATTTCTTACCACCCCACGGCCATCCACTAGTCACAGTACTATCAAGAGAAATCACTGTGAACACTAGGAGGAGAACAGATACTTTCTTAGAAAACATCTCAGTACTAATAGTATAATTTGGCAGGTGCTATGTTTAGAACCGTGGCCTACGTGCTGCTATATATAGGGTAAAGCACATGGTCGTAGTCTACACGGGCTTCATGCTTTGAATGCTTGATGAGCCTTTGGTCATACAAAGATATTGTATATTAATTAATTAACAATGCCTATTTAATATTGAAGATATCCATTTTTAGTTTCATAATCCTCGTAGATGCAAAAGAAATAAATAAGGGTGTCCCGATATTCTTTAATTTGCAAATCGCTGGCAGATGTGGAACCTAAAATCAATTTAAAAAATTAAAAAGTCAGATACTGGTAGTTCTTTTCTTTGTTTATACAAGATGTAGGGCCCACATACATTCAACATGTAGTTCTTTTCTTCGTTTATATATTTAGGGTGCGTTTGTTTCAGCTTCAGCTCGCTCTGATTCTACTGATTATTCACTATTCCTCTCTCACTATTCATCACCTGATTCAACTGATTCATCTGATTCTGAAGCTGAAACAAACGGAGCCTTATTATCCCACCGCTATCCACTAGTCACAGGACTGTCAATAGAAATCACTGTGAACACTAGGAGGAGAACAACTACTTTCTTAGGTATCATTTTGGCTAATAGTATAATTTAGCAAGAGTTCTGACCAAATGAGTGAACAAACAAGGCCCTAAGCCCTAATCCTGATGCTATATGTAGGGTAAAGCACATGGTCGTAGTCTACACGGATTTCATGCTTTGAATGCTTGATGAGCCTTTGAGTAGAGACATTGTGGAGGATAGATACCCTATGGTTCAACCAAAGATATTGTACATTAATTGTTTTGAATAGAGATATGTAGAGGAATTCGGTGCCTATTTAATATTGTGAAGATATCCATTTTTAATTTCACAATCCTCTTAGATGATATTGTGGCACGTCTATCCATTAGGCACCAATAATATTATGGTACCTCTGCCTGTCAATACTTTTTATTTTTTCTTACATGTCACATTAGCTTTGATCAAAATTATAGTGTAGGTATATTAGTACTTAGGTACCTCACCTCATAGAAAATATATAGTATATTGGTACTCACGTACCTCACCTCATAGAAAAATAGCCCAAATGCGACAAGACATAACAAGCAGCCAATCTTAGAGGCCCAAGGACAAGGTACCTCTTCTACTTGGTGGATAAATGTAAGGGCTATCAAGCCCTAATGTGGGTTTTGGTGTTGATGATCACCTAATTAGAGGACTGATGACATTTATCGAGTTGACAAGTAGCTAGGGAATAACTAATGGATGATGTTATATGAAACAGAGGAGCCCCTAATTACAAAAAACATCGTTGTCCCACTCAAAGGAGGTTTAAATTCTTTTATATTTCGAATTTGAGTTTAGAAAATGTCGTACTATATGAAGGGACAGGAGACTCAATACACTTGCTAAAGTGTGCATCCAAGTGCTCAATCTTTCAGCAATAATTCCTTATACCTCATCCATGGCAGCAAGCTCAACCATTTTCATCCTTTGAGCCATTGTATGGTAGTGCTGTGGTCAAGTAAGGCACCACCGCACTTAACCAACTGTTGGGAATCGTGAGGGGTTATTTATACCTCTCATTCAGCCCTCCAACAGTTGTCTCTTCTTCCCCACTGGTTCAAACCGACACCCAACAACTCTTTGCTCATCTCTCTCCTCCATTGGTGCCCTTCAAGCTCCCAAGCAATCCCTTCTGATTCCACCATCAAATCTTGAAAGAGAACGCTCCAAAACTCGATTAGATAGCAAATCCACTAATTCCCAAAGTCTAAGAGCACTAGGTTCACATTTTGGCCGGTGGCTTGTGTCTTTTACTCTTAAAGCTTTGCTCCTAACGGCTACAATATAACGTTGCTAAGTGAGCTTGCCAATCTTGTGGCAATCCTAGGAGGTTTGTAACCATCATCTCTTGCAGCTAAGAAAATCACCCCTTGTCTCAAGAGTTAACTCTCTTGACTCAAGTACGAGGTAGGGTTGTGAATCCCTAGGGCTTAGTGGCAAACCTCAAAAACATGGACTTAGGCAAGCCTTGGTGGTGAGCTGAATCACAGGATAAACAACCGTGTCACCATGTGCATGATTTACTTTCATTGCACATCATGTTGTTGTTGAGGTGATTTTTAGGGTTTGTGGATGATCTACTTGATATACTAGATCTACTTTGTTCAGTTTTCGATCTATGATCTACTTTGCTATGGGTGAATTTGACATTTGCTCGAGTAAAATTTTTACGCTTATTTACGCCCCCCCACCCTCTAGGTGTACCAGAGATCCAACAACAGAGCATATCAAGATATACATAGAAACCGACTCTATCAAATTAGTTTTTTCTTGTACTAACAAACTTACTTCGGCACCCCCAACCTTCCTACTCCCTATGTATTATACCTCCATAGTTAGCTAGTTGATAGTTTAATTAGCTAGATAATAATATTATTTACACTGCAATTTCTTATCATTCCCCTATATTAACCTCTAATGACATTATATATAATTAAACATTAGTTCGTTCACTATTTTTTTCATTTATTTTTTATTATTGAATACAAGACAACTAGTTTGTCCTCACAGTATATCACTAATTAGCCAGTTAATTATAATTAGTGATTGGTTTTTTTGCTCCTTTGAAATGATCTCCAATAGCATGTAGATAATTAGGATTAGCCTTCAAATTATCTTACTTATCTCTTTTATTCTTGTTATCACTGCATTACCGTGAATCTGGCCTGAGAAGAATCAGATTGATGATGGAGATCTAGAAAACATTAACTATTATATGGGTTGTGTGAGGGGAGTGGGTGGATGGGGATGGGCATTAGCTAATATAACCACCGATGGATGAAAGGGGCCACGGACGAAAACCATGACAGTCGACAAGGTATGTGTGAACGTCTCCTTTTCATTCTTGGTGTAGTACAGATGATTAGGTCAAGGACATGCAGTGATTTTTTTCCCTCTGATGCAATGTTCGAGTATATTCACTAATCTAACCAAATTAATGGCCCACTTATTATTATTATTATTATTATTATTATTATTATTATTATTATTATATATATATATATATGGTAAATTTTTTCTACTCCTTGTGAGTAGCTACTCTCTCGTCTAAACACATACACGAGCGGCAGGCCGGCCGTCCAGTTAGCCGAACTAACGGGTTACAAAAACTTGACCCGTTCGTACATACTGTATGCATGTGAATTTAAAATCAACCTACGAACGGGTGTCCGGATAATTGCCGTGAAAAGCGGATCAGGAGACGGTGGGTCTTGTATATACGTAGGAATAGATCATTACTGACTGCATTTCGTTCTCATCTATCCGGTTCGTCTTTGTATACAGAACACTACTCCGTTCATGTCGCCGACGGCGACGAGTTGATGCACGCAGCGCAATGGCGGACCCTCTTCCCCGTGCACGCTCTGCGGCCTCCGACGCGACGGCGTCGCCAGGCCATTGCCCTCCGGCCCAGCGGCGGCGCGGCCAGTCCAGCGCGCTTGTTGGCCCCGAGCTGACGATATGGCGGCGCTACCGGCGGCGCGGCTTCTTCCCCTCCGACGGCCGCAGCTTCTCCTTCCCCACCTGTGGCGCATCCCCTCGCAGCAAGGGATCTGGGCCTATCATGGCGGCAGCGGCGGCCAGCTGCCTCCCGTGGCGACGGGGGTGGACTCCCCTGGCCAACTCTCCGCGGCGGCCGTGGTGATAGCTCCTCGTCGATCCGGATTCGTGAGGTACGGCAAAAGGCACGGCAAAAAGCACCGCAGCCTCGCCTAGCTGTGCGTACAAATCCCATGCATACAGATCCCACGAATGGGGCGCCTGCTAGATTTGTTTTTCTGATCAATTTTGTTTGTATAGATTACAAATGAGTTTGGTTCAAAAATTTATGTCTAATAATGTACGTACTCATACTTCGTTGAAAAAAGTATCCGTATATACTCTTATAAAAAATTATGAATATATACTGTATTTTTAAGAGTATCCGTGTATACTCTTACAAAATATATACTCATTTTTTTGAGGCACAAAAATATACTCATTTTTCTAATTGAAGTATGCACCTATACTTTATTCATGCAAATACGCCCATACTTTACTCACTTAAATATGTACACGCAAATATGTATGTACTCACTCTCTAAAGTATAGAATAAGATTGTATTCTCCATTAAGAAGATTGCCTACAACCACGTGTATAGGAACACTAGTGATTTGCGCGCGTCCATGCGCGCAAGCCATTACCGGAGCTCTATCTAGGATATGAAAATGTTGACAAAATGAATATGACTGATTCTATTTGGGAAATGGAATATCTCTGATACGAACTGCACATCCACAAGAGGTATTTGTTTCCATTACTCACACCACAGTTAGGACAACAACACACATGTGGCGAATCTTAAGCTAAATTTCTAAAACTGCTGCAAGATGCCTACACAATACATTAGCTGAATTTCTAAAACAATTATAAGATGTCCATAGAATACATTACATGAGACAGGAGGTGTCCAAATAGTATCTATATCTTATATGAAATAGTCCCACACTGGACGTTGGGACACTTTTTCATCAACCTGGGTCAAACAAAAGAAGCCGTTCTTCTTTCAATTGATACCCCTAGGTGCTCTGTATTCCGTGGGCGTAATTCATTGGTTTCCAGATCAACACCTCAACACTCTTCTACACATGATTGCTGGCACTTGCACTTACATAAGGCAGATCATCAAGAAATCAAACTATTATTAGTAAAATGTTACGAAATAAGATTACAAAGATATGAGCATATGCATTGCCTATCCTATATTATGAAATTGCAGTCATATAATCAAGAACTATTGTTCTCGTTAGCATAGACGGACATAATAGTTTTTGTTATTTTGCGATGTGAAGCTGGAAATCTTCAGTTTATTTAATGAAAGTTCATTTTCAGCTCTCTCGACTCTCTTAAATATAACAATATCTTTCCACTTCTGAATGTAACGACATCATATTGCGCAAAACGAGCATGAAACTTGAAACAAAGGCCTGAAATGCTCTTACTGTAAGTTTTAGTGTTTTTGGGATCAGGTAATCAATGCAAGCAATTGGAAGAAACTCCGAAAGTTTCTGAGCTCACCTTCATGGAGGCGAGGTGTGGTTATATCCATAACCAGAAGCTGAGACTCTACCTGGGAAGAATTTAGTAGGTAGCAGCATCAGCGGCAACAAGGGCGCAATGGTTCTTTTGTGCTGCAGCCTGGTACAGGAGATGGAGATGTCAGAACTCGAAAGTTCTCAACTGTAATGTTCCGCCTCCTCGAGGCCAGGTCCGCTTACATCCGGCCGCTTATCTAGGATATAGACTGCCCCCACAGACCAATACTAGTCTTTTCTGCGCACTTTGTCCTCACTCATGCGCACCCAGGAAGACTTCCCGGTCGGTCATCCATTCTAAATTGCTCCAGGCCAAGCATGCTTAACCTCGGAGTTCTTCAGTGATGAGCTTCCGAAAAAAAGTTGCAACTTGTTGATACAAGTATCCTATTAATCCTATTCAGCCCTGGGCCGGGGTGTTACATACTCACCCCCTTAGGAGACCGACGTCCTCGTCGGTCAACCCCAGGCCAGGAACGTCCCCTCTTGGCCACGTCCGTGTGTCCAGTGCCAGCGCATATGTCATGCTGTGTGACCACTCCGGATCCACACCAGCCATGCACACCATTCCTACGCAACTGACACACGTGCCCGTGAAACCGCAAGGGTCGGCTCTGATACCATTTGTAATGTCCTGCCTCCTCGAGGCCAGGCCCGCTTACATCCGGCCGCTTATCTAGGATATAGACTGCCCCCACAGACCAACACTAGTCTTTTCTGCGCACTTTGTCCTCACTCGTGCGCACCCAGGAAGACTTCCCGATCGGTCACCCATCCCTAAATTGCTCCAGGCCAAGCACGTTTAACCTCGGAGTTCTTTAGTGATGAGCTTCCGGAAAAGAAGTTACAACTTATTGGTACGAGTATTCTATTAATCCTATTAAGCCCTAGGCCGGGGTGTTACATACTAAGAATTGTAACACCCCAAAATTTACATTTTTGAAAAATAGGGTTAAAATGATTAAATTAGAATTTTTTGTGCTCATGAAAACCTAGGGAAAATAATATTTTCCTCTAAATTAAAATTTAACATAGGGTTTGGCAACATGTTTGTGCACTCATGCCGCTGCAAAATATTTATTTGATTGGGTGACTTTGATCAAAACTCAAAATGATTTCAAATGTTTTTGAAAATGGATTTGAAAAATGGTTCAAATAAAAGAAAAACCTTTTTCTTTTCCCTCCCCCTCTTTCTCTTTTTTTCCGGCCCGAAAGGCCCGGCCGGCTTGCTCTCCCTCCCTTCCCTGATCTGGCCCGACTGGCCCGCCAACGCGCAATGCCGCCACCTCTTCTTCTTGGGCCGAGCGGCTGAGGCCCATCAAGCTCGCTGCAGCTCCGTCGCCCTCTCTCGCCGACAGGTGGGTCCCACCCTCCGGCCCCACGCGTCAGCCGCTTCCTTCTCCTCCGCTCCGCGTCGCGCGCGTCGCCGCCGCCGAGTCCGGCTCGGGTACGCAACCCGATGTTCCCCGCCGCCTATAAAGGGCTTTGCCCTGTGCGCCGCGCTCTCCCCTTGGGAACCCTAGTGCACCACCGCCACCCGAAACCCTAGCCCCGCCGTCATACCCTAGTTTCCAAAGAAGACAGAGGTCGTCATATGTGTGCCCAGGAAGTCCACACATACAACAAAAAATGGTAATATCAGAAAAACAATGTATTATATAGCGGAAACATATGTATTTAACACTTACACAATCAGAGTAACGCGGAATGTTGGCTAAAACTTCTCTTTAGTCTTCATTCTTGTCAAGGACAGTTGACTAGGGGCTCCGTACACCAAACACTGCTAACCAACTTCCAGAAAACTCCATGGCAATCTTTGTCCTTCTTTTGAGCAGCACCTTACTAAAAACTATAGCAAGGGTGAGTTCCATGTCAAAACTCAGCAAGTACAGGTGAAAAGTAATGACATGAAAGGCTAAAACAAGGTACAACTGAAAGGTAGATTGCGGTAGCATTTTAATGTAACAATTAAAACTTAACTTATTGCAACCTATTCTCTAATCAACTTGGTTGAAACACCCAACCCTTTATTAAGGTTCAAGTAGCAATTAATGTGTCATTTATCATAATAGACATAAACATATATCATTAAGCATCATCCTTGAGACTGCCATCTCAAGCAACACAGGATTGCCATCCCGTCCAAGCACAGAGGTAGCGACCTTCACAACAACATCACCATGATTTATTAGCTTAAAACCATTTGGCTAAATCATGCGAGGATCTAGGCTGCTCGTGACCGTGAGCACGGACGATATACCAATTTTAACTCTGCGCAGAGGTGTACACTTTCACTCCATATTGTGATTACTCTTTATGCCGAGGTGATCAGCCTCTTAGCCCATTGCCAAGATAGGCTGGCAGAGGTCACAACAAGGTCCTTCACAGGGTCATAGGCAGTAACAACTCGCTAGCCTTGAGTCCAAGCGTATGGGCGACTTCCCCGTGAGGCCGCCCCCATCACGGATCTCTAGCCCCTCCCATACTACAACTTGTAAACAAACCCCAGCGACCACAGCTATGGCCACTCATCAGTAAGCTGTTCATCATGCCCATGATGGTCCTGCTAATCGACCAAGCCAGAGCCCATTAGCCTGAAGATGTACGGAAGTCCTAGGTTGTCGCTCCACGAAAGGACCACAAGGGGGAGGAGATACGGATACCCTCGTCAACACGTGTCCCACTAGCATCCGTTTCCTCCATCTTTCACCGTCAACCAACGATGCGGATCAGCATCAACTTCTCCAATGACCGAAGCCAAGAGCCCACGGCTCCAACATATTTTACGAAGCAATTTTTATCTTCATTAAGCTGGTGAAAGGTGAGGTAGAGCACTAGCAACCTAATGACCTATCAACTAAAAACCCCTATAGCTGATATATGGATAGAGTGGCTAGTCATCCCTATGGTTTGCCGATTTAAGACACATGCAATGTATTAATTAAAAGTGAATAGACGCAATATAATCAAAGGTGCCTGCACTTGCCTTAAATCCAAAATCTAGCTGTTCTTCTGGCCTCCAGCTTCAGCTGCACTTGTCGGTCCTCAGCTCTTAGTCTTCAGCGTTAACAAACCGCTCTTCGTCTAGTCGTAGCAACCAAACAACACAAACAAACACACAAAAAAAGACAAGGCTAAGATCAACACACCAATCAAAAGGGAAACTAAAAATAGAACGGTCTAAAATGGCCAAACTTGGTGCTACGGTCGCAAGAGCGCAAGAACGACGAACGACGGATCTATCGTTAAAGAAAACACGGCTATCGAGGTACTTGCAACAAGCACAGAGACAAACTTTAAGATTGATACGTTTACTAAAACAAGATGCGGAACATATAAGAAAGACATAAAGTCAAATCAGTTGGATGATGTTGAAATGTAAAGTAGGGTTAAACATTAGTCATACTCTATTTATAAGCAATTATATTATCTAAGCCAATTAAACATTCATAATTTATAAAGCTTAAAACATTCAAGTGCATTAAAGAAAACATCATATGCTTAAAGATTAATTTAAGCAGGACATAAATGACAAGACATGTTGATATTAAACATAGAGCATTTATGATTCAAGGTTGAACTAAGCATGCCATTAAAGAAAAGGCATTAATGCTGAAATTAATCACATTAGCATAAAAGGACGATGTGAATATAAACTAAGTTACTTTTATAAATTATAAAGGACATTGAGTCGTTATTAACTAGGTTAATATGATATAACATGTGAGAACACTTAATGAAGCATGACATGTTTCCAAGGTAACTCTAAACAAGTCATAATTAACAAAGAAGCATTTAAGTTGGTACTAGTCATATTGACAGGAATGTATGAAAACTCAAGGTACAAACCTAAATTACTTTTATACAAGAGAGCACACATTAATTAATAAATAAGATTAATTACATAACACATGATGTGACAAACATTATTGACAACAAGCAACATACGTTGACATGATCGCAACACAAGGACAACGAAAGCATAGCCCTAGGTTGCTTTTATTTAGTTGAGCATCAACTAATTATTACACAAGTGAATCAAGATTAAATGCACAGACATATGACATCATGAAGATCATTACTAAAACAAAGCTTAAGGTCGACTCGGTCATAACACAACGAGATCGGAAATATAAAACCCTAGATTACTTTTAATTAGAAAACTATTAAATAAATATTAATCAAATTGCATTTAACCAAATAAATTCATAAATTTGTGACATGATAAACTTTACTGCTCCTGCATAGATCGCGACGACACAAAACTAACACAACTGGAATCGCTCGAATCGGAGTTAAAACGGTGAAACGGCGGAGATTATACGATCAGTGGCAAAACTGTAAATAAATCGCTTAGTGGCAAAGTCGTAAATACCTCGTCTTCTACCTCTGTCCATCTTCCTCTCCAGGTCATGGCCATGGCAGCCATGCTGCTGCTCGTGCCGGGGGAAGGGACCTCGGCCCTGGCCTGCTGGACGGCAGCGGCAGCCGGCTGCGGCCTGCTACCGGCTGCTACGGCCGGCGGTGGCCGGCTGCAGCCTCCTACGGCCGGCGGCGGCGGCCAGATGCAGCCTGCTGTGGCCGGAGGCGGCCAGCGGTGACTGCTACAGCCAGCGGTGGCCTGCTACAGCGCACGGGAGAGGGAGGACCACGGCTCTTGGCCGGGACATGGCCGGCCGGCAGCGGCCGACTATGGCCAGCGGCGGCCAACCGTCACCGGCGACGGCTGGCTGTGGCCGGCTGCGCGCGGCTAGGTTTGGCTGTGCGCAGCTAGGGTTTACCAAGGGGCTGCGGCTGGCCCTTTTTATAGCCGGCAGGGAACTAGTTGGGCTAAAGCCACTGGGCTTGGCCCATTGGGCCGGTTGCTGCTGCTGGTGGCCAGGTTTGGGCACTGATGGCCAGCTGGGGCTTGCTATGGCCGGCCAGAGTTGTTCAGAGCCGGCTGGAAGTGGCCATGCTTTGCCAAGGATGGCCAAAGAGGGCTCAAGGTGGCCGGGGGAGTCTATGGCTGCTTGCGGCCGCTGTGGCCAAGGTAATGCTGGCTGTAGCCGGCCGAAGTTGGCCATGGCCGGCTGAGAGTGGCCACATGTGGCTGTTGCTGGCGAAAGTTAGCCAGATAAGCTAGATGAGGCTAGGATTGGCCCAAGCTAGGTAGGAGCTGGCCAAAGCAAGCTAGGATGCCTTGAGGATGGCAAAGGGTTGCTAGACCGGACTGCTGCTGGCCTTACTATGCTGCTGATGGCCAAGTTTGGCCACTAATGGCCGACTACGGCTACTGCTAGCCGGGCTGGGGTGGCCATGGCCGGCTAGGTGAAACATCCTCAATTTTCTACGAAGGGAAAGTACACAGAATGGCGGATAATATAATAGTTTGAAGCATCAAACCATCTCAATATCTCGCAATAGTCGATACAGGATCCATACATCGAACAAAAGAATACAATTAGAAGGGATTACATAAATAGTTCATCGCCACACTGGCGGTGAAACGACCTTGATTTCTGCGAAGGGAAATCCACAGTGTTGGAGTGTAATATGACCATTTAAATC
>CM041643.1:2952942-2969256 GCA_023333625.1 Bothriochloa decipiens | reverse complement strand
GTAGAGCTTATTTTTATGAAAATTTGGACACTTGGTTCATATTTTTCGGAGTTCGTATGAAGAAGTTATGAATTTCCGAAGTTTATTCTATTTTCGAAAAAAGAAAAAGGGGAGATTAACCTGGAGCTGACATGTGGCAACTCCTGATTGGGCCACGTGGCGCGTAGGAACAGTGCAGCCGGGGCTGAGCTGACGTCAGCACTGACGCGGGTCTGGGCTAGATGACGTCATGCCGATGTTATGCTGACGTCAGTGTCGACGGGTCCAGTTAGTGGCTGACAGGTGGGGCCAGGTCAACGGTCAACGTTGACAGGTCTCGACCGGGCCTCGGAGGTCTGGACAGGGCTGGTTCTGGGTCAGGTTAGGTCGGCA
The DNA here is from genome assembly GCA_023333625.1 of Bothriochloa decipiens. Taxonomy (NCBI): domain Eukaryota; kingdom Viridiplantae; phylum Streptophyta; class Magnoliopsida; order Poales; family Poaceae; genus Bothriochloa; species Bothriochloa decipiens. The sequence goes on along the minus strand of CM041643.1, from coordinate 2,968,884 downwards.
CTGTACACTCGAGGGGGCGGTCCGGTCGACCCCTCGAGGACGGAGCTCACTCGGGCGAATGGACTGGCCTCGAGAACGAAACCTCGCCTGGCGAACGGACTGGCCTCGAGAACGAAACCTCACCTGGCGAATGGACTGGCCTCGAGAATGAAACCTCGCCTGGCGAACGGACATGACCTCGAAGACAGAACTTTGTTCGCACGAATGGGAGCCCTCGAGAACAGTGAGCCCCTCGAGACTTGAACCTCTGGCCTCGAGCCGGAACCTCGACTCGGGCCAGGTCCTCGATTAGAGCCAGGCCCTCGATTAGAGCCAGGTCCTCGACTCGTCGGGCGGACCCTCGACTCGTCGGGTGGACCCTCGACGAATGTCGGACGGACCCTCGACGTCGTCGGACGGAACCTCGACTTCATCGGGGGACCCTCGACGAATGTCGGACGGACCCTCGACTCGTCGGGCGGACCCTCGACTCGTCGGGCGGACCCTCGACTTCGTCGGGTGGACCCTCAACGAATGTCAGGTCATTAGCTGAGCTACGTGGCTGGTCGGTTAGGTGCTCCAACTTGGGGAAATCGACCCTCAAGCCGGTGGTGGTCAGTGGCATCTGGCGACGGCGAGGCCAAATTTGCCGACGAAGCCGGGCGTTGGTCTCCATCTTCCTTCTTGCCCTTCGATTGGAGAAGCTGGGATCTCCATGAGCTAGCTACCGGGGCTAGTCGAGGCACGGCGGGGCGTGCGTGGCTCGGCGGCCACGGCGGACGCTCCGGCGGCCAGAGTCCGGGGAGGCCGGAGCTGCAAAAGTGCGTGGCTCCACTGTGGCCCGTGTCGGCTCCTAGAGGTTGCCAAAAACGTGCTCTAGACTACGGCGAAGCTATCGGTCGCGGTAAGGAAAGAAACAGGGGTAAGGGGAGCAAGAACGTTGACGGTGTACTGGTAACGGCCATGGCCGAGCAGGGCGAGGGCGGGGATGCTTACCCGCGTAGCGACGGTCGAGGCAGGTGACGCGGGCTTGGTGGCGGCTCGGTGCAGGGAAGGCGAAGCCGGGGCGTCAAGGCGGTTATGCGGCGCTCCCAGGTCCTCCTCAGCGCGCGGACGGCGGCGACGGCAGCAGCGCTCTAGCTCCGCCTCCTTCCTGCTCCTCCCTTCTTCTCTCTCTCTCGCTCGACTGATCTGGCGGCGGGTCTCCACAAAGACGGCGGGGCGATGGGGAAACCCTAGAGGCCAGGGTGCTCCTCTTTAAATAGGCACGGCGGACGGCCATGGACGGTGGAGGCAGAAGATGCCCATCGGGCGGCTGTGCGCGGCCACGATTAGGGTTAGGGTTCGGTGAAGTGTGGTGCAAGCAGGCGGTTAGATGGACGGCACGGGACGCGGCCGTACTCGGGCGGACGGCGGAGGCGCGCGGTGCATAAAAATGGTGCGGCGGACGCGACGCGCGGTCGACCAGAAGTAGTAAAAGGTAGGAGCTGACAGGTGTGCTCCGCTTGTCAGTGAGAGAAAGGGAAGGGGCGCGGGCGCATTCGGCGGCAGGCCCTTGGTGGGCCGCCTTGTTGGGCCGGCGGTCGGCTGGCGGACGAGCGCGCGCGCTAGCGATCGACGGGGCGCGGCAGCGCGTGGCGCGACTGGGCCAACGCTCGAGGCAGGCTGGTCGGGCGAGCGTGCGAGCGAGCGGGCAAGCGGCAGCGCAGCAGGCCGAGCTGGGCCTCGATCCCGGGCAGGCAGGCCGACGTGCACGCGCGTGCGCGCGCGGGCGAGCACGTGCGCCGGAGGTCGAGCGCGCTGCTGGGCCAGCGCGGGGAGTCGGTAGCAGGCATATATATATACATGCATTAAAGGTTATTCGATTTTATTATCATCACATAAAATCGAATAAGAGGCGAATCAAACTCTGGTTATTTAAATGCAATGCTCGGGCTAACGTCGGGTGCTATTTGTGCATCTATTAGCGGGTTTCCTACATGACATCCACCATTCACTGGTAAACTTTAGAAAAATTTTTGAAAGCCCGTATTTTCGGTGACTGGATTTCTAGGGTTGTTACACTAGGTCTGGCCAGGACTGGCCAGAGCTGGCCAATTAAGGCTAGGAGAGTCTAGAGCAAGCTAGGTCGGGCTAGGATAGGCTAGGGTAAGCCAGGGATGACTGGAGCTTGGTAGGGGATGGTGTCTAGCTAGAGCGGTGGCCAACACTATAGAGGAAAAAGAAAACTCTCTCTCTCTAAGCAAGGGAAAGGATTTTTCTAAAAACGTTTTCCCAAAACCTTCTCGAGGAAAACTTGGGTTTCCGAACCTTTATTTTCAAATTCGAAGAAAACCTAGATGCGACTTGCTCGAGGTTTAGGAATTCTTTTTCATACCAGCAAAACCAAGCAAACCACGAAGCACAAACTCATTCCATTATTTTCTAAAATATAGAAAGTGCTTTCTAATAACAGCCCAAAATACAAATTTTGGGGTGTTATACCCGCCACCCGAACCCTAGATGCGCGCCGCCACAGCCGCCACCGCCCCGAGCTCAGGTGCGCTGCCGTCGATCTCCTCCTCCTGCGACCCCGGGCTGCCAAGACCGCCTGGACGAGCTTCGCCCCAAGGTGAGGAAGCCATCGGTCCTCCTCCCTGTCCTCCCTCTCTGTCCCGCGTGCCCGCACGCCGTAGTTGTAACTCCACCGTCGCCGTCGTCCGCGTCGCCGCATCGACCCGCTTCCGGCCGTCCACCGTCACCACGGACCCCATCTTCGGAACCGCGAGGTCACACCGCGCCTTCCCGTCCCTTCTGCGTAGGTCGCCGTGCCCCGTAGCTGCTCCCCGCCGACCTCCGGCTGGCACCAATGGCGCCGCCCGCGCGGACCACCACCATCGGTCGTATTTCGTCGCCATTAACCCCATGGCCAAGTCCGCGGAGCCACGCTCGACCCTCCAGTGCCCTTCGCCAAGCCAGCCGAGCACCGAAGCGTCATTCCGACGAACTTCGGTGAGCCTCCAGCGAAGCGCCGCCGTCCCTGCCACTGTCTCCGGCGACCAGACCCTGCCGGCCGACCCTGGGCGCCCGATCCAATCTGGACGGCCCAGATTAGATCGGGGGAGTACCGGTCAACCGGCAGTCAACCTGCCCCGTCAGCCGCCGACGTGGCAGCCACGTGTGTGCCACGTGTACACCACGTCAGCGCCACGCCAGCGCTGACCAGGTCAATCTAGTCAACAATCCGGTCAGCCGAGGCATTTTTGTAGAAAAGTCCCTAGACTTTTCTGTAATTACAATTTAGTCCACCGTAGTTCCAAACAGGTTGTTTATTTTATAGTTTGAAACCCGAAGTTATCAGTATTTTTGTTTTAGGTCCAAACTGAGTTTTATTTTAGTTTTAAAATTATTAATGCAAAAATAGTTCTATTTATTTACGATTATGCCCCTGACCTTGTTTTAGCCGTAACTTTCACGTTTTAACTCCGTTTTTAGCAAACTTATACTTTTTGGAATTGTATCGACTTAAGCTACACGATCGTAGTGATATTTACCATGTTTTAGGCTTTTCAAAATGTGACTTATTTATGGGTTAAAATAATGATCTATCCACGCCTTTCCAACATGCGAATAGCCTAGATCAGCCTCGTTAGCTGTACCACCACAACGATAGCTCCTTTGCTGGTCACCCTTATGCTCTCGTGATCGTAGTAACGAGCTCTACCATATAGAACGCTCTTTCTTTAGTATTTATTTTGATTGATGTTTGTTCTTAGCTTTGTCTGTTTGTGTTGCTTGTTTGCTACGAATAGACGAAGAGCAATTCATGAGTGCTGAAGATCGGGAGCTGAGGACCCACAAGTGCGGCTGGGATTGGAGACCATAAGATAGAACAAGTGAAGTATATCAAGCAGCTAGGCTTTGGATTTAAAGAAAGTTTTAAGGCAAGTATAGTTTGGGTTTTATTTCTGTAACCATGACCTTGTGATTTAATTAATATTTAAGCATTAAACGTTAAAAGATGACTTTTTAACAAAATTAAGATCTTATCTGTACATGATCATTCGGGATTTACAGTACAGCTATGAGGCCTATATGGCTCTGGTTTTAGCTCAGTATGAGGCCCTTTTCTAGCTTGTTAGTGGTTACCCAAAAGGGCACAAAAGGGGCTCCAATCTGTATGATTCCGCTGCCTGCCAAGAAGGTGCGGTTCTTGTCTTTTGTTAGCCACCTCTTGGGGGATGGTTCATGCTTATTGATGGGGAAACCTAGTGGCCCTAACTTGTTAGACGAACCTTTGAAAGGCTTTATAGTGAACCCTGTCGGCCTTCCTTGGTAGTGGGCTAAGAGGTTAGCTACCTCGGGCAAAAGGGCAATTCACGGCTCACAGTGAAAGTGTACACCTCTGCGCAGAGTTTAATAAATTGGTATACTAACCTTGCTCAAGGACACGAGCGGCCTTGGAGACATTTACATTAGATGATGATTCTGGTTCAGTTAAGATGCTCATTTATTTATTGTTTATGTTTTATACATTATTTATGTTACATTGGTCATCGATTTATAGCTATACCACCTTATGCTATACTTGTTGAGTTCGACATGGACTCACTCTTGCTATTCCCCCCACACCTCATGAGAAGTGTAAGGCTTGTTGTCAACCAGTCAGTTGGATCCAATGAAGCGAAGTCTACACCTGGAGTTTGAAATCGTCTTTCCGCTGATTGTTCATTAGGTGATCATTTATATATTGTGTTCGTTATATTTACAGCATTGTAATTGATACTATTTGTAGCTATATGTGAGATTTGTCCTTTAAGACTCACATATAGTGTATATCTGGTTTGTCCTTAGAACTGGGTGTGACACAACCTGAGTCCAAACATGAAGCAGGCCTGTCAGAAAAATGTTGATATTAGTGTTTGCACACTGGGCTGCAACAAATTTAGCAAAATCAAACAAAATTTGATTCATTAGGACAACCACAGGACATGCAAAAGCAAAATCTACTGGCTGCTGCTCTTATTCAGCAGAACTGCCCTTTTGAACCCTTTTACTTTTGGATCTATTTATATGTATAGCTATAAATTTATGGTCTGTAAAAATATAATTTGGATGGCATCATGTCACTGAAGCAATGTCAATTCTGTTGTCAAAGTAATGTGACGATGCAGACTGCGGTTAACACTTACCTCTCAGAAGGTCTTTGTGCTCAGGCTCAGCATGCTCTGTATTGGTGTCAATGGCCTGCATAATGTAGCAGTATTTTAATTGATTTGTAGGGCAGTGTAATGCCACAATGAGCAGTTAGATACTGCTAGCGATACAGCGATCTTATAGGTACATGATATGTTACCATCTGTTCGCCTTCATTGGCTTGCAGTATCTTCTTTATCTCAAGAAGTCTTCTGTTGGTAGATTCAGAATGAATGACGGTTTGCCTATAGCAGCATAGTAATATGGTTAGTAAAAAAAGATATTAATGTGTATCGCTGTATCACATATCAGTGTAGAACCATTCCATTTTTCTAAATGATTTTAGATGATTGATACTGGAACTTAGGAGTTAGGACTACAAAACACTACCATAAAATGTTATTGGTGCTCTACATTCTACAACATGGAACATATTGAATATGCAGACAAAAGAAAACCCAAAAAAAAACTATTGAAACGATCTTTGTTTTCGTAGAAGGAGCAATTGAAATAGTTTGCCTTCCAATTTAATATGTCCATATGCACAACAGTAAATTCTTTAAGCCACAGGAAACCAAAATAACTACCATTTTTTAAGCTTAATATTAGTGCCTTCAATATTATGCTCAGTTATTAATATGATGGTATAGGATTTTGTGGCAAGCCAAAAATGCTCTATAAATAAAAAAAGAATTAATGTAAAGCACGGAAAACTAATTGCAGCAATCTAGAAGCATTTTTAAATGACCATATAGTGCATTTGAAGCTAATCTTGAAGGACACATAGAAATGCAGAACCATTTCACAGCTTTGAAACACTTTGCCTTTGGGAACCACAAAAAGAAGAGAGAATGAAACTTACAAATGCAGATGTATTGCGCCTAGCCCCAACCCAAGTTCTGCCAGCACAAACCAAATGGGATACTGCCCCAACATGTGCTGACTTCGGTGCCACTGCAAACTACCCTTCATCTTGTCTCCTGGAGCAAGCTTCAACATCATTCAATAATAGTATAGCAGACTATTCATGCTTGACTATTTATCGTCCGCAACATGGGTATATTGATATTTCCATGATTCAGGATTCATAGAGCTTTTTGTATTGCATAAAAAATGAACTGAATGTTCGCCTTCTTTGGCTTCTTTACAGATTAGCTAAAAAACCCAGATGACTGGCATAAATAAAACACAATCTTCTGCAACTGAACAAAGAAGATACTGGCTAGCTGATTAGCTACTTACCTTTTCACCTGATGCAATACCGGTGCCGACGTGCTTGGGTGAAATCAAACAAAGAAACTTCAACCCTAAAACCAAATTGAGGTTATCATACATGGAAAGTAGAATTGAAAATAGAACTATGAAAGATAGTCATGAACTCTATGATGCGGGTTCAGTACACCTCATACCAACCAATCAACAGAAATAACTATGATATCTCATGGCTAGTTATCTTCAAATTTGATGACGGTCTATGGATCAGTTTCGTGAATATTCATTTGATTTCACATCTCAAAATGGCAGAAGTACCCAAGCATCTAGATCATTTTTTGTATTTCAGAAACATCATCCCAAGTCCTAGCTCTTTCACTATAACCATTTTAGCAGGCTCGTGTATGCTCAATTAAGACTATGTATCAGCAAGCAAGTGCCAATTATTTAAGAGGGAAAACACTCTATAATAGAGAGTTGTTCAAGAGCTGCAGCTTTTCCATGGCGACACTCAATAATGAATTTGCATCACCAGAAAAAAGAATGAGCACAGAAAAAAATATCTAGCATCCTAATTTTAGTAGTATAATCTGTTCATTGGCGTGCAGGGATACAGCATAAGAACACGGGCGTGCAGAAATCATAGAAAGGCAAAGCAAGCAGGCACCAAACAAATCGAGAAATGAGCGTGTCTTACCAACTTCCGATTAAGGTCTCTGGCCTCCACCGCCACAATCGATATGGCCTCCAGAGGCGTGCTCTCGACGGATCGGGGCTCCAGGGAGCCGGCGGTGGCAAGACGACGCAGCCGAGGCGGAAGAACAGGCCGCCCCAACCTCCTGGCCGCCATGGCTGGTCGTCTGGTCGTCTCCCCGTCCGGCTGCAGGCCACCAAGCGAGCGGATCGGGATCATCAACCTGTCGGCGCTGGCGAAACCCTACACAAAAGAGAGAGAAGGAGCAAGCGCAGATCGACGGTCGTCTAAGGCGCTGGCGAGGGAAGGGGAGGAGCAAGGGAGAGGGGGCACCACCTAATTCGGTGGCCTCCCACGCTTGCCTGCCGTCGCGGCCAAGGCCCCTGTCAGGCACCGCCGCCACGAGACTGAGGAGGGAGAGGGAGGAGACACCAGAGGCTCGCACCGCCACCGGGCCGGGCCGCTCTCGCCCAGCGTCGTGCGCCGCCGCTCCGCAACGGGGGCCAGCGCCGTGCGGTCGCACCGCCGCCGAGCGAGGAGGAAGGAGAGGTCGGGATGTGACCTGCACCGCCGGCCAGGGGCACGCTGGCCACGCAAACCCGAGTGGGGTGCTCGCCCGCGCCGCCGCCGCGCCGGCCCGTGCGCTCGCCCGTGCCGCTACCGCGCCGGGAGTGGCGCTCGCCCGTGCCGCCGCCGCGCCACCCGGCCACGTAGAGGGAGAGAAGAGGGAGAGGGAGGAGGCGGCTGTGGCTGGGAGAGGGAGGGGCAGGGTTAGGGCTAGGGTTGGAGATGATATATATATATGATGTAGAGGAGGCAGCTGAATCGTTGGATCGAGGATCTGACGGTCAAAAATAATTTGAACGACGTGGACGTGCTGGCTGCAGGTTTTGACTTTACGCAATGTACTCTTTAAATTTGCACAGGTATGCACGCATACTGTTGGTATATGCACATACTTACTTCTAATAAATTTCCTATGTGTATGTGGCCATACTACTTACTAATAAATTTCCAACTGGTATGTGGACATACTTCCTAATAAAAACAATGGTACTGGTAGGCCGACATACTACTATACATTTAAGTATCTGGACATACTTCTAATTAATTCCACTATAGAAGTAAAAGTATGCATATTTAAATAAGTATACATGCACATACTACTTCCTATCTTGTACGGTAATGAGTATGTAAATAAACTCTAGTTTTTTAAAGTATGTATCCATACTTTATTCACGACAGGCATCTGAGTCCATAAATAATTCGTTCACTTTAAAAGAAGCAACAGACTCCCGCAAAAAAAGGTGCTGCAATGCCGGCCGTCGGCCTTTCAAATTGAATGCATGCAAACGGCAGCCCAAAAATCCTTAACGGGTTTGGACTGTCAATGCTGATCCAATTAGCCTGATGAGAATAGATACTCCCGAGAGTATAAAAAAATTACCACATATATATAATATATAGTAAATGCCGATTCCCACGGCCGCACCACCCCGATCCCTCCGCCCCACCCACCGGTTTCTACAGTCCGTACGCTCCTTTTACTTTTTTTTTTTAAGTTTTCACGAGCAAATTTTGAAATCTATTTTTTTTCATTTTTTCACACGGTTTTTGTTTGTCTTCTTCCACCAGTTTCCAACAGATTTTTTCGTCTCTTTTTTTTTAAGTTCTTGCTTTTTCCACGTAAATACTTTTTGAAACTTTCTTTTGGTTTTTTCACACAAAAAAGATTTGCAAATATCAAAAAGACCAGATTGACTGTCCTATATACCTTATAATTAATATTTTCCGAGACTTCTTGATTTGTGATTAATTTTTTTCCTCTTCTTTTGCCAAGGAATAGTGAAACTATATAAATTCCTTTTGATCGACGACTGATCTGTGATACTGAAAACAGACGTCATAGAAAAACATACGTTGCATCACCAATCCTTAGGACAAATAAAATTATTTAGACATTATTCAAAACCACAAATATCTCCTCCAAATGTATTCAACGACATGACAGTGTTGGCTATGAGCAGCACCATCGTAAGATGCTGATCACAACTTTCTAAAGTGACCTTGCTGATCACAACCTTCTAAAATAGACTCCTTCAAGGCAGAATTAAATCTTGTGAGCCTGGATCTCTTTCTTCAGGTACTGCAGCAGCTCAGCCTTCATATCTGTTAAGAGATCTTGCAACAAATGTAACACTGATATAAATCATGAATCTTCCATAAGCTCTGTTTTTATCAAACATACTTGCCTTAGATGAGCTTCTACTGCAAGCACACTGCCCATGTACTAGTGGTGGGAAAAATCTCATCGGTTCATATTCATGGCTTGCCAAATCTATTCATGTGAGGCACAAACATGCATACAAGGAGTGAAAGCTGGACTGCAGCTTGCTGACTGATGAAATATACTCCCTCCGTTTCAAATTGTAGTTCACTTTAACTTTTTCGGTGCATGCGTTTTGTTATGTATCTAGACATATTATTTATCTAGGTACATAGCAAAATGCATGCACCAAATACAATTTGGAACGGAGGGAGTATATACTAATGCAAAACAGCACCTATGCTATTTAATACTCACATTGACCTAGGTACCAGTGTAGGCAGACACATAATCTGACACGCACTATTGTGCCATCCTAGATACCCCAAGGCTCATTTTCGACAAAGTGAGAAGCAAAGGGCACATTTTAGACTGAAAACTGCACCTAGGCTATCTGATCATAAGTGTGACCTCAAAAAATCCAATGTAAGCACAAAAGGCATAGTAGTCTGATCATAAATAATTTCATTTAAGAGTACAAATCGAAATCTAGCAACTAACAAGTACTTTATGTCCTTGTCCATGTGAGATGTGTGCATTGAGCAACAATTTTTTTAAATAAATAGCAACCTTTTTCATCTTCGAGAATAACTAGTGGTGGGATCCACTTTATCCAGTGAGTTTCTGAACCTTGCTAGTCTTCAAACTGCTTCACGTGTGATTTAGAAAAAAAAAACTAGTTAAGATGATTTAGTGGCTGTAATGCAGAATAAAAAGGAAGCTAAGCAATTATGAAAGGAAAAAGTATAAACATTTTTTTTTTCAGAATTACCACGAGCAAAAGCAAGTAATGCTAGCAGCCATTGGGACTGAGGACTAACTACTGCTACTAAGATGAGCTTCTTTTGTACCAGATAACACAACAAGAACTAATGTCATACTAATCTAAACAATCTAAACAAGCCACTTCCCCTACAAATTTGATTATCTTCCAACCCAGTCTCAAAATTCACTCATATATGTCAGGGATGAAAAGTAGGATTCAGATGTTCCATTTCAATCACAAGAAAACGTGTTGTGTCCTTCCCACAGAAAACTTGTTGTATACTTCCCACAATCAGGAAATGGAACCTCAAATGATATTTATTATAGTGGGATAGAACCAATAGACAGTTAACACATGGCAGAACCATACACTGAACACAGTGGAAATAGTCAAATTTGGGGGATCTAATCACTATATACCTACGCATAGCTATTTCACTAGAATTTCAGTATATTGGTTAACCAAACAATTCGCATATGACTCCTAGACATGCAAGCAATTATGAATGAAAAGAAAAACTCACTTGATATTATCCAAACAGCACAACCAAACAAGTGGGGTCACTCGAAACTATAAAAAATGCACCAAATCTAAATCACTGAAATATAGCTATTTCTGATAGAATTACTGGAAAATGCTCTCTCAACTCCCTGGTGGTTTGTGCTGATGAATAATGCAACGTTCTTTATTTCTAATGGTCTTACAAATACCTGAGGACTGTCGGAGTGATACTAACGGCAATCATATCTGCTGTACAGCCTCCGATCTGCATGAAGCTAAGAAATCACTAATTTGCCATTATTACAAATTGGCTGAATAAGACTAAAAATGCCAAAATCACAGTATACGGTTGGAGTAGTAGGAATTGATCAGCACCCATGGTTATGATTGGGCCAGGAAAGAAATTCAACTGAACATTCAGCATGCTTTCTTAGAAAAGCATAAACAATGGAAGTGATGAACAATAATCATAACCCAAGGGGCTTCCAAGTAAATCCAAGTTCGCATGATGAACAAGACAAACATTTACAGTTGAATCTGTAAATGCATAAACTAAAGTGGCCTGACTATAAATAATACCAAATCCTAATGCAAAAACTAAAATAACCTGACCACAAATAATATAATATAATTGGTCATGAGTTCTATAGCTGCTGTGAGAAATCAAAGAGCAAGAAGAGAAAGCAATGCATACAAGTTCGATCTATCAAATAATAAAAATTTACAGTAAAGATATGACTTTTCAGTACAAAAGGTTGAGCGCACAATCTTCAGGATGCTAAATATCCAATCATGCAAGTGGCATTAAATTTACTATACAAAGCTAGAAAGGCAATAAAGAGTTTCAGCACACCAACTAAGAAGAGTAAATTAGGTCATGGTTTATGACCAGCAAGTTAGAATTATCAACATAGGACAAAAGGTGATAATATTGGGGGTGCAAGAACGTAAGCAAGCTTTAAACATGTAATAAACAAATTAACTAAGCTGCTACAAAGAGTGCAGTGGTTGCACCTTCTCCTTCTTCATTAGCCCAAGTTCTCTGTCATTCTTTCTTTTTAAACCGTGAGAATAGCAGAGGAGGCCCCAACTATATTTTATTGAAGTAAAACCTAGATTATTTACGTATAAAGCGGTCAAAGAGGTGTAAAAGGAAGGCCAAAGAAAGGAGGCACAAGCAAGGACCAGACAAAACCTAGATTCCTACTCTTGTAGATTATCATACTCATAGGCTGCAGAAAAATTATTAGATCAAGATGGATTGTGACTACAACTAGTTTGGTGTGCCTACTACTATCAGAAGCTTTTGAAATAATTCCTCAAATAGGTACAGAAATAACACCGAACTCCTGAGGTAGAGCAGCTAGGTAGTTGAAATTGCCTAAAATATCTTCAAATTGAATATGAAAGGTAAATCCAAATTGGTCAAGAGCAGCCTCTGGGACAGAATTGGAAGATGCGAAATAACTCTGTTAGTTTTAATGACACAAATATCACTGATTGGGTGTCTGTGATTTTAGTGGAAGAAAACAGAGACAGAAGAAAACTACCTGCAGAGAAGAGCTACATTCGGGTTCTTGCCATTGAGTATCAGACACAACTAGTGTGGGTCAGGTTGACGTGGAGCAGGCCAGCATCTAAGAATGCCTGGTAGTGCCCAAGCTTTGCCAACACCCAGCACCTGCTGATAGCCTGCCACAGACGACGTCTGCTGACGACAAGGCAAGGTGCCACCATCATCTTCATTGAGGAGGATGCGAAACAGGGCACCGCTAGACAAAAATTTAGCTGGAGCAGAACATGAACACCACTAATATTATAAAAAAAACACATATTAACATCACATTCTCACTGATATCCCACACGAATGAATAATTTATGACAAATTTAATCACTTAAAGAATGAAGATGGGCACCTACTATTGAAAAGCAGCCATCCAAAGCAAACTAGCAGCGCCTTCATATAATCCATCATTCAGGATAAACCAATTGACTATGATTCGACTACCGAAGAGCAAATAAACCTGCAAATTTAAGGAACGAATCAATTACTGTATGATATGTGATGTGATAATACATATACACATGCACACATATGAGAAGACATAGCACCACATAGCACTAGTGCATTTCGATAATGAACAGTAACTGGTAAATCATAAATTCAACTGCCATTAGCTATTTTATACCAATGGGGGATTTTTTTTAATTTTGGCATTTTCGTCTACGCAGAGGGAGAAAAAAAATCTTTGACAAATCTAATCTAGTTGCAATGTTGCCTATGTGAAGCCTAATTTTGACATTTGCAAGCATCAACGTAACAATGGCACAAGGAATAAAGTAAATAAAAATAGAGTGATCCAATCCAAGAATCCTGACTGATGGACTACAAAACAATATACCTTATGAGGAGAAAGCAAAGTTTGGGAATTAGTATATCCACTACTCTCCACTGGAATTTTAAATCACCACACAAGCAAACACAATTTAGCACTACTTAGATCACACCAACAGCAGCAATTAACCTTCACTCATGGCAAGATGCTGCCGATGGAGCAAACACTAAAAAAAGCAAGGGGTGAGTGACCACATTGATGGGGCCCTTGTGATAGGTGGTGTCATTAGTCACGGCAATATAGCTCAGCTCATAGTGCATCAGAGATTAGTTGTTAATAACAATCATTTTATCACTTCTGAAACAGAAATAAGCCCCAAGAATTTTTTACATGAACCCCTCAGATGGTTGGCATCAACACTTCCTATGCTGATCTCTAGACTCAAATCAAGCAAACAAACTACTAAACAATCATAAAACAGAACTAAATTGACCAGCCAGAGATGGCATAACAGAATTGATTAGAGTGCTAAAGGATAGAATAGCATATGAGCAAAAGGAAGCTGGAGAGCAATTCCTTACTGACCTGGCTAAAACTTCTCTTCATTCCATATCATTAAGTAAGCAGCTACAGGACACCCATCCCTCATTGGCTGCATAGAAAAAAAGTTATCAAACAAATTTAGATCAACGAACTACTGTTCTAAATCATCAAACCGTGTTAGATTGTTAGCAAGGTATGCCATCTGTTCTCTAAAATTTAAAGAGTATTTTATCCGTTTCACAAATATGAGCTACAAAATGATTAAAATGACTGCTGTTTTAGTATTTTATCAAACAATGTTTAGCATGAAAATTGTTCATAACTGCTAAGCAAACGAAGTATGATGCACGCATGGGCTGAATCAAAAATAACAACAGGATTGGCAATGCACATGCCTTGCTTATACCACTATTTTTTGGCAAATAAAGCAAGAACCAACCAGTGATAGTTTAAGAAGATGGGAAATTGCTATTTTTTTAAAGCCTAACAAAGCAACGATTCCATTTTCAGATCAGAATACAGAGATAACATTTAGACATTTTGCAAAGCATAAACCTTCAAATAACATTTAGACCTGGTAATAAACTTGCACTATAAAGATTCAATGACCAGCAGCAAAATAGAACGAGCATTGGCAGCTGAGACAAAATCACCTTGCTGCAACTGAAGAGGAGCTCCTGGCCGCCGCCTGCATCCATAATCGAACACTCGCAGGGAACATATCCTGCACTAAATCAGTTAATCGAATCAAGAAGTGGAAGGGGAGGAGTAGGAGATGTGCAAACGCCGAGCTGGGGAAGGGGATTTGGAGGAGCACCTGGATCTGCTAGTAGCGTTGGAACAGCACACGCAGGAGCGGCGGGGGCGGTGTGGGCTGACGGCGGCAGAAGAGGCTAACCGCCACCAGTGGGGGAGAGGATGTCGCCACCGCCGCGCCGACGTGGGTCGGGTAAAGTGCAGTGCCGCGCCACCACTCGGGGAAGGGACGAGCCGCGCCGCCACTGATGGTGGAAGGGGACGGGCCTCCTCTGGTGTCTCCGCTTCCCCTGCGAGACGCCGAACGGAACACTGGGGAACGGCGGCCGAGAACGGCCCGCGCTGCGTCTGTCGCCACACGGCGCTGTGGGGTGGCACGACGGAGCCAGCGGCGCAGCAGCGGTGGTATGGAGAGGGGTCGGAAGAGAGGTGCCGGCGGAGACCGAGCGGACGGGGCGAGGAAATAGAAACCGCGAAGAAACTACCTTGAAAACCACTTTGAAAAAGAGGACTGAGGTAACTTAAATAAATGGTTTCAAGAGCTGTGAGAGAGTAAGATGTCCGGTTTTAGACTTTGATGAGGAAAGCTGGACTACTATGATGACGGTTTAGGGATGCAAAAAAAAATATATAACTTTTTTCTTATAGCAAACAAAAATCTTTAGAAATTGAGATGGTTAAAGAAAAGGGCATGGGCCATGTGATCTGTACGAATTTTTTTATTTTTAATTTTTTTTAAAAAAATTTACAAAATTAGTTTTTCGTTTCGAAATATGACAAAACTAGTCGCCTACAGTGGGCGTTTTTTAAAAAACGCCCACTGTCTGGGCGTTATATGTGACGTAGCACACAGCCGGCCGCCGCCGGTGCCGGCTCTTGCGGGTGGCCCACTTGCGCCCAAAAAACACCCACTGTGTGGGCGTTTTTTGGTGGCCAGGGGGCCGCCTGCAAAAGTGCGCGCTGTTTTTTATTTTTAATTTTTTTAAAAAAAATTTACAAAATTAATTTTCCGTTTCGAAATATGACAGAACTAGTCGTCCACAGTGGGCGTTTTTTGTGACGTGGCACACAGCCGGCAGGCGCCGGTGCCGGCTTTTGCGGGTGGCCACCTGGCGGCTGTGTGGGCGTTTCTTGTTGGCGAGGGGGCCGCCTGCAAAAGTGCGCGCTGTTTTGCGGGCGGGCCTCGGAGCAGTAAAAAAACGCCCACTGCGTGGGCGTTTTTGTTGGCGAGGGGGCCGCCTGTAAAAGTGCGCGCTGTTTTGCGGGCGGGCCTGGGAGCAGTAAAAAAACGCCCACTGTGTGGGCGTTTTTTGCGCTGCAGGGGGCCGCCTGCAAAACAGGCGAGGCCGGCCGTGCACTTTTGCAGGCGGCCCCCTCGCCGCCAAAAAAGCCCACACAGTGGGCGTTTTTTGACCTCCACCTATATATACCCAGCCCCCCTCTTTAGATTTTCATTATATTCACTAAAATTTTCAGAAAAAAAGAAAGAAGAGAGAAGGGAGGAGAAGGAAGTAACGGCGAAGCCCTACCAGTTTGAAAAGGGAGGAGAAGGAAGTAACGGCGAAGCCCTACCAGTTTGAAACCTCGGCTTTTAGGTAAGTTTCTCGTACATTACAAGTCTGTTGCTATTCATTAGTAAAATATAATGTGCACT
>CM041643.1:2858667-2945851 GCA_023333625.1 Bothriochloa decipiens | reverse complement strand
AGTGCCTTCTTTCCAACTCCCTTGCTTTGGAGCGCTTGGACCTCAAGGATTGCAGAGAGATAGTTTCCCTGAAGATACCTCCCGTGCTGCAGCAGCTCAGCTACCTGTTCGTTGATGAATGTTATGCTATGCAAATTTTAAAGAACAAAGCTCCAAGCATCTCTAGGTTTACCCTTTCTGGAGGATTTCCAAAACTGGAGCTTGGAGAAGCGTCACAAATGATAAAGGTCTTTGAGATGAATATTGGGAATTCTATCCGTTATGCTCGTGCTGTGCTTCCGTCCTTGATGCCAAATCTTGAGACTCTTACTTTAAGTTCGTTCCATGAGGTACTGTGCAAAAAGTATCCATTCGATCGACAGTATTCATATAAACAGCTTTATGTGCTTGGTTGAGCTAACTTATTGCATTGTGAAAAGCGCAGTCTCACTCGAGAGCCTTACATTAGATACCATTCGTAGTCGTGGGTCTCCATGTTGCTCGGGTTTGGGCAGCATCTGTAGCAAGTTTATCGTCGAGCAAGCGTCTGCAGCAGTGGTGGCCATAAGAAGGTACATCGAGGATAAAGTTGCACCAACAACTAAGCTGACCGTTCTGGAGTATTGCCAACAGTGCATTGACGCCGCAGTGGATGATGGTTTGGGGCCTTTGGTCTAGGCAGACCTTTCAAGTTGCTGCAACCGGTGCTAAGATGAAGGGTGGAAGTTGTTGTCATAAGTTTTCTTGGATTGTTTTGCCTTGTGCAGTAATTTTGATTGTCTTGGTGAAGTGTGCTTGGTGTCTTTGATTATTATAGGTTGTGCTTTGTTTCTTGAGAATCATTTGGGCATGTCTGAGTAGGCATGTGCCACAGTTTGGCCATCTGTTTGTCCCCCATTATCTCCACAACTCCAACATTTAATAAAATGTATTGGTCTATTAACTCATTTACAGATAGTAGACCATATTTTTTACCTCATCTAACAAAAAAATCAAGGTCCATGATCAATTATATGAAAATTACCATATACAGTGGGAGCCATATAGTAGTTTAATTTGATCCATTATTTATTGTTTTATATTTCTTAACTAGCTAGCGGATATGATGCATCTTCCTTCAGACTCTTCAGTATGACCATGCACTACTTCATCAGGATCTTTGCACCACGACTTGCCAAGGAATCATGAGTATAATCTCAGCATCGACCAGGTCGCGGACGAGACAACGACGGCAACTCTGCCTCCACCGTTACCGGCCGCATCAAGCAGTTTACGCAGAGGATCTTCAAGAAGGCTGCCTTGCCGATGCTGTCGCTGCAGACTGAGGTTTCCCCGGTTTGACAACCACTGCGGAGCAGGCGCCTCACGGCGCAGCCATTAGCCAACATGCCGGTGGCCAAGCGAGGCGAGTACCTCGCCATACAGTGGATGGGGCTGCTTCAAGGGAGAACAATGGAGGAGGCCACGAAGGAGTACGAGGCCATGTTCGGTGGCAGCAATGCTGCCAATGACACTAAGGCAATGAGGGAGCTCTTCTCCAGCGCTGGACGCCCACGACGGCCTCGCGGCGACGTGGCAACCGCAGTCGCACATGAGCGCCACCACCGACCTATGGATCGAAGCAGGTGCGCGCAAACTAAGTTGTCTATTTCATGAGTAATCCGCTTAGGTTGTAAGGTGCAGGAGCAGCGCTTCATGTAATATCTTCGCTCCCCAAAATGCGTGAAATCACGGTTGTAAGAAACTTTTCTACTTAAATACAAAATACAAAGTCTTTTGCGAAAAAAACATTAGATTTGATTAAATCGTTGGTGGTTTCAAAATGATTGTTTGAATCTGTAGTTGGAAAGGAACATGCTTGTAGCCACTACTGCAGTATTTTTAACTGTGATGGACGTTTTGGGTTTACCGCAGCGGGCAAACGCGTCCGCCACGAATGGAAGGTCACGGTTAATCGTGGCCTCCACCATGGTGGGCGCCAGTGCCCGCTGCGGAAGTTCGATTTACCGCAGCGGGCAACATAAGCGCTCGCTGCGGAAGTTCGATTTACCGCAGCGGGCAATATAAGCGCCCGCTGCGATAAATGAGTATTAACCGCAGCGGACGTCTTATGTTGCCCACTGCGAAAAATAATTTCTGAAAAACAAAAGAAGAAAAAAAACCCTAGGTAGGCCCGCCGAGCCCATCCACGGGCCCGATGAGCCCATCTAGGGTTGCAGCGCCGCTGTCGATGTTGTCGGCCGATGAGCACGTTTGCAGCTCCACACCACCAGATCCGGTCGCCGCTCGATCCGCAGTGGTGGCCGGCCTCCTCCTCTCCATGGTGGCCGGATCCGCGTCGGGGCCTCTCGATCCGCACTAGAGAAGCTCGATCCGCGCCGGGAAAACCTCGATCCACTACTCCGGAGCTCGATCCGTGCAGGATTCCATCGTTGCCCGATCTAGAAGAGTGAGAGAGATGAAGAAGAGTGGATTGAGACGGGGCATGACCGGTGTACCTACCTCCTCCGATGCCGCGAGCCGCTGAGCCTCCACCACCGCACGCCGATGTGCCCCGCGTGGCTAGGCCTACCACGCGCCTCGCGCCGCGCCGCACCTCCGCATGGCACCGTCTGGCCCCGCACAGCGCCTCCGCACCGTCTCTGCCGTGTGCAGCCTCGCGCCGGCCCTCGCCGCGAGGGCTGCCTCGCACCATCTCCGCCGCGACGAGGGAGTGGGGTGGAGAGAGGAAGACAGAGAGAGTGGGGCGGAGAGGGGAGAGTGGGGCGGGGGCGGAGAAAGGAGCGTGGGGGCTGAGGGGTGTCGTGTGGACAACGCACTCGCGGAGGAGTGTCACGCAGCGCTGAGGGGGACAGTAGAGCGAGGGTGGAGCCGAGGGGGAGAATGAGATAGAGTGTGAGGTGGCCCCAAGCCCTAGCCCCGTGTTTTATAGTCTGAGTCTGAAATCGGGCCTGGCTGGGCCGTTTGGGCCTCAGTTTTTTTCGTGACGGGCTTCGTAGTGTGTCCGCCACGGTAAATCCATTAACCGTGACAGGCCAAAATGCCCGTTGCGACAAAAAAAGGCCCGTCGCGGTAAATCGCGGGATTTACCGCGACGGGCAAAAAAAGTGTCCGCCACGAAGATGAACGATGCAACGTCACGGTTAATCAATTCTGTAGTAGTGAGCACTCCTTAGGATTCGAATGATGCATCACATCTACAAAATATTCAGGCAGCGTACACATTTATTAATGAAGAGAAAATTGCAAGGTAGATTGTTGTATCTATTTGAAAAAAAAAAACAGAGTAAGTGACAATGTGACCCTGCAGAGATCAAGAATAACAGGTCTTAGTGTTCAGTGGTTGGGTGGGTAGTAGAGTATCCTAACAGAGATGTGAGATCTGAGTCAGTCTACTGACAAGAATATGGATAGTTTATTAAAAAGGTTTGTGTGCACATTTAAGTAGTTCCTCTCAGGGGTATATTTGTAGCCAAATTAAAGGCCCCTCTTATTATTGAGGATTATAGCATGGTAGGAACAACACAAGATACAAGTTATAATAATGGCCATGCTTTGATCGATTTTATTAATAACCAATTAGCGGATGTATCAACATTCGATTTCAATTACATCCGCCTGTAGTAGCAAGGACCATCACTTCGTCGTCATCGTTACACCATGACCTGTTAACAAGCAAACATGATTCAATGAATTACCAATTTCTTAGCTTCTGCTACATTTTGCATGTCGTGTGGAACTAGTAGTATGCAAAGAATCATGAACAACATGATTTTTACCTCATCAGATGGAAGAGCAAAAGATGAACGTTGTGTGCAATATCTTGTCAAATACAGCATCACTGTTGGATTGTATTGCACATACTCTGCGTCTGTAAGTCGGTCGATCACACACTGCATCATCCCCTCGCCTTGTCTCTGCAATTTTGTCACGGCCACACAACATGGATCGTTTTTAGGTGGCAGCCTACCGGTGTTTGATGCCATGATGTAGGGCCCACATACTTGCAAGATGTAGTTCTTTTGTTTTTCTGTACATTTCTGATCGCGATATTCACTGGTCACAGTGTCAAGAGAAGAAATTGATGTGAACACTACTAGAAAGATAATAGCTATTTTCTTATCAGGTGACATCTCAGCCCTAAGCATGTTGTTCTTCTGTATACAGAACATTGGCCTAGCTACGAGCTCCTATATATAGATAAGGCAAGTGATCATAGTATGCAAAGGATGAGTGCATTGATGCTTATGAACCTTTAATCAAACATTTGTGGAAGACAGATACCCTCTTTTGCAACCAAGATGTTGTATTCAATGCTTATTTAATATTGAAGATATTCATTTTAGTGTTATGGAGGCCTAATTATTTTTAAATATCATTTGAAGAGAATTTGTTGCCTTTTTTTTAGAAGAAGAGATTTTTTCTTAAAAAAATCCATATCTACATCTCCTATATAGATAAACCGCACTAGGGATTTCTCTCAACATGCAAGCTATACACATCAATAATTCACTAACCAGTCTATTATAAGTTGCAATTATAGCCAACTGGCACATATCTATATCTCCTATATAATAAACCTCACTAGGGATTTCTCTCAATATGCAAACTATCCACATCAACAAATTACTAACCAATCTATTATTATAAGTTGCAATTATAGCAAAACTATATCTCCTATATAGATAAACCACACTAGGAATTTTTCTCAACACGTAAGCTATCCACATCAATAATTCACTGACGCATCTATTATAAGTTGCAATTCTATATCTCCTATATAGATACACCCCAACTAGGAATTTCTCTCAATATGAAAGCTATCCACATCAATAATTCACAACGAATCTATTATAAGTTGCAATTATAGCCAACTAGCACATATTTATATCTCCTATATAATAAACCTCGCTAGGGATTTCTCTCAATATACAATCTATCCACATCAACAATTCACTGACCAATCTATTATTATAAATTGCAATTATAGCTAACTATAACACATATAATTATGACAGTTTCTCCTCATCCACTAAGATGATTTTTTATCCATAAAATATATCAAACCATTCATTAAAATTAATATAAGATAGTTTTATTCATATAACATAAATATAAATAGTTTTTTTAAATTATTCGGAATACTTGCAGCAACTCGCGGCTATTCGTTCTCAAACAGTCAAACCAAGCTAACCACCTCTTTTAAGGCCCATGTGCCACTTCAGATGGGCTTGAAAGTACCAGAATGAGGCCGGGCCCATGTGGAAAACTGGGGCACGAGCACGACCCATCCCATCGGAAAACAGGGGAGGGGAAAAAAAGAGAACTCGAATTGGGGGAAGAAGAGAGAGGCAAATCGAATCGAATCGAATCCAGCCTCGCCGCGGAGAAGCGTCAGAGAGAGGGAGGAGGGCGGCGGAATCGGCGCCGGCGGCAGGCATGGAGGACCTGAGCGTGGAGGAGCTCGCCTCCAACCTCTCCACCTATAAAGAGCAGCTCCGCGAGGTCTCTTCTCCCCTTTCTGCCCACCTTCTCCTCGATCTGCCTGCGCGCCCTTTCCGTTCTGGCTGCGATTCTTCTAGTTCGGTCCGTTGTAGGGAGTGTCGTATTTATGCGGCTCAGGATTCGCGCGCGGTTGTAACTTGTAGCCGGATTCCTGGACTGTGGATGGATGTTTGGCTCTGATTCTTAGTCTAGGGTTTTATTTATTCGATTGATTTAAGTTTCATTCCTTGTCGAATGCGTTTATGCGTAATAAGATTATACGAACTTAGCAGGTTTGCTCGGTTATTTGCATGTTGCAGTATTGGATTCATAGGAACAGGGTCGAGCTTAGCCTTACCATTTTGAATTAGCAACATATTCATTTACCTTATATATAGGATGTGGCCATTCAGGTAGTAATACAATACATGCCTTTCGAATTACGGCTCTGCTCCTGGCTCCTAATAACTAGTACTCCGTAGGAAAAAAGTGGTGTCATGTTTGTACCTATTTACACCCATTTTGTATGTTAATTGTAGGTTATTTATTTATTAGATCGATTGTTCAAGCAGATGAGGTACACTATTTTATTGTGTGGAAACTGCCAATAGTGTGATATATTGGCACCACACTTGACTTGTTGGTCACTGATTAATAATGAAGTTTGCATTAGTCAAAATCCTTGTGAATGTTTCATGCTAATTCTTTACCTTTATCTTTCCTTTCCAAATCTATTTTACTGTGAAACATTTCTTGTAATAGTTTTAGATACTAATCAAATTCATGTACTTACTGATATACCTCTTACTGATATACCTCTTATGTCCATGCGTTTCAGGTTAAGAAGCTTATCAAGGAGAAAAAGGATGACCCTGGACTTTCTGAATATATTGATATGGAGAAAGAGCTTCAAGAGGTGAGTTCATTTCTTATTTTATCCTGTAATGTGATCCCTCATACTCGTGTAGCTACATGTCAGATGCATCGAATTAATGATTTTGACAAATGGATGCTTGATTTCTTCTCTGATTTTTGGGGCCTGTTGCTATCGATTCCTCTCTCTTCTTTGCTACAAGGAGCCATGCCCAGCAAGGTAGCATGCAAAGGCCGTTTGCAACAGAAGATTTGTTTTTGGGGAATTTAGATTTTTTGTAACCTTGAAAGGTGAGAAGGTTGATTATGACAATGGTAGGGACTGTCTGAGCAACCATATTAATAGTTGTGAACAATATGTAAAAATTCAGTGGCTTCAAAGTTGTCCATTACCCTTTATCTTGATTGATTGCAGGTTTGTACTCCTGGTTTGGGTGTGGCTGCTGCTGTTCTAAGTTGGATCTCAAAAAATACGAGCGCATATTTAATAATACTGGGAGGTTTGCTTGTTTTTGTGATGCCTAATGTCATTTTTTGTGACCGCTGCAGGTCATAACATTAACCGAGGAGATTTTGGCAACTGCAAAGCAATCTGAGAGTGCCCAGAATGCTGCAGGTCTATCACCACCAAATTATTCAGCCGGAGGGCACTCTGAGGTAGCTTTTTTCTTCATTACTCGTTAGATGGCTTCCTTCCTTTAGCTGAAATTCTGAATAAGAAAGAAATACATGTCAATTGTTCCATAGATAAATGGATTGTCCTGATGAATTACAATTTGTGCTGCTTACATTGAAATGTAATAATGGCTTGTCTTCCTACACTACTCTGACAGTCTTGTGGCAGGGACTGGATGACCTGTCACATTCACATAAGTTTGCTATTGGTACTAGAGTTCAAGCTGTGTGGAGTGAAGATGGGGAATGGTGAGCTTCTCTTTGATATACTTAGAATTGTTTGTGTCTAGATGATCTTATCTTTTATATTTTTCAAATCATTCCATTAGAACATGATCGATTATCTGAATTTCCAGGTATAATGCAACAATTGAAGCTTTGACACCAAATGGTTATTATGTAGCGTACGATGGCTGGGGAAACAGGGAAGAGGTATGCTCCTTTTTTTTCTGAAAGTAATGTATTTTTTTCTTTTAAAAATAGATTTGGTATATTCATATAAGAGTATGGAGCAGACGGCTACTTCAGTTGCACAGTACAGAATTTGTTTCTCTTATTACTTATATGATGGACCTGCAATTTCAAATGTTTTGTTCATCAAAACTTATTGCTAATGGGCTGAGTTGTTCTTGTGAACATGTGTCATCCTAGCTAAATTTATCCTGTTTAAGTTTGTCTTGTAAGATTGCTATATAGTAATTAGTAATTAGTAATTAGTAATTTATATATAGTTCTGAACTTTTATAATATATGTTATTCCAAGCTATTAATTTCACTGCCTTATATAGGTGGACCCAGATAATGTGAGGCTGCTTGAGGATGAAGCAGCTGATGCTTTGAGACAAGCTGAAAAGGAAGCTGAAGCTACAAAAATGGCAATAAAGAGGAAAATTGAACAAGCAGCAACATCTGATTTTCAGGCGCGTAGCTTGCCAGCCAAACTTCGTATCGAACCAAACGATCCTGAGGATGTTGTAAGTGAATATACCCTTTCTTTTCGATAATGTGCCTTGCAAGTTGCAATTAAGCTAAACCTTGTGGTGTTATGTGTTATTACTAACCCTTTTGTGTTTGCAGAAAGCTGCAAAGCGTAAGAAAATACATGCTTTCAAATCAAAAGCCCGCTTTGAGCAACTTGAATTTACCCAAAACAAGCGGCAGAATGCATGGCAGCAGTTTCAAACCAAAGGGAAATCCAAAAAGGTAGCTTCTTGGCCCCCACACCATACTTTTGTTTTGTAAAAAAATTATCGGCTAGGCACTCTTTCATTAAGTTAGAAATCTGAATCTCAAGGTACCTGCCTTCCTCAGCTTTTATGTTATGAGATGAGATGACCAAAACCGAGCATCTGCATCCCAGTTTGTTTAGAAATGGATTGGCTGAAATTTCGGTGCTTTGTTTGCAGGTGGGGTTCTTCTCTGGTCGCAAGAAGGAGAGCATCTTCAAGTCACCAGATGACCACAGAGGTAAGGTGGGTGTCACTGGGAGTGGCAAAGGTCTGACTGACTTCCAGAGAAGGGAGAAGCATCTGCACCTTAAAGGTGACTCCGCAGATGCAGCGGATGATGAGGAATAAACCGAATTGGCATGTCACTTAATTGTTAGCTTGTGAGTGTATCACCAAACAGACATTTCCATGGCTGTTGTTTAGTGCCGACCTGGCCTCCAGGGGAGCCTGTATCTCGATCAATGTTTGTGCCGTTCTGATATATAGAGATGCTGTTGCCATATGGCACCCGCTGGCTCACTGTTGAATTTGGCTGTCGTTTTGAAGCTGCATTCTGTGGTGGCATTTTGAATGCACTTGGTTTCTAACTAATTCTTAGTTTTTTTTTAATGGGCAAGTGCGCAACCCTCGACGTAAAAGCAATATGGTAGCGTAATATCTGTTCATTCCTGGAGCTCTGCTTCTCAACTGCCTGAGCTGATGGTGCCATCGTCTACACACTGTCTAAATATTCAGGTGGCATGTAAGAGTTAGGCCTGTTTGGTTCACACCTTTTAAAGTCTAGTGACTAAACTTTCTAAACAAACTGACTAAAAGATGACTAAAACACTTATATTACTAGTCACTCAAGAGATGATAAAAAGTGACATACATTTTAGTCCACTAAACTTTAAGAGGTGGGATCCAAAACAGGCTACTAGTATCTGCTCCTACTAGTATCTGCTCCTATTAGTCTTTTTTTTTTTTACAATAAGTACCTCACGTAAATGAATTACTGCAAGGCCCTCCCTCTTACACACGGAAATCATATTTATTGGTCCCAATCACATTCCTCTTGGATCGGCCTCTGGTAGCTGGTCGGGGAGACACTATTTAAAAGAGGGCTATTCTTCTGCACCCACCCACCGGTCCACCACACTCGTTGCAATGGCTTCGTCGATCTACCTGCATAGAAGGCGACCGCCATTGCTTCCTCTACCTGCACAGAAGGTGACTGGCACATGCACAGGCCACAGCCCTGAAGTGTCGTGTCTGACGATATGATAGCCCCTGGCCCTGATTAGCATAGCAGCTGATCTCCCAAGCTACCATGCAGAAACAGCAGCAGCAACAAGGAGATGTCACAGGAGGAGGCGCTGACCTGCAGTTGCAGCTGCAGATGAGAGGAGGCAACGAAGAGGAGGAGATGGTGCTGGCCACGTGGGACTGCGGCAGCCCGCTCTACGACTCTTTCGAGCTCGCGTCGCTGCACTACGTCCTCGAGAAGCACACCATGGTCCTGCCGTTCTTCACCGACGCCGCCGCGGTGGTGTCGCGGTCGCGGCGGCGTTCGTGGCGTCGGCATCATCGAGGCGGCGCCGCCCTGCCGCCCAACATGGCCAAGACTGGCAACCGCGGCGGAGCGGGGGCGGCTAGGAGGAGGTCGACGAGGGGGTGGAGGGGCAGCAAGGCCGCCGCAGCTGTATTCAGGGCTGTTACGTGCTGGAGGAGCTCTGTATAGGTACTCCGTGCTTCTCTCAAAGGCTAGCTGATACAAACTATATGTAAGTTATTTGAATTCGAATCGACAGTTAATTCTTTGGGATTATTATGTCAAGCTATGTTCGTCACAGTTAAGCTGTCGCACTCTCTGGATTCAAACAAGGGTAAATATAGTGGAATAATTTTCATAATATATATTCTTCTTGCCTTGCACAAATTAAGGTTCGGCCAGAAAAAGGAAAAAAAAAAGTAGTAATCAATAAAAGAGCATCATGAACCTGGCTCCTGCACACTAACTAGACACAACAGCAACATGACATGTCACACGGCCCTGTGATGGAGAACAAATAGATTTTTTTTTTTGTGTCACTAAACGCTACGATGTGCCATTCCATAATAACGAAATACGATAGGCCGATTATCATAGAAGATGTGTCTCTAAGCAACTTCTACAGCAAATGTGTGTGAAAGCATCATAGAATCAGACAATCAGTGACAAAATTCATCATTGTTATAATAAAATCATAAACCGTTATTTGAGGTGCTGCCATGAACGAGTCTGTTTCTTGATCATAAATTGTCACGTGTGCCATGGTCCATGTGGTTGTACCATTTATGGGCTAATTTATAAACTAGGTTGTTTGGGCTTAGCCCATTTTTATCCCATTTGGGCCTAGTTTGTTATAGGCCCATTTTAAACCCAACTTCACAGGTGATATCAAATTCAACCCAATTAATTAATTGTGGCCTAGGCCCATTGAAACAAACGTCACAAGTCTGCCAAATTGAAAGAACTAGCCGTTACTATTGCAACATCAGAGGTTGCATCAACAAAGACATTCAAGGCAAATTCAATAATTAAGAAAAACGAGTTGTCATTATTGCATTGGTCAATGGTCATTGGAAATGATCGATATTCTACAATGACCAGCTCGCCTTGAGAACAAGGACAGACATAATATAATCAACCTTTGCTGCCGAATCTACTGTTGATAGTGGAATTAACAAAACAAGCAGCATGTCGGAGATCGACTCTTTTCAGTGTTCTCTCGTTTTTTAGAACGATCATGCAGTGTAATAAGCCCCCAAAAGTGGATCAGTCTTTCCACACACCGGAGCCTGCGTGTCCGGGAAGTACTTCAACAGATCCTCCACCTGGCCGTCGTCGGACACGACGATCGGGTAGGCGAGCAGATGGCCTGGGAGGTCGTGCTGGAGGAGCGCGTCTGCAGCGTACAGCCCCCAGTTGTGCTCGGCCATCCTGTTCACCTTCCGAACACACGCGAGGCTCGCCGGGTCGAGGAAGTCGCCGTCGTCCCTGCCGCCGAGGTGCTCGTACCACAGCGACATCCGGAAGCCATGAACCTGACCCCTGACCCCGTCGCGGCTGTTGCTGCTGTTGTAATGGTATGGCTGGTGTGCGCCCATGGCGATCTCAGTGTCCCTGGACCCGTCCATGGAACGCTGGTTGATATTGGCTGATTCTTCGATGATGTACTGGTCGTCAACTGCACCATCATTCATCCATGCACAATTCATTGATCGATTGACGATGAATTCATTTATAATAAAGTACTATGCATCATGATAATTGATCAGTGAGCTTTAGCAGCGAATTAGCAAGCTTTCCTATCATCAATTTGGAGTGGACATAGATCATGAACCGCCGTGATTTTTGTGCCATAGCAAAAGGTGTCCCAGTGGGCGGTGCACCTGCTGGCTGGTAGTCACCGCCGGACGACTTCACCTCCGGGTTCCCTAGGCAGAAGAAGGTGACGTAGTCCCTCGGTTTGGCGCCGGGCACCTTCTTCCTCTGGAGCGCCGCTGCCACATCGGCGTACATCATCTCTATTGTCCTCCGCTGCCAGTAGAGGATCTCCTGCACGCTCCCGCTGTCGGGAGCGCCCTCGGGCCACATAGGCAGCACGACGTACGCCGTGAACCGCTCGCCGGCGTTGATCTTGCTCGCGATCTTGAGCGACAGCTCCCTGGGGATCAGGTTCGTAGGCTGCGCGCCTCTCGGGTTGATGTTGCCGGGTTTCCATGCGAACGAGCTGCCGATGAAGAACTGGTTCTCGATGTAGATGAAGCTCTTGGCGTGCCGGATTGCGAGGATGTAGGCGTCCTGGATGCTCCTCTCGATGACCAGGTTCCGGCCACACACGAGGCCGGCTTTGAGCCGAGCGTCCTTGTCCTTGCTGTCGGTGGCGTCGGCGGGGAACCCGACGACGGAAGTGCTGTCGATGGACCGGAACACCTGCACGTTCCAGCTGTCTGTGTCACCTGGAGGCGTCACGTGCCACGACGGCGGCATGAGCTAGCAGGCCCCGGCGCTGCAGGGCGTCCAGATCGACGAGGAGGCCGTCGCCTCCGCCTTGCTTCTTCCACCTCTGCTCGAAGTTGCAGAGCACGTCCCACGCCGCTGGGCCTTCGATCCTGGAGTGTATGTCGTGCCATGGCTCCCTCGGCCCGCCGATGTCGGGGGCCGCGCCCACCAGGTTCGGCTGGTTGCCGAGTGTCCTGAACAGCGAGTGCGACTGCGTGTCGTAGCGCCCGTCGCAGAGGTCGAGGCCGCCGACAAAGCTGACGATGTGCCGGCGGCTTGGCCCCGACGACGACTGCTGCAGCGGTGGCATGTCGTGGTCGACGACGACCGCCTTCTGGTGGTGCGCGTCCACCGCCGAGATGAGCTCGTGCAAGACGCCAGGGGCGAAGGCCGGGACCATCACCGTGGTCCGTGGGACGAGAACGCAGTGCACGCTGGTGCCACGGAACACGGCAGCTGTGTCCTCATCGTGCGTTTTCATCACGCTCCACTTGATGCCGAGCTCGTTGAGCACCTGCCTGGAGGACGGGTCGTCCCACACCATCAGGAGGACACGCACGCCCTCGCTCGCCTTACGCTTGAGGAGCGCGCCAAGGTTCGTGGTGGTGGCGTCGCCGTCGGCGTCGGTGTCGACGCCGGGGAGTGCACCTCGTACCAGCTTAATCTCGGTGTAAACCGACCAGCCGACGTACTACACGAGCTGACGCGCGTTGCTGATGGCGTGGAACACGTCCTCCCAGCATCTCCCCGGCTCGTACTGCCCGCCGCCGGCAAGCGGGATCCGGGGCGCGAACGACTCATGGGCGTGCGCGTCCTGGTACAGCGTGACCCTAGAGCCCGGCCGCTGCGGGAAGAAAGTTGGGGCCACTAAAGGTCCATATCCGGCAGTAGTGACGATAGGGACGAACCTGACGCGCGCGAACAGCACGCATGGTTCGCCTCGGATACTGAGCCAAGTCCTCGTCGTCCCGTCGCCCTCAAAGACCTGGAGCCAGCGCTGGACCTCCTTGCCGGGGCTGGCGAGGAGCTCTTGGACGGGGAGGCTGGCGCGGCCCAACGGCGTGTCCTGGCTGTCGAACGTGGACGGGCCCTGCTGCTGGATCATCACGGTGAAGACGACCTCGGCGGCGGTGTACGCGCAGTAGCCACGGACCGTCTCCTCCCACCGCGTGTGCAGCGGGTTTTGGACGACGTCCGCCGTCCAGGCGATGCGCGCGCCGTCGAGGCTCACCTCCACGTGCACTCGCGTCTTGCCTTGGCCAATGCCCAGTATGTCCTCCTGTATGGCTTGCAAGACCTACAGATCGATGGAACGGAGGATCAACAGATCACAGCCCCGCATTCTGTCACGATCCTGGTAAGGATGCAACGGATAAGGCCGGCGAACACGCGCGGCGGCGAGGGTACGGAGGATTTGGCCGGCGAATACGCGCGGCGGCGAGGGTACGGAGGATTTGGCCGGCGAATATGCGCGGCGGCGAGCACGGCGGCGCCGTCTCAGAGGCGTGACGAGCACGGGAAGAAGAGTTTAGCTTTGTTCTCTTCTTTCATGTCCCCTCAGGCAATCCACGGAGTGTACATATATGGTCATACATGGGCCAAGCCCAACACATAATAGGCACGCAGGCCCAAATACTCAATACTGTAACTACTAATTAACAGCCCATAGTCAAGGTCATGACATTCCTCCCTCCTTAAGCCATAGCTTGTCCTCAAGCTATGAATTCTTCAATGACATCCTCAAGCGGTGGTTCTTCAAGCATGGAATGAATAGATAGTTGCCGCCACAGAGGTCAATGACATTGATTCTTCCTGTTTCCACGAAGCCTTCAAGGATCTTCCACCCTCAGATTATAGAATCGAAGCTCCAGGGTGATACAACCTGTCATTGTCTTGTATGTGATGACTTGCATAGTGGTGAAATGTTGACTTGTAGATGCACCGAAAGGAATGAGAGGAATCCTTGGTAGCACAAATGGAATAGCAGATTTGAGTACAGGTACCTCACTGTGAAAAATTATGCATGCACTGACCCTTGAACTTGGACTTGTGTCCTTCACACGCCTGATGACAATATGATGGGATGGTGCGGATTGAGGACACGAGCAGTATTTATCTCTAGCTTCTTGTTGATGCGTAACCACTGATAGCTGCAGTAAAAATACTCCATTCACAGGGTTACCTGAATTCTGATGTAGTGCTTCGGTAAAAGGTAACCAAGGAAATATGCAACTCCAAAACAGGGGAGTATGGTTCTTGGTGTATTCGGCCCAGTGCAAAATCAGCTTGGCATCAATCTGGTTTACTCTGGGTAACTTTCGCACTCTGGAGACACTTAGCAGAATAACATGGCCATCAAAATCCAATGTAACTGTCCATTCTCTGAATATGTACAGAGTGACCACCACATCAATTTTATGGCTCAGCTGCATATCATCAGCATCCCAAGCAACAGATGTAATTTGGTGGAATAGCACATAGATGGTTGGCAAACTTGGTGACAGTCGTTTCTTCATCATTATATAGGGGCCCACAAAGGAGATGAAAACCAAAAGAATGCACATGTTTCTTGATAATAATCAGTGTGGGTATTGGCTGTAGCATAAAGTTTACTCTCGCAAGAATAATGGAACCAATACTAAACCAACAGTTCAGCTGAACTTCATAGACATCACACACCAGCCATCTATCAGAGAAAATAAGCATGTGCTCAAACAATGATAGCTCCATAGCAAACTCATAACCAGTCATCACTTTGGCTCCAATAAGCTCCATAAGCATTGCAATAGTTCTGCTGCTCTGTACATTAAGTACATGTGCATGAATTGTCCAGCCGATAACCCTGCATAGTGGAAATGACCATGGTGGTTTCCAGAACTGTTGATACCACCTCTGTTTATGACTAAGCAAGAGTACATATGTCACTGCATCACAGAGATTCATCTCAAATGCCAGATATCCGATATACAAGCATTGACCCATTACCTCCCCAACAAATTTCTTGTACTGGACATCCCAGAATTTCAACTTAGCAAATACTGGCCACCTGAACAAATGAGGCACTGTGGGAGTCCTGCTCCTGAGGCTATAGGCAAGACAGGGTTTATCACTGAAAATGCATAGCAGAGATATATTCATCTCTTCCTGATATATCCATTGTTGCAGTACTTCAATGACCCTGGGGCTGTTACCCTGTAATTTGCACAAATATATTATAGCTGATGTCCACCCATAACACTGGAGTAGCCTAGATTTCATCTCCACACCATGCTGATTGAAATTGAACAACATAGAAGGCATGGCAGATATGAGAATGTGCACCAAGGGATTCTCCACAAATCTGAAGTACATGCACTGACCCACTGCATTCCTTGCCAATCTCTGGTATAGAAGAACACATAACTCACAGATAGTAACAGTGAACCACCCAAACAAGTGAATCAGTGTAGGAATCCACATACTGGTGCTACTGGCAAAACAACAACTGCTCTGAATGGTGTTGTATACCAAAGATATCCATGGGGGCTTCCACTCCACTGGCTGATGGTAGCAGGTGAATAACAGACAATGATGGTAGCAGATGAATAACAGACAATACACCTCTCTGATGGAAATAGCAATATACATCTGACTCAACCCAACGGCCGCCATTGTGATAGGATCAACTTTCCCTGCACTTGCAAATAGCTGAAGACAGTCTGCACAGCATTCCCACCATGACTCGCAATTAAGAGGCCAGACTAAGAGCTTATGCACTGAGCAGCTAAACTGAACCCATATCACTGTGTCTGATTGTGAACAGACAAGTGCCACTATAGGAGTGCCCCGATGTCCATGCCAGTTAGGCCATGGTTTCAACTCAATCTGCAGTGTTAATAAGTGGACTCCCAACCAGGAAACTAAGGCACTTGCTTGCACTGATGGCCAATATGTGTTGCATATGATTGTGAGATGTCTCTCTCTACTCTTTCCCCGATCAAACACAGAGGAAGCAGTACAATATATCCAGTAATTCACAAGAGGTGGCCACAGCCACACTGGGTCATAGAACTTGCCATCATTAACTGAAAAAGGATAGGAGCTTGTGGATGTCACCTTTAACACCTGGTGTGCATACTGAAACTTGCCAAGTGCCGGGGCTGAAACTTGGTTGGTGAGGATGTGTGCAGCTGAGGATGGCCGCATAGCTGAGATGGTGGTGATGCTGCTCCCAGACATCAGCATGTTGGTGTCACGGTGGAAGCCATCCGTCGAACACCTGGTGGGTAGGGCGACAGCAGGGTCATCCTCTGCGCCTGGAAAGTTTTGTTTGGGGGTGGGTGTCGAAGCAGCACTCGGAGGAGTTGGTGTCGTAGGTGTGGAGGGCCCGTGGTGAATGTCGAGGACGACCACGGTTGATGAAGCGGTCGAAGGCGTGGTGATTCGGGGATGAGCCGCAGGGATGACCGCGATGTGCTTGCTGTCGAAGGACCACTTGACCGCGCACTCGTCGATGGCGCTGAGTGTCGTGGTGGCGGTGGATCTGGCCGCTGGAAGCAGAGCGGTCGGTGTCAACCCGGAGGTCGGTGCAGCGGCGGGTTCGGTCGATGGAGTGGTCGGAGCCGCTCTGGCGCGGTTGCAGCAGGCGGCCGACGACGTGACCGCGTACTCGTCGATGGCGCGGAGCTTCGTGGCGGTGATGGGCTACACACCACGGTCGATGCGGGGGTGGATGGTGGTGTTGCA
The DNA here is from genome assembly GCA_023333625.1 of Bothriochloa decipiens. Taxonomy (NCBI): domain Eukaryota; kingdom Viridiplantae; phylum Streptophyta; class Magnoliopsida; order Poales; family Poaceae; genus Bothriochloa; species Bothriochloa decipiens. The sequence continues at coordinate 2,928,859 of CM041643.1, read as the reverse complement.
ACTGTTGCCGCGGTGGTTGAAGTCGAGGACGCCGGTGAAGTGGGCGAAGACGAAGGTGCAGACGACCATGTCGCCATCATCGCGTTTATCTCCTTCATCATCCGCAGCACTTGATCCAGCTTCTCCTCGGCGGCGGGGGACAGTGCAAATCCGGGTTGTGCCATACCGAATCGAACGATCGGCGACGAGCTTGGGTGGTGAAGTGGAAGAGAGCGGTGGCGGAACTGGGGAAAGGGAGAACCGGGGATTTGGCCACGAAAATAAAACGGAATTTGGCCCTCTTGCTCGCGAATTTGGAGATCTGGCTCCGAAATAAACTTCTTTAAAAATTTGCCTTCAGTCACTTTAAAGGTGTAACGGTGTTAACTTTAAGTGTATAATGACCATTTTACCTCGAGAGAAAAAAATAAAAAATAGAGTTTGGCTTAGTTCTTATATATTTAGAATATGTGTATATATATACGGAGTATAAAATCACATTAAACCACGTATCTTGCAGCGCGCGAGCATATACATATATATATATGTATATATATATCATAAATCAATATTATTCACAAATACATAGTCCACAAATCCACCGTAGTTTTGATTCTCACATAAATAAGGTCACACAATATGTTTACAAATTATCTTAATAAGGTCACATTAAAGTGCTACATTGATCTCATATACATAGAGCGAATACATGACAAATCAAAGACTAAGCCTTCCTGTTGCTTGAGAGGCGACGTGCACGCTGGACTCCTGCCCCTTCCTCCTCCCTGGCGCCCGCTGCCTGGACCCCTTCCTAGCCGCGTTGGCTAGGGTCGCCGGCCTCCCGTTCCTGGCCGCGCTGGCTAGGGTCGCTGGCCTCCCCTTCCTGGCAGCGTTGGCTAGGGTCGCCGGCCTCCCCTTCCTGGCCGTGCTGGACCCTGGCCGCGCGCGAGGCACGAGGATGGCCGCTGCGCCTCCGGGCCGGCGGCGGCCCCCCCACGCGATTTGGGGGAGTGTAACACCCTGGCCAGGGCTTAATAGGATTAATAGGATACTCGTAACAACAAGTTGCAACTTCTTTTCCGGAAGCTCATCACGAAAGAACTCCGAGCTTAAGCGTGCTTGGCCTAGAGCAATTTAGGGATGGGTGACCGACCGAGAAGTATTCTCGGGTGCGCACGAGTGTGGGTGACCAACCGGGAAGTCTTCTCGGGTGCGCACGAGTGAGGATAAAGTGCGCAGAAAAGATAGTGTTGGTCTGTGAGGGCAGTCTATGTCCTAGATAAGCGGCCGGATGTGAGCGGGTCTGACCCCGAGGAGGCGGGACATTACAGGGAGGAGCGGGGCCTGCACCATCCAGGCGCGGCGGATCCAGCTTAGGCGGCCCTAGATCCACCTGCTTAGGCGGTGGTGGCAGGCCCTCCTCGCCGGGAAGGGCGGCGGCGGCGCCGACGCCGTCGTCCATCGGGGGCGGTCTTTTTTTTTTCGGGCCGCTGAGTCGGGCTCAGGCGACGGAGTCGGACAGGAGTCCAGCGGCAGAGAAGGAAGGGTAAAGAGGGGTAGAAACGTTTTTTTTTACTGTGTACAGTGGTAAACTTCACGGAACACCCTAACGGAAGTAACAGAGGGCCAAATTCCTAAGGAAGTTTTATTTCGGGGCCAAATCCCCAAATTCACGAGCAAGAGGGCCAAATTCCTAAGCAGTTTTATTTTCAGGGCCAAATACCTAATTTTTCCTTGGGGAAAGGATGGACGAGGTGGAAGGATTCGACTGGCGACTGATACCAAATGTCACGATCCTGGTAAGGATGCGACGGATAAGGCCGGTGAACACGCGCGGCGGCGAGGGTACCGAGGATTTGGCCGGCGAATACGCGCGACGGCGAGCACGGCGGCGCCGTCTCAGAGGCGTGACGAGCACGGGAAGAAGAGTTTAGCTTTGTTCTCTTCTGTCATGTCCCCTCAGGCAATCCACGGAGTGTACATATATGGTCATACATGGGCCAAGCCCAACACATAATAGGCACGCAGGCCCAAATACTCAATACTGTAACTACTAATTAACAGCCCATAGTCAAGGTCATGACACATTCAGTCATTTCTAGCAAATCGATATCATATATATAACAGATCCTGGCTTCGATGTTTCCATGTAGAAGAAGACTAGGCGGCGGCGGTGCCATTGCTAAGCTACCACGTACTAGCTCTAGCTTGGTGTGGTGGTATACAAGCTGGGCGAACAATGGATCGATGGCACTGAGGCGCAAAGGTCGTCGGTTGCCGTCGAGCTCGAGCAAGCAAATGCAAGACACGGCCGTCGTTTATATAACATATAATCCGGCCGGCCAAGCAAGTAGGATAAGGTCGTCCGCATGGGATTATACTTCACTAGAGACGAGCGAGCAATAAACTAGTGTAATAAAATATAAGATTACTAATCCACTAGATCGAGACTAGGAAGTCAAGTCTTTCTTTCATATAACAGAGGTGCAAGAGATCCGCCATATGACGACCTTTGAGCATAATAACATATCTATATATAATCTGAGGCTTCTGTATTTGATGTATACAATGTAAATGTTAATTGGACTCACATCAAATTAGGTAAAGTGTCACGTGTTTAGTGCTTTAGCCCTCGCATACTCTATCGAATGATCTATCGGTACTTATATTAGTAGGAGTTCAAGCCAATAAGCAGCATCCAAATCTGACGGTGCCAGCTCCATTTAATTTATACTTATCAACAGGTTTTATTCGATTAAACATGGACGTACTTACGGTCGTCGTCTTCGTTCGTGTTGCATGTGCGTCAACGCTAGCTAGCTCCACATGGATCATGCTTTGCAGATAGAGACAAAGAGTAAGCAGGGCCCATCGGGGCCGCCCGGAGTGCTTATCCAGTAGTGTCCACTCGATTTTATATAATACAGTTCCCTAAATCATGTCGCAGCTATACTGCCACAGAGGTCGAAGAGCTCTCTGAGCCCTTGCACTCTGGATGACTTATATATGTGTGCCAAGAAGCTAGTCAACTGAATCAGCCATGCGATGCGATTGCAGAGGGAAGGATCGGAGCTACTCCGTATATGTATATCCTTGTGTGAACCTACAAGCTAGTAGCAGACACAAGGTAAGCGTGTCGTGCTTTCCTACGAACCAGTTCACTAAAATTGTATGGAACCCAAAGGCTCCAGACCATTTGCAACCGAACAGCAATGAAATCCATGTCAGGAACAAGACGAAGAAGAAGGTGAATAGAACAGGCACATCTGACGCTCGTCCGACAACAGAGAAAGGGAGGGCCATCAGCGGCTGATTCAGCAGGCTGACGGTGTCAAGGGCTTAGGTCATTATTTGTAACATCGTTAGCTGGTGTCGGTTGCGTGAGTACCAAGTCGATCGGGTGGATATATAAACCCGTGTAACCGTCGGAAGCGAACCATCAAAGAACCGAACTCTGAATAACCTTCGTCTGAACCTACCTCGTGCTCTGCTTGCTGTTCTTCCCCAAATTCCGTGCTATTTCTACCTTCAGTTCCAGTTATCAAGTTGCGTTCTGATCCGAAATGTCACAATCCATTCCATACCAACCCTAACTATTTTCCTCTAATAATCCAAACCAAACTGTTTTATGCAGAGGCAGCCCATTTACAATTTGCATCCAACCAAAATCAGTCCACAGGAAACCAATTCATTCATAAAACCAACATAGAAGTGCAAGCCATTAGCAGCTAGCTAGCTGCACGTCACCATCGCTACTTTCAATATCTTCTCCATGGTCCACGGTCCTGGCATTGCCCCTTTCCCTTGTTTCACCACGCAGGAACGGTCGTGTGATGTGAGCCTATGCCTTGTGGGAGCTACGCTGTCCGGCTGCTTTGTATAGGAAGAGGGGAGTAGACTGTAGACGAGCCGAGTCGCTGATGAGTAGAGTGAAGGGGTGGTGGTGGTTGTGGCTATGAGCTATGATCAGAAGAGGATGAGGTGAACTAGGTCAGATCAAGGAGGGCATATATAGGTATTTATATATTGTTGTTATTGGCGATGTTGGTGGACTACATTATAGTACTAGCTAGGTTGCTGGTGCTCGTGGCAAACTGCCGACCAGTATTCTTTATCTTCTTCAACACTAGTACATAAATGATTTTACAGATGCCACTTCTTTTACTAGAGGCGGTTGACTTGCGATGTCATCTGTCTCTAACCTTGGTACGATGCAAATTTATTACGTTAGACCAACAGGTTCGCTCGTGGGCTGAAATTAGGCCGACACCTGGCCTGACTTTTCCACCAGGCTAAAATTAACGGCCCGCACCCACTCGACAAGTCTATCAGGTCGCAAGCGGCCCATATTTCTCAAAAAAAAAAGGTCGCAAGCGGCCCATGATCAAATGTACCCCTAGGAAACGTATAAGATATAGCAATATTATTCTCCAACGACACCATGTTCTCATCATCATCATTTTAACTCTCGAACAACATCATTTGTTTTTACTAACGACAACACCAAACTCTCGAACAACATCATTTGTTTGATCTATAAATTGATGTTTGATCATTGGTGTTGTCGTTACCAACGACATAACGACAACTGACTAAGATCAAACAATAAGAGATGAACGTATACTGCAGAATTGATTAACCGTGACGTTGCCAAATGATCTCCGTGGCGGACACTTTTTTTTGTCCGCTACGGTAAATCCTGGGATTTACCGCGGCGGACATTTTTTATTTACCGTGACGGACACTTTTGCCTGCTGTGGTAAATCAATTTACCGCAGCGGACATCTTAAAATGTCCGTCACGAAAAATAGGTATTTTCCGTGACGGACGTCTTAGTGCCCGCTGTGGTAAATTGATTTACCGCAGCGGGCAACCTAAAAGGCCCGTCACGAAAAAAGAACAAGGCCCAAACGTAAATCCGAGGCCTAGCAGCAGCACATCCGGACCCGTTATCAGGTTCAGTATAAAACCAAGACTTAGGGTTTCTCTCCCTCACTTCCCTCCCTCAGTCGCTCGCCTCCTCCCGACAGAGCACCCACTCGTCTACCTCCGGACCACACGCAGCAGAACCTCAGCCCGGCACGCGAGCCCTCGACCGCGCAACTCCCCTCCCCTCCGGTGCCAAGCGCCACCACTTCGCTATCCTCCTCCTCACTCTACTTTTCGCTCCCCTCCTCCATGGCGGCGCCACTCCCTCTCCATTGTGGACGGCACACTTCCTCTCTCTCTCTCTACTCCAGCGGTGGATCCAGCGATGCGACTCCCTCCCACTCGTCTCCCTCCGTCCATGGTGGATCCAGCGGCGGCGGCCTCAATCCATGAAGGTTTCGGCGGCGGCGTCCTCGATCTGGTGGAGTAGCTCGACGGCGCGCTTGTTCGTGGTGGATCCGGCTGGAGCAGCGGCGAGATCCGGTGTGGAGGAGCAAGGGCCGCAGGATCCAGTGCTCCGGCGACCTCCATGGTCTCTCATCAGGTATGCTTCCCCATATTCTCCTCTCTCAGATCCAGGGCTGCCCCTCACCTCTCCTCTCTCAGATCTGCGACGACGACGGGCCCGATGGTGGGGCAGCGCAGCTCTATGGCGGCATGGTGGTGGATCCAGGGAGCCACCACGGCTGGGTGAGCGGATCCAGCGCAGCGTGACGGCGGATCCAGGGGCACCAGCGGCGTGGAGGCGGCATGGGCTACCGGGCTCGATGGGCTTTTTTTTAATTTTTTGAAATTGTTTACCGTGGCTGGCAAAATAAACCGACCGCCATGGATAATACTATTAACCGCAGCGGACAACTGCGCCTGCGGCGGTCTGGCCATGATTTTCCGTGACCTTATGTTCGACGGACGCATTTGCCCACCGCGGTTAACCCAAACCGCCCGCCATGGAAAAGCATCCTGTAGTAGTGTAACATTCAACATAGTAACTTTAACTTCTAACACACTGACTAAGATGGATGAAACTTGTTAAGATGGATGCATATTTCACAACATATAAACATCGATTTCTTTACCTTGGAACATTTCCCTTTGTAGGAAAGCTACCACCAAATAACTTCTCATCGGCAGCGACGAAGCCAGGATTTGGATTAGGGGGGGGGGGGATTCCTCTTCTTCTTCCTCCAGCCCCTCCTTTCCTTCTTCTTCCTCCTCCATGGCGTAGGGGGGGCTTAGGTTGGGCTTAGTGTATCCATGGCCCGTAGGTGGGGCTGGAGCATGGGTAGCACGGGCGCTGGCTTCGTCGCTGCTCATCGATACCATTTGTACTACAGTTACATAGAACTGCATTTAGCATGAACCCAGTCTGCAACTAATTAAGCAAATCTTAGCATGCACCAAGAATTATTTAAGACTATATGTTAGCGGTTAGGCGGGGTCAAGTCATGTTAGAACTATTAAAACGTACATGAATTAGCCCTTAGGACCACTAACATAATCACATGAACATAGTAAAACTCAATTTATTAGAACCAATCTTAATTATTAGCAGATGACCCATTAAGGCTGATGATGACCCTTGTCTGTTTGGTGAATGCATGAAACGACTTACTTGAAGATGTCGGTGATGATCTTGAGTTCCTCATCAGTGCAAATGTCTCATATAGTGGCTTACGGCCTTCATACCACCTGCCATGCATCCTTATTCGGTAGGTTAGGGATCTACTCCCTCTGTCATGTAATATAGCGGATTATAGGAATTTTTAAGATCAATTTGAGAGAGCATAAAACATGCATGTATCCTTATTTCATTTCCTAATCAGACTACGACGCTATCAACAACATGATTAATAGTGATTGGATGATAAATGGAAAATATTTAATGTAACATTAATTTTTGTACTCTAGAATGGTCTGCATGCCCTGATCAATGTGCATCATATAGAAGTGATGGGCCATGCATGCACGACCCATATGATTTCGCCATGACTATGGATTTGTTTATAATCTATATATACTTATGGAGGGTTGGGTATATATATATATATATATATATATATATATATATATATATATTGACTCCCATGGGACAAAATTGCAAGGAGAGTTCCCTTCTCACACACAATAAAAGTTCCACTCCGTCATTGTTTTCTAAAGTACATATAACATTCTCATGCACCTATGTCATTTTATCTAAAAAAGAGCTTATAGATGTTCAACACATTTTAAGTACATTTGAATAAAATTAGCATTTAGGTTCTAGAACATTGAGGCCTATAGATAATAAATGATTAGCATTTTCATTATCAAAAAATATTACGGGATTATCAATTTGTGGTCAAATTCAATATATGACCCGTAGCTCCTAAGCACACGTCGTGAGGATTATCAAGTGGTTCTCCTTTGGTCAAGTTGTAGCGAAGGGGGAGTAGTGGGTTGAGGAGCACGTGGGAAGCCTGGTTGACCCTCTATAGCGGAAGCATTGTTAGAATATCCTATTACAATGGAATACATAGGCATCGCGCGCGATAGGTCTCTTCTGGTTAGATTGGTGGACCAATTGTCTCGTCAATGTGGCGTGTGGCGCAACACATCCGCACTACACCGCACAAGTCGGGGCGGCCAACAACCAAGGTTGAATCATGAGGATATGGGCTCTTGGCGATGAGATCGACGATGATAATGTGGCAGAGGCTCGACAATGTGGTGATGCAAAGCTGAAGCTAACATTATGGCAGAGGCTCGATGATAATGATGATGACTGTGATAGCGGCATATCGTCGATGTCGACGACAATTCGCATCGGTGGCGACGCCTCTCTACCTCTCTAGCTTGCTCCTAAGGCACAACTACAAGTCCCTTGTGAACCTCCTCGGTCCATGCTCTGAGGATCGTTCCCACAGATAAGAAAATACAAGGCCACGCTGTGAGAAAGCATCTCCTCCTCTAGAGGTTATGGATCCATGTCTATCAAAATCTTTCTATATAGTAGTAGTAGTCCACAATCTTAAACAGTAGGCTACTGATTGATAATGTTCGGTCAATGTTGTGTGGGCATTTTGTATGGAAACTTCTTGTAAGAAACCTGTCATGCCGGGCGGAACAACCTTTGTCATGCATGTGCCCGCACCAACACCAGAGAGAAAGAAGGTGGCTAGGGTTCTGGCAAAAGACCTCTTTGGTGTTAGGGTCCCCAGCTCCTCACTGATGGGCTTAGAATAGGGATTTTGGGTGGATGCAAGCATGATGGTGGCGGGGGAGCTGCCCGCCAAACCAGTAGTTGGGCGGGGCTGGCAACTAGGGCGTCACGATGGAGATCATTGATGCCCTGCCTAATGATTAGTGTAGGCAGGGACAGGGATGGGGGGCAAGGACGAGGATGGTGGATGTGTGTCGCTATAGAGGTTAGAGGAGGCCGCGCAGGGGGGAGCCAAGCGGTGTGGCCGGTGGTGAACGAGGCGAGGGTTTGGGGGCAAGGACGAGCACTGGGGGAGCACAGTTATGTGCTCCTGTATCGCGTGACCGGTCGCATTTTATCACACTTTTATTTTGTATCATTCAATTAACAACAACATATGTCGTCCATCGAGACTTTTATACATTGTCCTTCTGGATGTCGATGAAGTCACGCTCCGCACTACCATTGTGGCTTCACCCGTACGGTCGAGGATGTGGAAATTTATTTTAGGAAAAAAAATCCCAGTGCCACACCCCGATTGGGTGGCCTTGACGAGAGTTCGATCGTTTGGTGCTAACGACTGAGTTCGATCATTTGGCGCTAAAGATACAGTAGATTTGAAGGCGGCGGTAGCGGTTTCTGAATTCCTCAAACTCAAAAAGCTGAGCTAACCGGAACGAATAGCCTCCCTACCTCACATTTGCACCTGGTCTCGTGGGCTGCCAAACGGCCCACCAGCGTGGATGCATTCCAGGCCCTCCAACCACACATACAGTCCATCCCCAGAAGAACACAACATGCATACCACAAAAATGTTTTGCACTCACTCCGTTCCAAATTTTTTAGTACATACATTTTGTTACGTACCTTGATAAATGATATATCTAGATACATAACAGAATGCATGCAGCAAAAAAAATCAAAGTGAGCTACAATTTGGAACAGAGTGAGTAACTACTAGTGCTACAGGAGCTCCATCTCATTGGCACATTCTTGTGTTGGCAAATTCATGCCCACTCGCAGTTGCAGGCTTGCAGCTCGTCTCAAGCCTTCTTCGGCGTGCGTGTTTCTCTGAGTTACTATCATGGGGTTGAAATTCTGTGAATTGAAATGAACATGTGGTTGTTCCTGGGTGAATTTGGAGTTGGATGCATGGTCTGTTCTAGGTCCAGGTCCAGGCCGTGTTGGATGATCTGTTTCCAGCTTCCAGGTGCAGGGCAGCAAAAAGAGAAGAGAGAGAGGCTACCTTGCACCAGCATCACATACATGTTCACACGCGAGAGAGAGACTATCTAGTAATAGTTTGGCTTAGTTGTTGAAGCGAACTACTAGTTGCAGGAAATGACGACGGCGACATACAGCGTTCTGCATATTTAACTGTACGTGTTTGAACTACTAGACAAGATGCATGCAGTTGATGACAATGACAATGCTTGGCCTGGACTCTGAACATTCGCCATGTTAGACTTGGGAATTCCTGTCGACAGTTTTATGCTATTTCAAACCGTGCTTGCTTGTTACCTTTGTTTACTTATACTGGTATATACGGTGTATCTAATATGATTGACACCTTCCATGCATTTTGTTTTCAGTCTGCGAATGCTGTTCCTGTTTGAATATAATTTGTCACACTCACATGATCCACCTGAATTTGAGACGTACATAACATATTCACATGCGAGGCTGCAGTAATAGTTTTGGCTTAGTAGTTGTTGAAAGCATCACATGAAGGAGCAGGCTTATTGAAGCAGGAAATAAAAGATGACGATACGGGCGCCCTGCGTGACTGCCGTGACCGAGTGTGAAGCAGTTGAAATTGAGGCACTTGGGGTCTGAACTCTGAACCTTAGTCGTGCAAGCTCAGAGTCAGAGGTGACTTTTACATCAAGGCATGCATCAAACTTTTCATCATCCTAGAGAAGAAGCAGTGCCTGATCTGCCAACACGATTTTGTTCGTTGCAACCGTCACCGACAGGAAAAGCAGCGTCTGAATAATCTGAAACTGCTGCGTTCGTGTGCACTCCACGTTGCTTCTGAGACTTGAGCGTGCTGGTGGTAAGGATGCCACCGTCGCCGATTTGTGCACTCCACATCCACAAATTTGAAATAGGAGATCTCAGTATGCTCTAGCTAACGACTTTCATACTTCCGGTGGAGTCTTAAAAAAAAAAACGACTTTCATACTATTCCACCCGCTCTTGTCATCCTGCTTACTTATCATCGTATGATTATTAGCACCTTCTGTTTTATTTCCTTCTGTGATGGGAGCTGCATCGATCTCCATCCATTTTGTATTCTTGTTCTTGACATTTGGCTCAACAAGCTTCCTGTCTCAAGTCTCCAGTGTATTTCGTTTCTCTGACTTCTAGAAGTCAGGAATTTTCAGCCAGCTATCTCATCCTCAGTTTGTTTTTTCTTTCACCTTGCCAAACAAGCAAATAATGCCAACCAGAGGATACTTGAAAACTACTGAGCTTGCATTGATCCCTATCAGAAGAAACATCTATCGATCAGTCCATTTCTCACACGTGCCACAAGCTAATGCTTCAGAAGCTTCTCCACAAAATCCGGGGGAGGGGGAGCCGAAATGCGATGACGCTGCGAGTCGAAAGTAAACTTTTGTTATCATCTGAATTCGTCACATGCATGATCCCCGTGAAAGGTTGTTTAGGAATAGAGTTGGATGGATGGTCAATTCCAGAGCTCGGCAGGGAATCGGATCAACTTGTGTTGCAGAAAAAAGGCACAAAAGATTTGCACCAGCATGACCTGCAAACTAGAACTTTGCACACACGTTCCAGCTGTGGAAAGAAACATTTTGTTTTGTTTGCAGCACTCTGACTTGATGCCTCTTAGATCAAATGCAAGTGGGCAGTAGTTACTAGCTATAGCAGGAGCCATAGGATGCTTGTTTCCTGCTTGTGCAGCACGAGCTGCATCTCCATTCTCACATTCTCATCTTTTTGTAAAATAGTCCTGCCCACTTGCATGCAGCTCCCCTCTCAAACCTTCTATAGTGTGTTTCTCTGAATTCCAGGATCCAGAAGCCACCGTAACTTGAATCCTGTCTACTACCTATTAACTCATGAAATTAAATTTGCAAATTGAAAAGAATGTGATTTTCCTGTTTGATTTTTCCACATGCATGACCCACATGAAAAGGTTGAGTTGTTTGTTTCCAAAAAGAAACAAGGATGAGGAGTTTGGATGTTCAGTTCCATCTACCCAGGGCAGGTTTTGGGACCATGATGTGTGTTGCAGGAAAAAGAGACACTGACTGAGAGTCTTTTTGCTCACCAGCATGACATCCATATATATAATTCACATGCGAGGCTAAAATAGTAGTTTTGGACTTTTGTCTTAGTATAGTTGAAATCATCACATGAAATTGCACTATATACATTAGACGATACCGATAACCGGTGCTCTGCGGTCTGCATAACTGCCACATGACCATACATTGAACTAGACGCATGCTTGCAGTTGAAATTGAGGCACTTGGTGAACTCTGAACTTTCGTCATGCGGGACTTTGTTGGGAGAATGGTAGGTGACTTTTACATGAAAGGCATCAAACTTCTCATCAAACACGGTTATGTTTGTTGCAACCATCAAGGACATAAAAACAGCTTCTGAAACAGCTGCATTCGTGTGCATTATTGCTTCTGAGTTGAGCGAGAGCTGGCCTAGTGATGCCACATGCAAACATTGCCGGTTTTTGCACTCAACAAATTTGAAAATGGAGATTTCAGTCTAGCTAACTTTTATATACTATTCCACCAGTTTACCCTCTCAAGTCTCCAGTGTGTTCCGTTTCTCTGACTTCTAGAAAACAGGAATTTGCAACCAATCAGTTGGTCCTCCTCCTCATGTTTTTCTTTCTTCTTACCAAACAAGCAAACAACTTGCAGTTTCTAGTAGTAACCTGATCGATCATTGAAAATTACCGAGCTTAATCACTATCAGCAGAAACATCTATCAGTCGATTTCTCACGTGTGCCACAAGCTAATAAGTCAGAAGCTGCTCGACAGAATCTGGGAAAACAAATGTGATGACGCTGCAAATCGAAAGTAAAATGTGTGGTCATCTTCTGAACCAGTCACACGATCCCCGTGAAAGTTTTAGGAAAGTTGGATGGATGGTCAATTCCATGGCCGTATGTCATCTATTTGTGTTGCAGAAAAAAAGGGAGAAAAGATCTGCACCATCAGCATGACCTGCACATTACAACTTCACTCACACGATCCTGAAAGAAACTTTTGATTTGTTTACAGCACTCTGACTTGCTGCCTCTCAGATCAAATGCTGGTTGACTACCGTGAACCGATATCGCGGTTGGTTGACAATAAACTTTAGGTTTCTTGCCTATGGATAGATCATAGACGAACACAAGGATTGGAACTTGAAGAGGTCAAGGTGCAGTGAGCTAGGAATAAATCCTTGCATTGCCAGCATTCCATTGTTTTTTCTTATATTTTGCGGCCACTGATGGTTATCAAATAAAGCTAGCGACTGCCTCTGCATGCAAATGCTTCAAGAAATCTAGAATTAGCATGAATACTTCCAGAAGCCGGCTACTACCTAATCCTGGCCTTTTTTCTTATGTAGCAAGGCTGCTGTTACCTACCCTTGAGATGTGACCCTCTTAATGACCTGGAAAATAATGTGTCAAAAGGACAAAGCCTCCCCTTTATTTAATTCCTCTATCATCTTACGCCACCATTGCTCCTTTTCTGCAGGTAACCGAATTTTCGCTTTCGTTTAGATTGATGGCGGCGGTTGAATTTCATTATTTTTTTTTGAATTTGCCACAAAACGTTCCTATCTGGCTGTTCTTCCTTTCTAACTGCAAACCTTGCTTCTAGAGGTTGTACTACTGCACGCCCTTCAGTTTTCATTTTGCATGATATAAGCCAAACAAAGTCTCATATGCATGCTCTCTTTTGGTAGCTCTCTGAATCATAGTTGTCATGCTACTACTAGTTTTGGTGGATGGAAATTTACCAAGTGTGTGTGTTTGCACTTTGCAGGAGTCGACACGAAGAATTAAAACTTGATGATGAACACAATGCATATAAATGTTTCTTTCGCCTTTCGATCATGCATTTTACATCTCATCATGATCTTCATCCGCATCAAAAAGAGAGGTGTCCTCCATCCATCTGCAGGTTATTCAGGAACCATCAGGTTAATAAAGGTGAAAACGAAAGTGAAATACTTTATGAGAAACAAAGCAAATAAATGACATGATGGAGAGACAGTTCTCTTTAATAATCTCACGCACTTTGTGCAGAAAAAAGCGTGGTCACCCAAATTAAAGGAGCTCGATCATCTGCTTTATTAACTGCCTTTAAGAATTTAATTACCTACCCAGAGTTTACTTTGGTGTGTATACATGTAAAAATTGTCATCAGGTGGGTGGCCGGTCGCCGTTAACTGTTGCATGAGCTCACGGTCAGAATTGAATTGAACTAACTATGAAGAATTGGAAGATCGATGAGGAAAAGGTGGGGGGGGTGATTGATGGATAAGTTTCAGTTTGATGATGGCGCCATTTTTGCTTATTGTCTTTCATATGATGACAGGACAGGTGCAGCTATCGATCATTCATTATATTGCTGCTGCAAAGGCTTAGATAAGAAGCTGCATGCGTGCTCGGTGCAGAAAAACCAGGGACTTATTAGCGGCCACCTAACTAGCTAGAGATTTTTATGTCACCTCGCTCGTTCCATCATATATCTGAAGCAACATAGTGTTGTTTTCCACGAGGAAGTTGCGTTGCGTTGTTATTAAGGTTGTGTATGTTCCCCTTGACTTTTTTTCATTACCATGCGCCATGCATACATACGTCGTCGTCTATAAACAAAGGAGTCATCGTCATATATAGATACTGCATATGTAATTAGTTAGTATACTGTAAACTGTATATATATATATAAACATTCAGATGAGCGGGGATACATACATATACATGCACGATCTCACACAGCATGCAGCTAGCTCCGACGATATGTCTGACTTGCTGCTGCATCACATACACAATTCACAATTCAGTCGGTGTTCAGCGCGACCCATAAAACGGCTGAGTCAACGCCACAATGTCAACGACGTACGTGCCTACAAAAATATTATCACGTGTTCTTCAACGAAAATTACGATAATGCAAGCATGTATGTATCTTCCCCATTATGGAAGATACTAAAAGTTTTTTCAACACTTGCCACGACCCATGATAAGGTTGTTGCATATATAAGCAAGAGAGAACGATTGGAATCGAAAATTGCCTTGCATATATATTTGTTATTATCGCCTATATCGAAAATTAATCATCATCATACACTAGCTAGTCCATCGATCAGTCGGGATAATATTGCGAATCGATTGATCGATCAGCTAGTACTACCGTTGACAATATGATGCCTCCATATATCACACGTCAAGAGCACCATTGTTGTCAGTCGTCATAACTAGCTACCAATTAACCTTTAATTACCTCACTGTTCAGAAAAGAAAAACTTAACCTTTTACTACCACCAGCTGCCTGCCTCGCAGAAAAAGGCGGCTCTTGATTGATAGATGGGTATAGGTTGCTAACTTTTCCTGAAACCGACCTCCACAATCACTGCGTCTGTATTCATACTGAGAAACAAATTAAAACAAAAGATGGAATATATAGATCCTTGGAGTTAGCCCTTATAGTCTTATAAGACATGTTATAGAAAGGACATAAGTCATACAAATTCCCCCAAGAATAGATCCACTCACTACTAGTCTTGTGCTCTACCCAAGTTGTCAATATATAGTAATTTCGACCTATTCCGTCTTCTGAAAAAGAAAACCTTGATAGACTTTAATTATCATTATCAATAATGACCACTCCATCTATCCGTTAACTAGGCTAGTGCTCCCTCTGCTCTAATTGTAGTCGTTTTGGTTCAAGTTCTTTAACTTTGATCATAATTGTTAAGAATATATTAGCATCTATAATACTAAATAAATTTACTTTATTTCAGGACAAATTTTATGGTGGTTTTGATAAAAACTAACTTAATGTTGTAGATATACGTTAATTCATTTTTACTATAAATTTGTTCAAAATCATGGTAATCTGACATAGGACAAAACCACAATGGCCAGCAGTCTGGAGCTAGGGAGTAGTTATTTTTACTCTTATATTCAGTTTCTAATATAACAATGAAAGGAGTATGTTTCAAAAAAAGGAGTACATATATATTTCTTTTCCGGTTGCTTCTGTGCACTGGAGTACATACATATGTGAACCTGCAGATGATGCATGGGCTTGGTGTAGCAGATAAACGTTGTAATCATGACTGCAGTGTCAAACAGTTGACAAAAAAACGGCAGCAGAGATATGTGATCGTCTCTTGTTCAGCACTTGCAAACTACTGATATCCATCAGCAGCAGCGCAGCAAAGTTTGACATGCATACACGCAAATTGCTGCCCTCAACTAACCTAAATAGTACGGGTCATGCTAGGGGCCGACCACCCCACATCCCGCAACCCCGCCGACCACCTCGAAGTGGGCCTTATCTCAGTGGCCCAACAACACCGCCCCACCTTCTTCTTCCTTGCAACGCCCCGACGCCGCCCTGCCATCTTTGTCGTGCCAGCACTTCCCTGCTGCCCCGCTGTCCGCTGCCCCGCCACTGGGACTAGGGGTCGCCGGAGCTCTGGCGAGCGTGGCCCTAGCTCGCCGGAGCTCCGGCGACCCCTAGCCCCCGCGGCGACCGCCATCTTCCCCTTCCCGCCCCCATTCCCGCCGCCGCCGCCATGGCCATACTCGCCCCCGCCCTAGCCTGGCCTGGCCGCCGTCCCCCGCCGCCAAGGCACCCTAAGTCGCCCGCCGGCCTCCCCACCGCCTATCTTCCCTGCCTCCCCCCCGGCCGGCCGGACATTCTATAGCCAGGGAGATGGAGATTGAGGTGAGGGGTGAGGTCGTCGGCTGTCACACTCCACTTTTAAGGACAAAAGTAGAATGCATAAATAGCCTTATATGCGCCCCAGGAACAGTCGCACATATAGGATGACAAATTACAAAGAGTATCATCGCCTTGTTTATTACATAGCGAACCAATATTCATTACAGAGTATTGCGCATAAACAATAAATACTAGGATATCTTTATTGCGGAAGCTCCACACAGGGACAAGTCAACTGGTGAACATCAAGCCTAGTACTCATCGCGATAGCTCTCATTCCAACCTTCATCTGTTACCCATCCGGGATTTTCCAAAATTGAAAGTAAAGCAAGCGTAAGTACACAACCGTACTCAACAAGCATAACATGGGTTAATGAGGCTCAAATAAGCTGACACTGTTTGACTGCATTTAGCTTTTATAACTTAATCATATTAAAGCATAGCATCAAGGTAGTAATATCCCATATTCTCATGATCAAAATAATATTAACCAGTGTGTAGCAAGAACGACATTAAGATGCACACATTAACAATTTGAGAACCATTATCTTTTGTAAATGTGTCAAGGCCGCCCTAACCGAAGGGCATGGACAATATATTGATTTAAACTCTGATCAGAGGTGTACACTTTCACTATGAGTAATGTTTTGCAACTGAGTGGACTTATAACTTCCAAACCACCATAAAACATATAAAGCCTCCTATAGGTTCTCCCAACCAATCAGAGATGCGGAAATACCGTTGTGTTAGGAACTCCCCTTCCAATATGGCACAATCCTTCCCGGCTATACTCATAAGGACAGAGGCAGACCTATACCCCAACTTCCAGACCACTAACCAGCTAGAAAAGGGCCTACAAGTGACTAGAGCCAGAGCCATATAGCCCTCACAGCTGTACGGATTCTCCATGATAAATCACTTACAGACAAAAGTCCATGTTTGTTAAAAGTCATCATTTTCGTTGATAGCATAACACACATCAAGTTATAAGATCATGATCATTAGAGCACTAGCATCATAACTACCCAATGCAACCCAAAAGGTTCAAGGAATCAGGGTATCAAAGCTAGTTATAGTTTCTAGGTCATCAAAGACACATGCAAATGAATGATTATTTATGGTGAATAGGTAACAAGGATGGTCCGTGCTATACTTGCCTTGATTCACAAAGTCCTACTGATCCTGCTGATCCTCAAAGTAGCCTTGCTCAACAAAAACCTCACCGTCTGAACTCGACATTAACAATCAACACCAGACAATCCAATCGAGCATACATACATGAAGCAAACAAAGAGCTATTAGAGGAACAGTACATCAATGTCATCAAAATAGAATAAAATATTTATAAAACTATTCTACTCGATCCTACAATCACACAGACGTCAAGTTCACTGAAATCGGAGTTATAACGGCGAAGTTATGAATTTTCAAAGATTTTCTATAGACAAATAAATACATTAATTATAGGCTAACAATAAAAAGTTTCCAAAATACTTCAAAAGTAGTACCACTACGTAGATTATGAAATTATGAATCTAACGAAATTTGAACAGACCAAATCGGAATTAAAACGTGAAAGTTATAAGCCTTTAAAGTTAATGGCAAAACTGTAAATAACTGCTGGGTGGCAGATTCATAATTACCATCATCTTCCACCTCTGGCTGTTGAAGATCATGGCCATGGCAGCCATGGTGCCACTGCACCAGCACCGGAGGCAAGGGGCCTCGGCCCTGGCCTACTGGACGGCCGGTGGCGTGCGGCTACGGCCTGCTACGGCCTGCGGCGACCTGTTACAGCCGGCTGCGGCCTGTCACGGCCGGCTGCGGCCAACTGCGGCCCGCTACGGTCGGTAGCGGCGGCCAGATGCGGCCGGTGGCGGCCAGAAGCGGCGCGCGGGAGATGGAGGACCACGGCTCTCGGCCGGGACTTGGCCGGCCGGCAGCGGCCGAAGGTGGCCGGCGGCGGCTGGCTGTGGCCGGCGGCGGCTGGCTGTGGCCGGCTAGATTTGGCTACGTGCGGCTAGGGTTGGCTAAGGGGCACGCCTGGCCTCTTTATAGTCGGCGGGGAAGCGGTTGGGCTAAAGCCGCTGGGCTTGGCCCGTTGGGCTGGCTGCGGCTAACTATAGCCGCTGGTGGCCGGGCTGGGCTGGCTATGGCCAGCCAGCCTTGGCCATAACCGGCTGGAAGTGGTCGGGCTTGGCCAAGGATGGCCAGATAGGGCCCGAGGTGGCCGGGGGATGCTATGACACCTTGTGGCCGCTGTGGCCAAGATAGTGCTGGCTCTGGCCGGCCAAAGTTGACCGTGGCCGGCTGGGAGTGGCCACATGTGGCTGTAGCTGGCCGTGGTTGGCCAGATGAGGTTGTGTCAGGCTAAGTGTGGATCAAGCTAGGTAGGGGCTGGTCAAATCAAGCTAGGATGCCTTGAGGATGGTAAAGGGTTGCTAGACCGGACTGCTGCTGGCCTTACTATACTGCTGACGGCCAAGTTTGGCCACTGGTGGCCGGCTGCGGCTACAGCTGGCCTGGCCAGGGTGGCCATGGCCGGCTAGGGCTGGCCAGTTAAGGCTAGGATAGGCCAGAGCAAGCTAGGTTGGGCCAGGATAGGCTAGGGTAAGCCAGGGATGTCTAGAGACTGAACTAGGCCTGCTAGAGCTAGGTAGAGGATGGTGTCTTACTAGAGCGATGGTCAACACTATAGAGGGAAAGGAAAGACTCTCTCTCTATCTATGCAAGAGAAAGAGTTTTTCTGAAAACGTTTTCCAAAACCTTCTTGAGGCAAACTTGGGTTTTCAAAGCTTTATTTTCAAACACGAAAAGAACCTAGCCGTGTCTTGCTCAGGTTTTAGAAATTCTTTTTCA
Source organism: Bothriochloa decipiens (assembly GCA_023333625.1). Lineage (NCBI taxonomy): Eukaryota > Viridiplantae > Streptophyta > Magnoliopsida > Poales > Poaceae > Bothriochloa > Bothriochloa decipiens. The sequence goes on along the minus strand of CM041643.1, from coordinate 2,909,971 downwards.
AACACCAGCAAAACAAAACAAGGCACCAAGCACAAACCCATCTTTATTATCTTCATAAAAGTTTTAAAGCCACACTTTTCATCATTTCATAATGATAACAAAAGAATAAAATCTTGGCTAATTTTAAAGAAATTAGTAAATCCTTTAGTTTATTTAGTGTTTTTGGTTCACATCCCAAAATTGAAATTTTGGGGTGTGACATCGGCGCGGGGTGAGCTCACCGGAGCGTCGAGGATGGAGAGCGGCGTGGCGAGCTCCGGTGGCGGCGCTGGCTGTTGCTGAACGCGCCATGGGCTTGGGCCGTCTTGGGCCGAGCCGCATGAGGGAAGGTGGAAGAGGAATAGTAGGAAACAAGAAGAGGAGGGGTGGTCGGCGGGCCGCTGAGCGCCAACCTGGTCAGCGCGGAAGATTTCCGAAATAGTACTCCTACGTAAACGCTTCTTGCTTGGTCGGTCTACATATGTGTGAAGTACGTACACTCTTCCTAATATTTATGTCGTCGTTTCCAAAGTTCCAACTACAACGATATCGTGCTCCTTAATTCTTTTCCTATTAATTAGTTTTCCTAGGTACTTCCTCATTCTAAAATTGTAAGCCGTTTTAGTTTTTTAGATTCATAGTTTCTACTGTGTATCTAGAAAAGTTACACGTACTACTACATTATTGATTTTAGGACACAGGCTGATTTACTTACACAGTCAAGCATAAAATGTTAGGAGGACCACATCTAAAAGAACCCCAGAGGCCTACCATAGGAAACAACTATACAAGCGATGAGCCCACCACCGAAAGGTAACCCTAACTTGCACCCCTCTTATTCCCACCCATCAACTGTTGTTCCCATCCCCCCTCTTCTTCCCACCCATCAATTGTCCCTCCCCCCCCCCCCTCCTCTCTCTCTCACACACCCTATATCTCAGTAAATGAGATTCGGCTTCAACTTTTTCAAACTCATCTCTTCCTCTCTGCTTGTAGGGAGATAGTGAGGTGGCAGGGCTCATCGATGTCAGTTGGCCTTAGGAGCTAGCTCGGCGATGATAGTGGCGGGCGTAGGAGCAACGTTGGAAATTGGCTTGGCGATGGTGACTGGGCTAGGAGCAGGCTCAGAAACGGTGATGGACCCAGGAGTAGAATCGGCAATGGCGACTGACTCTTGAATGGCTCAACGACTAGCCTAGCTTTGTATTGTTTTAATATATTTTGAGAGGTGGCATTGTAACCACCTCTAGAAACACTATTAATCGACAGCAAACATCAACAAAAGACTGGTTATCTGCTTGCCTGTGAAAATATCATGCGGCTGTCTACGAAAAGCTTGAAATGTAATAGAACTAGAAAAGTCAAAACAACTTACAATTTGAAAGAGAAGGAGTTTTATGTATTATTAAAATAATTTCAAAGCTAGGGTCACTTTACCCTACCTAGTTTTTTATATAAAGGAAACAAACATTCCAGCTTAATGCACACAGAGAACAAAAGTAGCATTTAATTAATAAGGTACAACACAAAAACTAAACATTTTTGTCTAAACAAAAACTAAACCCATCCTTAAAAAAATTTTCTCTTTCTCTTTAAAGAGCAACGACCAACTTTTTATCCAATATACGTCCTCCTAAAAAAAATTCTGCATGTAGAATTAAGAAAAAAAAAACTAACCTCAAAGAAAGAAGGAAAACATAAATATAGGAAGACTCGTGAGTGTTAATTAAAAATAGCCTACCCCCATTGAAAAAGTGTTTCCTTGCAACTATTGTTTACCACCGACCACTCTTTGTTGAAAATATCACGGTGTACATAGGAGTACTACTTTTCTTGAATCTCATCATGCATCGGTCACCTACGTTTTCACTGTGTGAATGGATCGGATAATATGAGCTAGTGGCAGATACGACATTTGCTTAAAGTTGCAATGTACACACGTATTAACTTGTGGACAGTACATGTATACGTGTACGCGTACGCATGCACCATTCAAATGCATCACACAAATTGCTTTAGGTAGCCTTGGCTTGCCTATGGTATATGGATGTCAATGTCAGCTTACCTACCACATCACCTGCAGCTTAACGGCTCATCATGCATCAGAACTTTCTCTCATCTCACCACCCCTAGCCTATTGTTCTTCAAATGTCACCAATTTAAGCTAATAAATCTCTCAAGTGATTGTTCGCATGCAGTAAGAGCTTGTTTGGTTCATAGGACTAGGGACTAGCCAGAGACCACTAGTCACAATTAGCCTCTCAAGAAAGACTAGTGGACTAGGGACTATTAGCTCCTCTTTTAGTTCCCATATTTGACAAATTAGAGACTATAAAAAACTAAAACTTAGTCCCTAATCCCTAGTCCCTAGTCTTATTGGAACCAAACAGGGCCTAAGTGTCACCACGTTTTGACCGATCAAACACGTAATATCATTGGTGCAAATTAGAGCCACAAAAAATTGATATCATAATGCATTTTTTTGACAACTAACATTTCATTCATATCAGCAGCATGAAGCTGCTAGTAACCAAACAAAGTGCATGGTTACAGAGGTCAGTGCCTGAAACACAGGGCACTGATGTACATGAGCTCCATATGAGCAATTTATCAAGTGAGGTTGATGAGCAGTAGCAGCCACTAAATAAGATTGTCTAGCTAGAGAATCAGCAGCTAAGTTATCTGTTCTACTGATCTTGTACAAATGGGAATGAGTACTAGCTGAAGAATGTCATATTCTTGTGTGAAGTTCTTCATTCTCCAATCTGTTGGATTGCTATGGTTTGATGCGGAGAGGAAGTGCACCAGCTAACTACTATCTGTTAGAAAGGAAGCATTTGTATAGCCCATAATGGTAGCAATCCGTGCAGCAAATGCTAGCGCTACAGCTTCAGCCATGACAACCGATGAAACATCTTTTATTATTGCCTTGATATACAGCCTATTCACCGGATGAACCTGCATATTGACAAACATAATACCTATGCCGGCGTCCCTAAGTTGTTGTCCATGGTCATCCGGAGCAACTGAGGCATCAGTGTAGCAAATAATGCCTGTGTTGAGGTCAGGCTGCTGTCGAAGTTGCGTCCTTGTACCTGCATATGTAAAGTTTATACCTCGGTCGATTCCCTGTGGATGTGTAGTTGTTCTGTGTGATAGTTGTTGTCCTGGGCATCCGAGGGGTGAGTCAGCTCCCTTGCTCTATTTTTTGGTACTTTGCTCAGTGCCTGCAGATGAGTGTTAAAGTGTGCAGAGGCTGCATGATGGACCTGCCAAGATGTCCAAGACTTCCTTTGGAACCTGTGATCATTCCTGGCCTTCCATATATACCACAATAATAAAAGAGATTTACATAAGAGTTCATCAGTGGGATTAGCTGTTAGAAGATGAGGAAGGGTAAGTTGTACACCGTCATCTTCAGGACAAATAGTGTCTCACTTAGACTATGAAACACCTACAATTTTATCATCAACACTTCCGCACGTAATAAACTAAAAACTATCTAAAAATTGTAGAGAAAAGGAAGTAGTTACTAAAACGTACAATATGATGATGATTATATAAAACAGGTCGCAGTGCTAGCCGATAATGAATGAGTGTGATCCATTTAGTACGGCTCCAACACCAGCTCCACGAATTGTGTTTTGTGCCAAACATGGTAAAATAAAATCCCCATGCACCTAAGAAGCTCCTTAAAAAAAGCTCTCACAATGGATGGATGAGAGATGGAGTTGAAATCAGTTGCTTCTATTAGCTTCCAATTGGTCTGGTGGGCCCAAAGAAATTCTGTCAGAGCATGTTTAAAGGAGCTCCAAGCATGTACGTATAGCGTTGTTTTGTCAAATGTTTCACTAAAATAGCTTCAACTCTACCAGTTGTTCGTGGAGCAAAAGAAAGAAAAAAAAACCGGCTTCATTTCACAGGTGAAGTTGAAAGGTGCCAAATGAAGCCAATATTACTACTGTAGTAGACAACAAGAAATAAGTTGGAGTTGAGAGATTTGAGAGACTTGTAAAAAAGTTAATTACGGTACACCAGTAGCCACGCGTAGGAACGTTGCGCAACCTTAGCTTTTTAAACTACTATAGGGAGAGAGCCCCAAGAACACGACCATTTATTCCGATCTCTTCTGAAAATGTGGTGTACGTAGTCCCAACGCTTTTGGCCAGTTTCCCATGAAATAGTGTGCACTTGCAGTTGGTTGGTGCTTTAGTTTGCTTGGTGAGGACGTGTGGCTGCATGGCGTCAAGACGCGGCGCAAAGGGAGCAGCAGCAGGACTCGCTATGTCGGCAACTCGGCATGGATGCCCTGCTGGCGATCGAAACCGCGTCTAGCTTTCTTCTCGAAGGAAAAGGTCTCCAATTACAGCTAGGATCGGCCGGAGTAGTACTAGCTTCCCCTGGTGTGGCGGCGTTTACTTTTTCCTACTGCAACGCAGCTTGCTCTGACCTTGCCCTGGCCCACCTTGACCTAATTAGACGGATAAGGTTATTGGTACTATGTTCAGTGAAGAACTGATAGTCAGAAAGCTTCGCCGGAGGTGCGACGATCCAAAATATCCAACACTTTTTTACAAAAATGCTAAGTCCTTGAAAATCCAAATTTACCTAAGTTTTCCAACTAGGCAAAGCCGAAGAACTGATAGTCAGAAAGCTTCGCCGGAGGTGCGACGATCCAAAATATCCAACACTTTTTTACAAAAATGCTAAGTCCTTGAAAATCCAAATTTACCTAAGTTTTCCAACTAGGCAAAGCCGGCCCGGGACATGAGCCTACTACTCATCGCCATTATTCTTGGACGATTTGGTTGATTGCTCACCAAAGACGTATTCCTCCTCCATTTTCTGGTAGTGATGATTGTGAAAACTTTTTTTCTAAAATATAACTAATTTCATTTATGATAACATATATTTTACATATATTATTGCCAATCAAAACTAATAAGCAAGTTTGACCTAGAACAAATTAATGTAAATAAAGTTATATATGTTCCTCGTTCATTGGAGAGGTACTATGTGTATGTACTTGTTTCAAATGATGCCAAAAATCTGGGTTCATTCACTTGAAAAGGATGTGATCTACGTAGGTGATTTGTGTATTCGATGAACTCGAGTCCACGTCACCCTCAACCAACCAATAATGCAAGCAAGCACGGGGCATCGGAATGACACGTATGCAATGCAGCTCTCGGCCGGCTAGCTGTGCACTCACATGTCACATGGCACGCAATGACGCATGGCATTTGGTGAACCAACAAGGCATGAAGCATGATTCGTGGACGATCGGATACAATAATGGAGAGGAACTATAATTCGATCAGTGCATCAACTATGTACCTTGCACTGGAATTAATTTAATTTGTCTCCTGATTCTTGAGACGAATCAACGACGATCTTAACCTCATTGGCTTCACTAGCTAGCAAGTAGCCAGCAGCGTGTCCGGCGACTGGAGCCGCCCCGTCGAGCCCCCTCCCCTCCCCCCCAACCCCCGCGTCGCTCTGGCGGCTCGGGGGGCGAAACCCTAGAGCCGCGCCTCTACTCCATCCCAGCCACCCAATCCCTCGCTGCCGCCGGGATGCCCGTGCGGCCCCCAAGGATGGTGGCGGCGGGGCTTCTCCTCCCTGGTCTGCGGCCTTTCTTGAGCGGGGAGAGGCGGGCGGCGGTCGGCGCTCGCTCGGTGTCAGGGGCAAGGCGCGCGGCTGTGTGGTTCGGGCTGGGGCGCGACGACGGCGGCCCGGGCGTGGAGCTGCTGGTGGACGCTGTTGCTCGTCGGAGGACGCGGCATCGGCGGCGGTGGCGGCTCCGGCCGCCGTTTCCCGGCGTCCTAGCGGCCAAATCCGGCCTCCCTATGGCCGGATCTGGCACTCCTATGTGGTGGTGGGTGGTGGAGGGGCGGTGGCGCGGTGGTACGGCGGCGGCGGCGCGGGGAAGGCCGGCTGCCCTCCCTGCTGCGGGGGGTGGTCGCGTTGGATCCCGTCATCCGCCTGCAGCGGTTCCTCTCCCTCCCCCCTCCCCCCTTGCTTGGTGACCATGGCCGGAAGCTGTTGTGGCTTTTGGTCGGCCGCTGCTGGCTGCTAGTTGCAGGTTCTAGGGTGGGGGTGCTCGGTGGAGGTGGAGCGGCTCTTCGGCGGCGTCGTGGCCGGCTGTGGTGTGACTGGTCTGCGGCGCCGTGGCGGTGCTGCTGGCCATGCCAGGCACGGTTGTGGTTGCCCATCGCCATTGGGGATCACCGGTAGGGCGTCACAGGACTGCTGCCCTTTTGGGTGTGGGGAGCTGCGGAGGGGCTCCCTCCCTCTCTGCTCATCCCCCGCTTCCTCTTCATGGGGGCCGTTTCGTGGCAGTGGTTGGGGTTGTGCTGGCATTAGGGGGGCGGTCTTCGTCTACGCTGCTCCTCCCCCATGCCTCCGACTGTCGTCGTGGGGCGGTCGTTATGATGACGGAGGCCATGGCGTCCACATGGGTGCTGGTCCCTGGTACCTTCAGGGGTGGCCGTGCCTGCGACGGGAGCTCAGCCGGCAGCGGTGGCCGACGGCGGCTACGGTTTTCGATGAGCGGTTGGTGGATGTTCACGGTGGCAGAAGGCTGGTGTTCGGCAGGGGTCTGACAGGATGCGGGCGCAGCTTTGCGGCTACTCACGTGGCCAGCGCGTCGACCCTAGTGAGGCTTCTTCTGGATAGCCAGCAGTGACGGCTTGGCGTTTGGCGGGGACCCGACTTCCTGACCGGTGTCCGTGCTGGGGTTCTTTGGGCAAAAGCCTTGCGATGGCGACACCTGTGGGTGCCGTTACCCTATTGAGGGCGTCGTGACCCCAGTACTCTCCATGGGTGAAAACCTACTCCTGTCATGGACGAACGACGGCGGCGCTGATGCGTCGTAACCTTCCTGAAGGTGTCATTGTGATTTGGACTCGGTCGGGTTGCTTTGGGCGGGGCTAGTTCGTTGTTTTTGTCATTGTGTTTGTGGGCGGTGCCTGTGGTAGAGTAGATGTTCTTTTGTTTTTAGTTGCTTAGTTTTTTAGGTTTTGGTTCCTAGCCTTTAGTTGTTTGTAGCGTCAATGGTGGAGCTCCAAGTGGTTTAAAGTGGAGGCTCGTGTCGACGACCCAATCCGACCGAGTTCTGGTGGTTAGATGCCTGTGTCGATGTCCCAATCCGACCAAGCGTGGAGCAGAGTTGTGTTGAGTTGGCGCTCTTTGTGGCGCGAGTTGAGTTGATTTGGTACCTAGGGGTGCAGTTGGAGTAGGGTACCCTCCACATTTGTATACGTGATTTTCGCCCAGTTTTTACTTTAAAAAACTAGACGGGACGCTTGCCTTCTTTTTTCTTTATTCGTCTAATAAAAATCACGACAAAGCTTTTACCGTGCTTTCTGAAAAAACTATCTAGCAAGTAGCAACGTGCACTAACCCATGCATATGCATTTTTTTGGAGCAACAACCACGCATTCATGTGTACCCTGCCCGAGGCTTACAGGTCTTGACAACAGACGACGCAACTCCAACATGAATACGTGATGCTGCAAGAGACAAGAGACTAGCTACCTACGTACTAATTAAACGCATCAATGCAAGTCTTCTATGTATACGAACGTATATAGACAGCAGGTAGAGTTGTACATATCAAAAGGATTAATTAGTTAGGATAGATGGCCCAAACTATATGATTAGGGGCTACACACATACTCATCGCACTTCAATTCCAAAAAAAAGGATAATACAATTCTAGTAGGTTTCGGAAAGTCAAATTATTAAATTTGACTATGTTTATATAGATATAATATCAATACTTATGTCTTCAAATAGTTGTACTATGGAATATACTCTATAAGTAGTCTTCAAATAGTTGTACTATGAAATATACTCTATAAGTAGTCTAATAATACTTATTCGGTATTATAAATGTTAATACTTTTCTGTATATAGATTTAGTTACATTTGAATATCTTTTTACTAGTCGAAAAATTATAGCTGCATTCTTTTTATTTGCTGGGACGGTACCTAGGGGTCCATGAGCTATAAGTAACAATGTTAAGTACTCTATTCTAAAATATAAGTGATTTTAGTATTTCTATATACGTAATTTTATTATAGATCTAGACATAATGTGTATACCTATATGCTTAGCAAAAGCTATGGGGTTATTTGCTCTCAGGCAAAGATCCTTTGGTGTCCAAAATAAGACGCCTAGGAGAGCTCAGTGCTACGCCAGAGCTTTGCCTAGAGCGGATGCAAGCATTGATTACATATGTATCTCGAAAAAACTATAACAACTTATAATTTAGAATGAAGGAAGTAGCATTTGATATGCCCCTTGCCTACAGTGTAAGCAAGCATTGACTATATATGTATCTTAAAAAGGCATAACAACTTATAATTTAGAACGCAGGTAGTAGCATTTAATGCCCCGCTTGTTGAATATGTTCATTATAGATATCTCATTGGTTCCTTGCGTTAATTAGCATCCCATTTCATTAGAGCTTGATTGGTTTGTGTATGAGTGTACTCTGTTGTGCATATGAGAGCCAGGATCCAAGGCTAACATGTTTGTATAAATACTGTTTATTTTGTTAGGACTTATTTTATCATTAGAGATATTTTAATAATAATTTAAATTGCTCTTTTAAACCAAAAAATTGATTAATACAAATAGTCCAACATGATATCTAAAAGTCAAAAATGCTCATCTGTTTTGTATGATATCTAAAAGTAAAAAATGCTCATCTGTTTTAAAACAGAGAGACACTGGGTATGTATATAGCAGCCACAGCACACATCATGCATGAAAGTGAGAGTTGAGAGGGAGAGTGTTAATAATATAAACAAGCATGTAGCCGCCTGTAGGAGTATACTCCACATAATACGACAGATCAATGAGGTTGACGGCCACAGCCCACAGAATGAACGAAACTTATTCCAACTTTCTGAAAGCGTACAAAAGAATCCAAAACATGATCCCGGCCGGCACCCGTACTTTCTGCGCCAGTTTCCCATTTCCCATATGATCGATGATATTCCTATCCTGCATCTTGTTTCTGGTCAGTACTACGCGTGGCGTGCCGCTTAGCTAAGGTCCTCCTTTCCTGCGTCCAGACAGGGCACACACCAGAGAGGCCAGAGGAACAGAGACAGTGCCTGCCATGACTGCAAAACCGCGTCTTCGATCGATCGAGCATATTTGTATATATAAATAATATAATCAGAAGAGTCCACTAGCAAGCGGATTGATAAGTCTCAGATTACAGCTAGGTTTGTCTGATGTGGCGTTGACTTGATCCAGACCTGAATCCTGCCGGCTTCCTATGACCTGGCCCGGCCATGATCTCAGGGAGTCGAGTTGACCTCGCCCTGGCCTGCACAAAAAAAAAAAGAAGAAACTCTCAACACGTCTCAACACGACAACACCTAAGCTGCTGAGCTTAGCTTTTGTGCTTTGCGTCTCTTTGTGCCCTTTTGTTCCTTCCCTCCTCTTCTGTTTTGGAAACGAAACGGTCTAGCACTAGCAGTGTGGACACTGGACGGAATCCAATTCCCGACTGTTTTCAGATTTACCTTGCAGCTGTCATGGGTGTACTGTACTCATGGACGTATCACCTGTGACTAGCTTTAGGAGTATAGTAGGAGGGACATGGTCCTCCGTTCCTTTTTAAATTTGCCACCCTCTCCGTTTTCATACTGAAAACAGTGTGCACAAGTCAATTTTATAAAAACAGGGTTTACCTCTGTCAAGAAAACATTTACATACCGCTAGATAAATTTGACTGATTGGAAATTCTGAGTTTTTGACATTTTTAGTCTAACATTTCTTTTACACGTGTTGCGCACATGTCGTCAAGGTTATTTACTGGATGCATAAATATAACTCGAGGAGCGACGCCTGGGTTTGACGGTGTACCCTATGTTGTTGAAGTAGCTGATTGTAAAATATACTTACCTTTCCTTGGTTTTATTCTTCCAAATGCAATTAATTATGCCATTTCTCTTAAGCTAATATATAGTACCCGGATAGATCGATGATTTGGCAAGTGGGTAGAGCCTCCACCAAATGGCTCTTGTTGCTACCGATAGGTGATGGAATAACCACTTGGGGTTTTAATTGGACAACCATGATATTCATGCACTGCACCGAATTGGTATTCAATTCAATGCTTCCATGCGTAAGCTGCAAGGAAATTTTGCTAGATAACCTAATGGATCGGTAGCTTTCTAGTACTGTATCTCTTAATAATTAGCCGTGTCACGGCTTTTATAGACGACAATTAGTGGACTAGTATTAGGCCGCAATGAATAATTTTCCAGTTAAGTGGACTAGTTCATCTTGCCAAAATTGCTGGGGCCGGGCAACGAAAACGCCAAATGTATACTTTTTTTTTTTGGTATAGACTAATATAAATTAATCCCCTCTCAATCCGAGTAGATTGGAGTGAAAAATGAACTGATTTTCCAACCTTAGACGACGACATTTTCAATACGTAAAGGTTGATGGGGATTGCTATGTTCTCCAAACAAGCACTAATAAATTGGGGTCGTTCGCCCGTTCCCATTTCCCACCCTCTTACCATTTCATTGTCTACAAAAAATATGTTATTCTCATCCTACTCAAAAGTTCTCATTAATCATAGCATTCTTGTAAGCAAATTTCTACCTAAGAAAACAATATCATACGGTAGAAATGAAAAGAACATCTGGACAACCCTATCAAAATCGGTGAAATTAATTAGTTACAAGTTTGTTAAGATATATTTTTTAGAATTCAAGGTAGGAAATAATAAAGTTATTAAAAGATTCTCTCTCTCTCTCTCTCTCTCTCTCTCTTTGCAGAAGATCAAACTTATATGGAGCATGCAGTCTACAACTATTTGTGTGATATGTAAAGGAACAACAAAGCAGTATTGTCATACAAGGCACCTGTCAGAGAATCAATCAAATCAAATGATTGTACGTCTGATGATTGTATAACAACAGTTGGTTAAGTACAGTTGTTACATCTCCACATCTCACAAGTCAGCTGTATATCTTCTTCTCTAGCTAACCCCTCTACCAACCCCCAAGAAAAAATTGTATATAAACAAGAATTAGCTTGTTTCTTTCTCCCCTACTTACACCACCCCCACAACTCCACTCTCTTCTCCTCTACTAAATCTATATGTCAGATTTTGTCAAACACTAACTGAGATTTTTCTCATCTGTACAAATCTGTCAAAACTTTAATTTAGGAACAGTTCACATAAGAAACGATGAATCGGTCGATCCGAAGAACTCTTTTCCCTCTCTGTTTTTTTCCTTTTGAAAAATAAATTTTTGTATGGACATCAACTAATTCATCCTAAGTATACCACCAACCGTGAAAAAAAAAAGATTCGAAAAAATAATCAAGATTTTACATTGTTCATTGTGACCTGGCATGGGTGACGGGTCGGCTTGAGCCGAGGCTGAGCCCGAAGCCGAAGCCCATGCTGAGCTCGCGGGTGTGGAATGGGCTCGGATCGTCGGACTCGGAGCGCGACCGCGACAGGTCGGAGCCGCCGTGCCTCGAACTGGTCTGCCCGGCGGCCGACGCGGCGGCGCCGGCCACGACGGATTCCTCGCACAGAGTGACGGCCCACTCCATCTCCGCCACCACCTCGGACATGATCGGCCTCGCTCGCCCCCGTGGCCGGACGCACTCCGAGGCGATCTTGGCGACGCGCGCCACCGCCTCCACCTCGTGCCCACGCGGCGGCGGTACGCGCTCGTCGAGGATCTTAGTGATGCTGCCCGTCTCGACGGCCGGGACGGCGAACTCGATCACGTTCCTGGGCGAACCACTGCCGTCCTGGCTCGTCCGGTGGATGGCCTTGCGGCCGGTGACAAGCTCCAGCAGCACCACGCCGAAGCTGTACACGTCGCTCCGCTCCGTCAGCTCCTGCAGCCGGTAGTACTCCGGGTCGATGTACCCCACCGTGCCGGCCGTGGCGGACGACGACGCGGCGGCGGCGGCCGCCGTGCTGCCGCTGGCCAGCGACAGCCCGAAGTCCGACACCTTGGCCGTCCAGTCGCCGTCGAGCAGGATGTTGGACGGCTTCACGTCGCGGTGGATGATGGCCGGCACGGCGTAACAATGCAGGTACTCCAAGCCGCGCGCCGCGTCCAGCGCCACCCGCAGCCGCGCCTCCCACGACGCGAACAGCGGCGAGCTCCCGCTGCCGCTGCTGCTGCCGTGGAGGTGGTCGTGGAGCGCGCCGTGGGGCATGAACTCGAACACCAGGATCCGCTCGCCGCGCTCCTCGCAGAAGCCCAGCAGCTGCACCAGGTTCCGGTGGTTCACGCGCGACAGCAGCCGGAGCTCCGCGCGGAACGCGCGCTCCGCGTCGAAGCGACGCCGCCGCCGGCCGCCGCTGCAGCTGCGCTCCGCGCGCTTGATGGCCACCTCGCGCCCGTCGGGGAGCTTGGCGCGGTACACCGACCCGAAGCTGCCGCTACCGATCTTCTTCTCCTCCGAGAAGCCGTCGGTGAGGCGCGACAGGTCCCGGAGCGTGAACTCCTCGCACCCGAGCGGCCGCGCCGGCCGCAGCAGCGAGACCTGCGGCGCCGGCATGACCATGGCCTCCACGTCGCGGCACAACCGCCGGGACGACGACTCCCCGAGACGCAGCGTCAGCGTCTTCTTGTCGCTGTTGCCCCGCTTCCTGTACGCCACGAGGCAGAGCGCCACCGCAGCCGCCGCGAGCAGCGCGGCGCCGGCGCCGCCCACGCTGAGCGCGACGGCCAGGGTCTTGGCCTTATTCTTCTTATACCTGTCGTCTCCGGCTGCCGATACATCCCTCCCGTTGGCAATGAGGATCCTGGAAGCGTTGAGCCGCGTCGCGCAGGGCTGGCAGATGGCGAGCTCCTCGCCGCCCTCGGCTCCGCCGGTGCCGCAGAGCGCGCCGGAGCCGGAGATGATGTCGCACTGGCAGCTCTTCTTGCGCACGCATGCGCCGGGCATGGTGCTGTTGTACACCAGGCTGCCGCCGGCGCCGAAGCGGTCGGTCCTCCCCCAGCACGCGACGGAGTAGTTGCTGTTGAGGATGCCGCACACGGCGTCGCCGTCAGCCTCGATGGCCAGGAAATCCGCGTTCCTGTACTGCTCCGGCACCTGGACGGCGCCCCAGCACTGGACCCGGCCGCCGCCGGAGAGGATGCAGGTGGTGTCGTTGCCGAGCGCCATGGCAAGCATGTCGCCCGGCAGCTCGTGCGCCGGCACCTCCGGCACGTCTCCGTCGCCCCAGCAGCCGAATCCGCCGTCCTCGTCAACGGCGCACGCGTGACGGTGGCCGGCAGCGAGGGTCTTGAAAGCCGCCGGCGTGGGAGCCAGCAACGGCGCCGCCATGCCACCAAAGCAGCTCATGCTGGTGTTGTCGCGCTTGTCGATGCCGCAGAGGAAGTCGTGTCCCAGCGCGATGCGGGAGAAGTCGAGGCCTTTCGGGAGCTCGAGGTGCGGCCATTCCCAGCATGTGGGGTCGTGGTCGTCGGAGAGGCCGCAGACGTGTGACCCCCCGGCGTTGAGTGACCGGAGCGAGGGGCCCCAGTACAGGCGGCGACCGACGGGGCGGGACCGGTTGGCGGCGAACTCCTCGGAGAAGGACCACCAGCGCATGGCGGCGTGGCCGCCCAGCGGCGCCATGAGGCCGCACAGGAAGTCGGTCCCCGCCGCGATGGCGTTGTAGGGGATGTCCGCGGACGGGTACACGAACTGCTTGCCATCGGGGTGCGACGTGCAGTGCAGCTTGGATCCCGGTGACCCTGCTCCGCCATCGCCGGCGCTGGTGGTGGTGACGAGCGCGCAGACGAGCGTGGAGTTGGGCGCATGCGAGATGGCCACCGTGGAGAACTGCCGCGACGCCGAGCACACGTCGGCGATCAGCACGACGGCGACGAGGAGGTAAACAAGCCTCGTGCTCGTTCTCCTCAGGAGGAAAAGACGACGGCGGTGGGCGGCGTCGGCATGGGTAGACATTGGCATCCGGAGGGAGAAGACGACATGAGCGCGCGATCCAGCCGCCGTTGCTTGGCCTGCCCCGGCCCTGCCGCGGTGGACGGCGACGGCACGCGAAGGAAGGAGGAGGAATCGGGAATCGAGGAGACGGGACGCGGGAGGAGGGAGGGAGAGAAGAGTGGGTGCGCTGGCTTTTGCTTGGATTTCGCTTTTTGTTTCTTTCTAGTAGGTGGGCGCGATGGAGGGAAAGCAACAACGCGTTTCCGTGGAATTTTTCTAACATTTCTTTTTTTCCATTCTTTTTTAAATTAATTAGAGATTATGTAAAAAACCAAGAAACGGCTTCTCCAGGCTCGAGAGATGATGAGTTCATGATGAGGGGAGAGAGGCCGGCGAGGTTGCAGGTTTTGGGGTTGGTTAGGTAGACTTGACTTGGTCTGTTCAGATTCAAGTGTCAATGGAGAAAGAGTGCCCTGCTAATGCTCTCAATTTTTGTCTGCCTCCCTCTTCTCCTCTCTTGTCTTCAGACCACTTGCTATCCAGTTTTTGCATCAACACGGATTTCATTCATTTCCCCATTCTGCAATTCTACTCTTTTCGATTCTTTCTCGTGTCATCAGCCGACCAAAGAAACCTACACACACGCGTGCTCTTTGTTCCATTCCACGAGTAACCAACCAAACAAGGGTCTAGATTGGCAGTTGGGTTGGAACATACGTACTCCACCTACTTGCCTGCAGTACACTCGAGGTTGGTTAGGTTTGTTTACACCTCACTTACTCAACAAGGGAACAACCTGTACTGCCAAAAGTTACAAAAAAGTCATTCAGAAAAGATTACCCGGGATGTTTGCTTAAACATCCATCCTTCAAGAATGAGGATGGCATAGATTTTCTCTTCACTGTGCGCTGCCAACCAAAGCAGCAGCAGCATCACTGTTAATGGTTAGGTTAGGTTTCCTTACCATATACAGGTGTATCATATCAAACGACAAGCGTAAAGCGATGAGCAGAGACTTTTTTTTTTCCTTTTTTGAATCATCAGTGATCGCCTCTGAATCAGAGAGAAGCCATGGCCGGCCATACAGGATGTGGCACACACATACTCAACTGATTCCAGAACGTGTTATAATATTCGCAGCAAATATTCAAGTCAAAGTTGCCAATCATGTTCATGTATGTATGTATCCCACTGATCTTCTGTTTGGGCAAAGGGCATCTCTTTTCTCTCTGAGTCTCTGGTCAGGTGAGCAGCTGGGGAGAAGAATTTGCCCAGGCAATAAACAAACCCTTTAGGTCATCGAATTATAGGGGAGTGTGTTTCATCAAGCTGGCCAGCCCTGTTCCAGGCCGGCAAGCAATGGACTAACATGTGGCTAGTGGCTACCACAATTAGCCACATAGAAAAATCAAACAGAATTCTGAATCTCATATGCAGACTACATAGATGGGTATGCCTCAACTAATCTCGCACCCACTTGTATGTATAGACTAATCGGCCTCAACATTCCAACCTGCTTCCATGTCTTCAGGGTACAGCTTTCGCAAAGTCAGAGCACAGTTGGTCTGGAGCTTCTCTTCACACAAAACCAAAGATGAGAAATTCCTAAGGCTTCATTATCGCCGCGATGGCTACATGCAGAGGGCTCGCCTTCACGGGAGCTCGGCGGCGCGGACGGAACAGGGAATGTCGCACCCTGAAAGTGGAGCTCCCGTTACTGGGGAAGAGGCTCGCGCAGAGTTGCAGGAATGAAGGGTTTTCCTGCTGAATGGGATAATCCTCCTCCATCTCAACCTCTTGGCTGGTCTCTGTCTGTCCCTGTGATGACATGACACAAAAGCTGAGCTTAGCCTTTCTGTAGATTCATAGGCATGCAAAAATGACTCTGTGCCCACTATACTGATTGCCTCTGGTACTACTTAACATATGTGGGTCATAACAAAGAAACAGCAGAGACTGTAAGCCACTAACAGGTGTACCCGACAGGACATGTGAGTGGGACCAAAACCAAATTGCCCAGGTGACAATCGATCAGACACAGGACAAGATGAGGAATGAAGTCAAACTGTGAATCAATTGATCCCAACCACTAAGCAATATAGCTTATAGAGAACTTTCTTTTGCCTCTACTAATCCTAGCATAGTATCAAATAATAATGACAAGATATAGATGGAAACAAAATGCTGAGGATGTCCTGCAAGTCTCACTACAGTTACCTTTTGCTGGTGATGCTCAACGTCAGAGTAATCTTCAGGCTGATTGGGGGTGTGCTCCCCGTTACTGTTCATATCTCTATACTCAATCTGTCCTTTTTCCTCCAAGTATTGTCTGGAACCCTCGTTTTCATAGTCAGGAAGCGGCGAACTAGATGTGTGATCAATGGAGAACTTTCCCACATCTTCCATCCGAATCCCAGAATCGTTTGCTTCTGATGTATCTTTGTACACATAAGTTTGTGATGGTTGCTCCTGGCTAGAGCAAGTGTCATGATTACCAAGATAATTAGCACCCGAGTTTCCCTGACATGCAAAGCATATATTAGCTCAAGGTGAAGATAGCCTTGAAAACACCTCTAGTCCTTCACACACTGAGAATAAGAACATCACAATATGTAGTACAGAGAGTTAAAAAAAACATCAACTGTGCCATGATTACGTATATAGTGAAAAAGCTTCAATTACACAAGCAAAAAATGATACTTGGGACGATTCAAGCAGATGTAATACATACCAAGCACATCTTGGTATGTAATCATTACTTTGATGTTCAGATTTCAGAAAGATAGAAACGCAAAACTGGCGAATTTGGGTGCCTATTTCTTCTTAATTAAATAGCCACCTAGTTCCTCCTAGGTTGGTCAAGTTTTTCAGAAACAGAAAATTACAGACAGCAGAGGCATGCTTATTCCATTGAACACACTGTAATATGAGTATACAAGTTTGATGTTAGATAACAAAGGCATGGTTGTTCAATAGAAAACAGTGTTTTATGAGTCTATCGGAACACCAAAATGACACAGAAACATGGAGAAATAAAACTAACGCACATTTCAGAAGACCCTCGACCAAAAAGCATAACAAAAGAAATAAAAGGATGTAGATGTGCAAGCTAACCTCCATGTCATGATGCTCAGAAGCATTACTATCCACTGCAGCAGTTTCATTATCTATAATAGCCAATATTTCATCCCTTTCTTTCTTACGCCTTGTAACTTGACAAACAGCACATATGCAGTCACTTTTGTGGCGATCGTTCCTGCATTCAAACAATCATGTAAGAACACCAATAGGGCCCTTCTAATAATTCTCCTACAGAAAAGGAAAATAAAAAGGAAAGGAAATACACTGAACATCTTCTGAAGTGTTACAAGTACCATTGCAACTTTCAACAGAAACATCGTTGGGAAAATTCGAGTGTTTGTGTTTCTAAGAGGAATAACTATACATGCTCTTAAAGTTGAGTGCTGATGGTCTAAATCAATACTCTTTTCAGAGTACTGGTTTGGTGGCCAACATGTTGCAAGAGAATATAGGCTGGCTGTGTAACAAGTTTATTTGATCCAATATCAGAAATCCCAATGGAATAGCACTGAAAGACCCTGAACAGGTGGAAGGTTTCAGAAGAGATGCATGGTTTCTCTTATGATCTTTGAATATCCAAGCTTTCCACTTATTCTTAACTAACTAACTAGCCAATATGCACAGGAGGGCACTGTCACCTGAAAGGCTTCGGTTTCATATGATGGGATGGCGGTGCAGATTGCACCACCAGGAAGTAAATACCATGCATAAGCATCGCAAAACCAAATTGAAAATTCCATATCAAAATTGGGCATAAGACTAAAAGGGTAATCAAAGTGTTAACATTGCAGAATGCCTAGCATGTGCTCTAATGGGGTGAGTCATCTTTTTTCCATGTCAAATGTTTGCCTTAATTTTCAACCTCTCTTTATCAGTAACACAATACATCACAGTTGTCCCATTCTATATTAGTGCAGAAGTTGCTGGCAGATCAGCTTCAATGCATGATAGTTTCGCCTCTAGAATGGATTAAGAAAAACTGCATGCAGCTGCCAGGATAGATTAATGGCATACCCTGGGCGTCGCCTTTTGTTCTTAGCCTTGCTTTTTGAGTGGCCTTTGGTGTCCTCATCACCAGTGTTTTCATTGCCACCTACACAACATCTGGGTAAATCATATATTTGAACGGATACATATGGTAAAGGCAAAATTATAGATGGGTCGAAATGAATGCCAGTTATGTGTAAGAGTAGTTTTCCGTTGCAACAAAATGCTTAAGGAGGGTGCAATATTGCATCTTTAGTTCATTATTATAATCCAAAAGTTCCGGAGAAAAAAAAGTGGCTGCATGCACATTAGATGTGCATGATGCAATAAGCTTGTTTTCCTCACTGCTCACTGATTTATTTTAAAATAAATCACAAATGTCCTGCAGATGAATCAATGGTGAAATATACATTGATGACATATATAAAAGATATCATTTGTACAATAGTTGAAAGTTGAAATTGTAGCAGTTGACAAAAATCGAATCAAGTCAAACATTGAACAGAAGTAAATTAAGGACAGATGACAATAGCTGTCAGTACATACCACTGTCTGGCACATCAGAATACAACCCAGCAGCCAACCAATATTTCATGAAGCCCTTCTTGACCCGCTTCATAAGCTCAATTATGTAATCACCTTTACTGTTGTATTTGGTACAGTTATCCCATATGAATTGCACATCCTTATATACATCCTCTGAATTCATATACTTGTCACCACGTTCCAAATTTTGACATATGGTGCCAAAATCCATAGGAGTGTCAATAACATCAAAATAATCCTACAAGGTTTCATGTGTTAGGGTTGAGAAACAAGTGAAGCAAAAGAATAGGCAAAAGATATATTTTCAACAGCAGTAGATCTAGAAGCATATGCTCATATGTCTAGGTGCTTGGGTTAAGACAAAGGCCAGGAGACATAATAAATAGAGAAATCCAGGAAACAAAAGGAAAAGAACTGCAGCTGAACCAATAGGCTATATGCAGGACTGTTGTTACAAGCAAGTTAATGTACCCTGATAAGAAAAGGTGAAGCTTTCATCCTAATCCTAGTTAGATAAGCACATTTACATGATAGAGGTCAAAATACTAGTACTAAGAAAAGACAAATTGAATGTACTACCGCAGAACTTAGATCTTTGCGGATGGAATGAGCAATATATATAACAGTCAACCAACCAGAACACAGAGGCTAAGGCACTAAGGGAAAACGACAAATTTAACACACATTTATGGAAACCGTACCTGAAGTTCTGAACCCACAGCGTGAGTGATCAATAGTATAACATAACTTCTCAAAGGATGAGACTACTAAGTGCTATAGCCTATTCGTCATTTCATCTGGAGGGCATACAGTCTTTGGTGAAGCTTAAAAAACCAGGTATCATGCACCTTTTCTAGTCAATACAGTAATTGCCCCCCGTGGGGTGGTTTTGCAGGGCGGTTTTCCCTTGCTGGCATGCCACAGTGGACAAGCAAGAGAAGCTTAACAGATGAACGAAAGAAACTGCAATGTGTAGCACAAATACTCACAGGTATTTCTAATGCAACAGGATCCACTGGAACATTGAATGGATCAGCAGCATCCATCTTCATAACTTTCTTAATAGCCTGAGAAACAAGTGCAAACAGAGTTTCAGTATAACCTTCATTATCCAGACTCAGCAGATCTCTCATAGCTAAAAAAGCTCAATAAACCTCAGATAAAGGTAAGCCGAATCCTACTCACTTCAAGTGCAGCAGCCAGCTCTTTCTCGTTGCGCTGATGTTCCGGAGGAGACCGCTTCTCTTCCGACTCCGGCGAGCTCCTCACCTCCTCCACACCCTCCATTTTCTTGCTTTCCGAAACAGTTTCCTGCTTGCTCGGAGCAGGCTCATCCGCCGACTCAGCTTTCCGATCTGGCGTGCTGGTTTCTCCAGAAGGCAGCCCGGCCAACTTGATCTTGATGCCTCCTACTTTCCTCGCCACCTTCTCCTTATCCGCGTCGCTCGACTCCAGCCCCTGCCCGTCCGCTTGCTGCCCATCCGTCCCGACCGTACCCTTCTCCGCGTCAGCTCCTTTGTTTGCTTCAGGGGCCGCAGCGCTCTCCGGTTTCCCAGCATCAGTGGGCGGCAGTGGCTCTTGAGCTTCCGACGAATCCTGCTGCTGCTGCGGGCGCAGCGGAGAGTCCACCGTCTTGGACGACTTGAACTTGAGCTTCACGCGGCAGTACACGGCCCCCAACTTAGGCCGGCTGTACGTTATGTCCGCAGGAGGATTAGCCGGCTTCCGAGGTGGCTCAGAAGGCTGAGGCTGAGCAGGAGGAGGAGGAGGCGGCGGCGACGGTTCAGGCACTGCTGCCCCCGGGCCCGCATCGACGGCGGGCGGCGTGGTATTGTTATCCTCCTCTTCCGCCTGGTCTCGCGGGCTGTCCGACGCCTCCTCCGTGCTGGGACTGGACGCGGAGTCCGGCGAGGTGGTGGACTCCGCCGGCCCAGCAGACTTCTTGCGCCCCGCCGGCTTGCGGCCGCGCTTGCGCTTCATCGTGGTGGATGCTGCTGCTGTTGCTGTTTTGGTGGCGAGCAAATACCAGCAGCCGACGAGGCGGGGATCGACCGACCGGCTCGGGAAAGGGACGCACCCGCTGCAAATTGACAGGAGGGGGAGAAGCAAGTGTTCGGGCCCAGATTACGCGCGGAATTCCACGGAACGGGACGATAACGGATCGCCTGGCGGAGGAACCGCCGAGGCGAAGCGAAGAGGAGCTAGGGTTCCTTACCGGAGGAGTCGAGGAGAGGACGAGGAATTCGGCCCCTCGGCCGCGAGGATCTCGGCCCGGCGCGCGTCCACAGCAGCAGGGGGAGGACTGGAGGAGGGGGAGCTCGGGGGGCGCGAGGTGCGCGGGAAGGGAACGGGTGCGGCGGGGCGGTGGTGGAGGTGGAAGCGGAGGCGGAGACGGAGGCAGGGGGAGACTCGAGAGCCCAGGCTCGTTGGATGGAAGACGGCCGGGAGGGGCACAAGTCAGCGAGTAGGCCGCCTTGGAACATTACTACTGGGCTATTAGGCCTTACGGGCCTGTACTTCGACTGCCTTTGTGTTCTTCTCGTGTTGGGCCGGCCCATTTCGATAGACGAACGGACCAGCCCGCTACTTCCACCTGGGCTCTATATTTCCTGAGCGCTCCAGCCCATCTACAGTAGCAGATCAGTTTGCGCGCCGGAGGACCAGAAACGGGAAAAAGGGACAAGGCAGGCCGAAAGATCCGGCTCGGCCCTTACGCCACCAAAGCAGCTCTGGGCGGAGAAAAGCCGGCAAGGAGGGCTGCACATCCGGCCAGCAGGCCGACAGCCCTTTTGAGGTCTTCTTTTACATTTCTTTCAACCCCTTTTTCAGTTTTCAACTCCTCCGAGAGATCAAAAACAAGTTTTTTTAAAAAAAAAAAGAGATCAAAAACAAATTAACACTTTGAGTTGGCTTTGTCACAAGTATTTTACAGGACTTTGTCATGGACCTTGCCACGTCAATAAGTGCAATGTATATATAAATGAACGTCATACTAAGTGGCACTAGATGACTAATGCAACAAAATATTTTTCCTCTTTATATAGTACAACCATCTATAGTAAATCCAACCTTGCATCTTGGTTGGCAAAAGCAAAGTCCTATCATATACCTTTGCCTTGTGGCTCGCTTTTGCTCCATCTTCTCACCATTTGATGGACCTTTGTACGAATGTGGTCGTGATCTCTATCACCTCATATGCCTTGTTCATCACCATCAGGTGGTCATATGAAAGTGTTATGTTGTCACCATCGGAGCGAAGAGTTTCTTACGTCAGTCTTATTCTCGCATCCTACGTATCTTGGTGGGCGTAGTATCCAAATGAAAAGATAGATGGCAAGCAAACTAGTGAATGAACTGAATGTATGTATCTGTGATGGTCCTAAGCATATAGCAAAGCAGAATGACATATGTCCTTAGTAAAATTTTGGAGCCATAGATCATTTAAAAAATACTGTGAAACAAGCTCCACTACAATGTACAAACATGTGTTCGTTCAGTGTTGACGTTATACCACTATGTCATAATCTGGCCGCTGGAGCCCATTTGCATCATATGGTGCACATATATATGTATGAGTATATGTTGCTCACAAAGTACAAATTACATATCCTATTGCAACACACGGACATATAATATATACTAGTAGAGGCGCCCTGCCACTCCTAATTACATCGCAGTCAGAAGGCAACATACAGCGTAACAGCAGAGTTTTTTATTTGTGGCATGAGGTTTCAAATACTACACACGGCCAGTAGAGTAGAGTAGAGTACAGTAGAATAATAGTAGCGATGATGAATAAACTTTGGAGAAACCACCACAAGAACGTTGAGTGTAACACCAGTCATGAACATATTGTTCTTGGATGAGAGAACATGCATGTCTCTTCACGTGTTGTGGATAGCCTGAATTCATGCATCTTCTGATAGATCAAACTCCTCCCGTCTGCACGCACGCAGTCAATACAATGGGCATTAATTCATCAACATTTTTTTTTTATGAAAATCAATCGGCAGAGGATCCGCCAGGTATGTTTTATAACAGAGAAGGTCTTCATCAGCACAAGCTTCTAGCATGATGGATAGAAATGGAATTAATAGTAGTGCAGAAAACGCATGGATGCACAAGAATGTAGAAAAGCTTTCACCTCAGAGTAATTAAATGATAGGTCAATAGTGGGCGACTCGGGAGCACGTCGACAGTATCCTGGAACACACTCTTGATCAGCAGAGCATCAGCCTCTTCTTCTCTCTGGTAGTTTCTCATGTTGCTATCGCGCAATGCCCTACTTACACTGATTTCCTTGAGCCCCAAGAGGTGCTGGAGCCCCTCGGGAGTAGCCCTGTCACAGTCGATGCTAAACCACTTGAGAGCTGTGAATAATCCAC
The DNA here is from genome assembly GCA_023333625.1 of Bothriochloa decipiens. Taxonomy (NCBI): domain Eukaryota; kingdom Viridiplantae; phylum Streptophyta; class Magnoliopsida; order Poales; family Poaceae; genus Bothriochloa; species Bothriochloa decipiens. The sequence goes on along the minus strand of CM041643.1, from coordinate 2,887,042 downwards.
CTCCCCCTATCACGATCCTTGTGGTCGGGATGTGTACAATGCGCAGGCTGAGATCGACGAGGGAGGATAGAATCCCAATGACACCAATGTCTTCCTGGGTTATTTTCTTCGCTCCAATGTACAACTCCTTGAGCCTGCGCAGATGGCCGATCCACCTAGGAACAATGGAGAAGGTCCAGAACAACAGGTTCAGTCGCTCAAGGCTGCCTTCAGAACGAGGGAAAAGCGACCTCCGCCCATCAGCCTTACCAGAAGACATCGTCACGCCAAACGATATGAGTTTATCAAGTTTCTCCAGGGAAGTATACAGAGAAGGCATCCATGTCGGCTTCCACCATGATACTTCTGGCACGTGCTCGCGTGGACTAGTGAAAACGAGATACAACTCTGACAAAGCCATCAGCTCGCCCAGGCCTATAATACTTTCCGACGAGTTGTGGTCCAGATCCAAGCCACGCAAAGTGCGCAGCTGTTTCATCTCCCCAATCCCACGAGGCAGTCCTCTACCACAGCCATGTGGAACTCTTAGATTGGACAACCGCGGCAAATCAACAAAGTCTAACGGTCCAAGTGCAGCAGCCAGCCCATATAAATCCAAAGTCTCCACAAACCGCAGACCCTTTATCTGAGTTGTTAGCGGTGTTCCACTGCGGACTACACTGCCCTCAACCTTCAAATATCTCAGATGCCGCAACTGGTTGATTATACGAAAAAGGTCCATTTCAATGCCACTAAAAAACCAGGAGGAAAGGAGTAACACTCGCACAAACTTGAACTCCAGCAACGGAGGTATCCACTTTGATCCATCTCTGAGCAATATGGTAAGGGAACGCAAATGTGAAAGGTCCCCACTGACATTGCTCATCGCCAATCTGCCATCATCAACGCCTTTCAAGTCCAAGTCCATAGTGAGTCGACGAATAACCTTGTCTTGCCCTGCTGCCACCTCATGTGGATGGTTTACCAAAATGAGAAAATTATCTTCCTTGCACCTCCTTACAATAAGCTCCAGCATCATATCATGTACTCTACAAAATGTAATCACAGTTTGATAATTATATGCAGATTGGATCATGCTCCTGTTAACTAGCTCGTTGAAATAGCTCTCAGCAACATCCCATACATTGAGCCCAGCAGAGTTACTCACAAACCCTTCTGCCACCCATCGTCTCAGTAGCTCATATCCTTCTCAATAATGTGGTCCTCTGGGTAAGTACCAAGATACAAAAATCACGACTTTATGTGACGAGGAAGATGCTTGTAGCTGAGATCTAAGATATACATCATATTTTTGTAGTCGACCTTTGATTCCAGTTCTTGGGCTAACGCAGTGTTGATGTATTCCCATTCCTCCTTCAGTTTTGTTTGTTGCAAAGCTAAAATACCAGATATAGTTATAATTGCAAGTGGTAGGCCACCACACCTCTTCAAGATTGCACATGAAACCTCTTCCAGTTCGGAAGGGCAATCATTTTGAGATCCAAATATTCTGGTAAAGAATAACTTTCTTGAATCTGGCTCACTTAGGGGCATCATATTATGAATGATTCCTCTGGTGCCGCAGCATCTTTTTGCCACCATTTCATTCCGTGTGGTTATCATGACTCTGCTACAATAGTTATTTTGTGGGAAAGCATCTTGAATGGCATCCCATGCTTCGATTTCCCACAAATCATCAACTAGGATGAAGTATCTGCGCACAAATATTTCACATACAGCACATATGTATTAATCTCCATATGTGATAACACTCACGCTAACAACACACATGTGTACACAGGTAATTTAAAATGTGTAAATTATGAATTCAAACTACTCCAGCATTCCAAGATATATGTTGTTTCGTTTAGTTTTAAATCATCTACAAAATCAAATGAGTTCCATTAATCTAGCATGAGATGTGTTGATAGAGTGTATTTAGTTTTCTTATAACTCTATATCTTCATAAACTTGCATCGGCAAAAACTAGAGAAGACTTTATTGGACTTACATATAAACTAAAACGACCTACATTTTCGAACCAATGGACATTACAATTTGGTAACCACTGGATATTGGCCACACTAAATATAAAAAAGTCAACAAATGCTCTTCAATCTTAAAACACCACAAATATAGTCTAGGCCAACCTAAATAGAGAATCAAATCAAATATCGGCCATAGACTTTATTTATTTACACAAAATTAGATAAAGCATTATGACCAAGTACCTCTTATCCTGTAAGTGTTTTCTGAGGCCGTCCACTAGGTCTTGCACCTCAAAGTAGTCATGAGAATACTGTTGTAGTCCAAGTGTAAACAGTATTCTCTTTAGTAGCTTGGTAATGTCTGGTTTCTGGGAAACACACACAAGTGCGTTGCAAGTGAATTGCCCTTTAACTTGACAAAACACCTCATTAGCAAGTGTGGTCTTGCCTAAACCTCCAAGTCCTACTATCGCCATAAACTTCAATTGTTTGGCTTCGTCCATTGCCCAGTTAACAAGCTCATCCTTTTGAGCACCAATCCCAACAAGGCTTGATGATTCCTTGTGGAGTGCCGACATACGAGGATCAAAAACTGTAGGGGTAGCATTTGAGATGTACTGGTCAAATAACATGTACCTCTTACGGCGTTCGCTTGCTTCCATCACTTCAGTCTTCATCTTTTGGAATTCGTTTGCTAGTCGGCGGCGATCCTTGATGAAAGTTCTCAGATACTTAGCACCTCTCTGAAGGAAACCCATCTTGTTGTCGGCTTCACCAATGCTAAGCATGAAGTCATCAATGCGGTCTTCTATGTTGTAGGACATTTCGATTATATCTCTCCTCCATTTTTTGGCCTGCTGGTTGAGTTCATCAGTTCTGTCCGTGTTCTCAAGGAGAGCATCCATGTCCCGAAGCTCACGTTGGAGGAAGAGCAGCACCTTGCGCAGCCCCTTGATCTTCTTGTACTCGTTGCCCATGAGGGTGGCCAGCTTGTCGAGGACAGGCTTCATGACACCCATGGAGACGCTCACCACAGCAGCTGTGGCCATATTGCGAAGCCAAACTCCGAACTGACAGTTTATTAATCGGAGAGTGCAGATGTTGTGGTGGTGTACTGGAACCTGATAGACAGGCACAGGCTGAGCCTTTTGTAGCAGAAGGTGCAGTTGAGCCGATGAAGTCTGAAAGGACACAAGATCCTTGGTCGTTCTCGGTCACAGTCACAGCTTGTTTACCCCATCTTTGCCCGATCACTGTTGTTTGCTCCTGAAAAAGAAAAAAAAAATTCGAAGGTGGGCATCAGTGAATGAGATTGAGAAGAACCAGAGAAGCTATGTACATGTAGTAGCAGCTTCAACACTTGAAGCTGTGGCGGAGGCAGTCAAATCGAGGTGAGGAGATCACCTGCTCACCTTAATTTTCTCGGAGCACATGTAGATCTGTTGTCTGGATTACGACGATGTCTGAGCCAGATCAGTGAGAATGATGAAAAAGGATCAGAGAGTAGGTAGCAGCACTAGCATCCAACTCGATCCAGCAACAATAACTAACTCCAAATCGCGGCAGCAATCTGGATCTGAATAAACATGAGAACCGAACGGATCTGGAACTGAAAAACAAGGAACCGAAACAGAGAAATTGGAGTGAATCGTTGAATAATCGATCGATGTGGACGAACGAAGCAGCTGACGAATGGAAGCTGAGGATAGCGAAACAAAACTCACTAACTCGCGTTAAAATTCAGTACCGTAATCCATCTCACCTGCAGCTGCGAAATTCCAGCAACAAGGGAGAGAGATATAGATCCAGTCAGCTGTGCCCAATCACGAAATTCATTTATACTGAAGGCAATCAATACAGCACAAAAATATAATCTGCAGGGTATGTAACTAGGCCTTGAAAAATGCAGAAGGCAGAGCCACAGATCGGCTAGAGATGTTGGTGGAGAAGTGCTACCTTACCTTAGCTCACCGCGTTCTCTCTCAGGTCGGCACCACTCGTCCCGTCCGCCAGCTCTCTTTACTCGTCTTTAGTACTAAATTAGTCTTTACTGGTTTCCATGGCGGGCGGACTTGACGAGCAGGTGCCGAATTGGTACCAACTGGTAGATGGTGGTGGTGGATGGCGGTTGCCCCAATATATGTCCAGTAGTGATGTGAATGGGATGTCCTAACTTAAATATCCAACTGGGCTTACAAATTTGATCACGATCAATTGGTCTGTGAATTGTCTCTTGATTAGTTGTTTAGTTTTTAAAGTTGGAGGTGCTAAAATTTGTGTAGCGCAAAATTATTATCTAAACATTAGCTAATTAGACTTAAAAGATTCGTCTCGTAAAGTTATATAATTAGTATTTTAATTTTATTTATATTTAGTAGTCCATGTACCATAAATTTAATATAACGAGAAATTTTTTTTTTTCCGAAGTGCATTTTTCAAGAGTTGAGGAGCAACTAAACATGGCCGTCTGGAGGGACGCACATGCCTACAGGTCTAGCAAAATGTAATCTACGTATGAATCTAGCTAGACAAGTAATGTGTAGATTCATACCTATTGGTGTATTGTAAATATGTAAAGATCGTAAGGATTGAAATGTTAACTTTCACTAAATTAAAGAAAAGAACAGCGAAGGGATCGGTAGAACGATCCAGACTTCTTCAACCTCTCAGTCTCCATCCATGGCTCCTGTTCCTTCTACTCCTAGATTCTGAATCCTTCTCAAATCCACCTCAATATGGTACCGGAGCTGTTCGATCTACTGTGGGTGTGCTGCAATTGATTCATCTATGGTGGCGTTTACCTCTAATTTGTGTGTTGGAAGCAGCAGGTCTTCCCATTGCTATCTACAGGAGAGGTGATTCTGGTGCTCGTGTGAGCAGGGGAGTTAAGATCCGCCGTCGCCGGGTCCTGTTCGTATTCGAGCTCGTCTAGCTCGATTCATCCCCTTGGATTTCTTATTTCTGTGTGGGGAAGAGTCTCTCTCTATTCCTGCGTGGAAAGCTGCTGCTGTTTGTGGTGTTTGGCCTCAAGTGCTACTGTGCTAGTGCCTCATCCGTGAAGAAGCAAACCAACCAAGGTGTCATTGTTGCCTTTTGTCTTCTAGCACTTATTTTAATCTCCTTGATTATTAAAGTTGCTGCTCGTGGTGTTGGGTGCTAGCAATTTAAAACATAGCAACCGATAGTGGGGAGAAATCTGAAGATTCAACCATTCAAAAACTATGTGAAATTTTCAGTAAAATGATGGAGCAGAAGGTGATTGCAGAACCTGGCAAATATATCCTAGAGCCTAATCCGGTAAAATTGTCTGGGATTGAAAATTATGTTAGATGGGCTCGTCACACTAAATTAATTTTAGGATCTCATGGGCATGTGAGCTTTCTTGTTGATGTTGATGGAAAAGGAAAGGGGAGTGATACAGGAAGCAAGCAACTGAATGATAGAATTCTAATGTGGTTGTTAAGCAGCATGGAACCAAAAATCAGAGAACAAGTGGAGACCATGGCTACAGTTGCAGAGGTGTGGTCTGCCTTAGAGAAGCAATTCGCAGGAAAATCAAATAAAATGCTTGCTACTCGAATCATGCATGAGTTGACTCACTTGAAGCAAGGCTCAAAATCTGTAACTGAATATGCTGGTGACGTGAAGCACCCTTTTGAACCAATTGACAAGAATGATATGGCTATCCATCGTACTTGGTTCCAGTCATTTGTGAGCAAACTTTTTCTTGATGGTTTGAATCAAGAGTTTGACCTTCGTCGTCAACTTATTTTCTCCAAGTCCAAATGGCCTAGTCTTGATGACATAATTTCAAGCATTATCGAAGAAGAAACTAGGCTGGCACAACCTAAAGTGGAGGATTATAAAAGAGTTGATATCAGTACTGCTTTATCTATACAAAATAGCCAAAAACTTAATTCCCAAGGAGGCGAAGATAAAACAACAATAATATGTGATCATTGTGGTCGTGAGGGGCATACCATTGACAGGTGCTTTAAGCGGACTGGTTGTCCACCTGGGTGGAAAAAAGGGAGATTTCAGCCAGGGGGAGCTTGAGGTGGTAGATATAATAAAGAAAATCTCACTCAACCTGAACGGGAGCTTCCATTGGTAGATGCACGAGCTCTTGAAAAATATACTTCCAAGCTCAAATCTTCAGAAGGCTCATCTTCCACTCAAGGTTCCTCTTTTGTTGACTCCAGTTTGCATGCCACCTCTGAAGGTATGAAACATAATAAAACCCATACACCCATAAGCCATAATAAACCATGGATTATTGATTCTGGAGCGACTAACCACATGACAGGAACATCTAATCTTTTCACTTTTTACATACCTTGTTCAGGTAAGGATAAGGTGCGTGTAGCTGATGAATCCACAGTTCCTATCACAGGGCGTGGATCTATCCGATGCACCAAGGACTTATCCTTATCACCAGTTTTACATGTTCCCAATTTCCCAGTCAATCTCTTGTCAGTTAGCTCTATTACGAAAACTCTCAATTGTAGAGGTTAGTTTGATCCTTCTCATTGTGCTTTTCAGGACGGAGCTAGGGACAGGGAGAATTCTTGGGATGGGGACTGTGCATAATGGGGTCTATTATCTTGATGAAGGAAGTGATGAAGTTGCTTTGGCAACTCAGATGTCTCCATGTCAAGAACTGTTGTTACACCATCGCAGGCTTGGACATCCCTCTTTTGCTGCATTGTCTCGTATTTACCCGTCTCTTTTTAATTCATGTCCTAGAGAATTGCTTGTATGTGATGCTAGTGAGCTTGCTAAACATGCTAGGGTTCCTTATCCTAGTTTGGGTGTACGAAGTACTAGACCTTTTGATATTATCCATTCTGATGTTTGGGGGCCATGTGAGGTACACTCTATTTCTGATCATAGGTGGTTTGTAACCTTTATTGATGGTTTTAGTCGTTATACTTGGCTTTATCTATTGAAGAACAAAACTAATGTTCTCGTTGTTTTTAAAGATCTGTGTGCTCTTATTAAAAATAAGTTTGGAGACACTGTTAAAGTTTTACGTTCTGATAATGGCACCGAGTATGTTAACCAGGAGTTTGAGAAATTTCTTGCCTTAAATGGCACTGAGCATCAAACAACCTGTGTTAACACTCCAGAGCAAAACGGTGTTGCAGAACGTAAAAATAGGCACTTGCTTGAGGTTGCTCGCTCTATTATGTTCACAATGAATGTTCCAAAATTTCTTTGGGGAGAGGCAGTGAAAACTACAACTTATTTGATAAATCGGATGCACCTTCGAGTCCTTGACAATAAATCTCCTTCAGAGTTGCTTTTGAAATCTAATAACTTTGTTGTCTCTCCAAAAGTTTTTGGTTGTGTGTGCCTTGTTCATGATTACAGAAATTCTGTTGGGAAGCTTGATCCCCGTGCTATCAAGTGTGTATTTGTGGCATATTCTCCTACTCAAAAGGGTTATAGGTGTTGGTGTCCCTCGAAATCGTTTCTTTGTGAGTATGGATGTAACGTTTCGTGAACATGAACCTTATTATGCCACGACCAATGATACTGGAATTACTCAATCCCCACTTGAAATGCAACGAGAGGGGGAGAGTAACAGTGGAGGTGTTCATGTGGGCTCTTTCCTTGTTCCTAATTCAAGTATTCCTCGGTGTGATCATCCTACTTTAATCCAAGGGGAGGGAAATAATGATGATGGTGTCAATAATTTACAGGCTGAATCACCTTCACAAGATATATAGTCCCATATGCATGAGGACCCAGGTAATAACTTAGATTCTCTTGCCCCTATAGCTCTATGTAGTACATTAGAGCAAGGTGATAATCAATTATCTACTCAACCTCCTCCTAAAAATGACCTACCAATTGCTCTCAGAAAGTCTACTAGATCCTCTACAGTTCCAGCATGCCTCAAAGACTATGTTGGCTATAAACATGACATTAGCAACTTCATTTCCTACAAAAGATGTAGGCCTTCTTTTCAAAGTTTCATTTCCACTCTACTCTAGATTCGTTGTCTATACCTACTAACTGGAAATCAGCTATAGAGGATCCAAAGTGGAAGCAAGCTATGCTTGAAGAGATGAGAGCTTTGGAAAAAAAACAAAACTTGGGAACTTGTGAATCTACCACTAGGTAAGCAACCTGTAGGGTGCAAGTGGGTTTTCACCATCAAGCAGACACCGGAAGGCAAAGTTGAAAGGTACAAAGCGTCTTGTGGCAAAAGGGTACACACAAACATATGGAATTGACTATGACGAGACATTTGCACCTGTGGCCAAGATGAATTCGGTAAGAGTGCTTTTATCATGTGCAGTTAATTTGGATTGGAACATATATCAAATGGATGTTAAAAATGCCTTTCTCCATGGTGATCTTCGTGAGGAGGTATACATGCATATCTCTCCAGGATTTGAAACAAATCAGACTTATGGCAAGGTACTTCGATTGCATCGTGCTTTATATGGATTAAAGCAATCAGCTCGAGCTTGGTTTGATCGGTTTAGACAAGCAATGCTAAAAAGGGGTTATTTCCAAAGTAATGCAGACCACACACTATTTTATAAACATGATATGGGAAAGGTAGCAATCTTAATAGTGTATGTGGATGATATAGTGATTACTGGAGATGACTCCAATGAAATATTTAATCTGAAGAAGTACCTTGCCCAATGATTTGAAGTGAAGGATTTGGGACATTTGAGATATTTTCTTGGGATATAAATTTCTCGAGGTCCGGATGGTATTTTCTTGTCCCAACAGAAATATGTTCTTGATTTGTTGAAAGAAACTGGTATACTTGGATGTCACCCTATAGCTACACCTATTGAGCACAACCATCGACTGAGTAAAGATATAGGGACCCCTGTGGATCGGGAACGTTATCAAAGATTGGTTGGGAGACTGATTTACCTATCTCATATTCGACCTGATATTGCATTTGCAGTTAGTTTGGTAAGTCAGTTTATGCATGATCCTAGATCAACACATATGGTAGTTGTATATAGGATATTGCGTTATCTCAAAGGATGTCCTGGAAAAGGTGTCCTGTATACTCGCCAAGGAAACTTACAAGTTGAATGTTACAGTGATGTTGATTGGGCTGGTTCATTGGATGATAGGAGATCCACTTCTGCATATTGTACCTTTGTTGGAGGCAACCTGGTTTCATGGCGTAGTAAAAAACAAAGTGTCATGGCGCGTTCCACTGCCGAGGCAGAGTTTCGATCCATGGCTCATGGTGTGTGCGAGCTGCTGTGGTTGTAGATTCTTCTTATGGAGTTGAGGTTATTTAAGAGTAAGCCCTTGATGCTATATTGTGACAACAAAGCTGCTATCGATATAGCTAATAATCTAGTTTAACATGATAGAACCAAGTATATTGAAATAGATCGCCACTTCATTAAAGAGAAGCTAGATAGTGGAGTAATTTGTCTACCATATGTGAACTCTGCTAGCCAAGTAGCTGATGTTTTGACGAAAGGATTGCCTCAAAAAATATTTTTCACATTTTGTTGCAAGATAGGTCTGTATGATATATTTGCCCCTCTTGGGGGAGTATTGGTGTATTGTAAATATGTAAAGATCATAAGGACTGAAATATAAACTTTCACTAAATAAAAGAAAAGAACAGAGAAGGGATCGGTAGAACGATCCAGACTTCTTCAACCTCTCAGTCTCCATCCATGGCTCCTGTTCCTTCTACTCCTAGATTCTGAATCCTTCTCAAATCCACCTCAATAATACCTAAAATCTATGTCTTATTAACGGTTCATTTGGCACGGCTCTGGCTCTACTACCGTGCACGAACAAAGCCGGAGCTAGTGAAAAAAACTAAAGGCTTTACCAGCTTTTAGTTTATTTTAAGAAAATAGATTAAAAAATAACTTCTTAATGTTAGCTATGCATAAAACGACATTCAGACAAATTTCACATTTCGAAAGACATATAAACTCAGTGGACCCTCAAACGAGTGGACGTACGAGCGCTCCCTCTCCTTCGCTTGTGGGCCGGCCTATTTCGCTAGACAAACGGACCAGATCGCACAGCATAGAATTTTTTTTATTTTTAATTTTTTTTAAAAAAATTTACAAATTTCGAAATATGACAGAATTAGTCGCCTACAGTGGGCGTTTTTTAAAAAATGCCCACTGTGTGGGCGTTATATGTGGCGTGGCACAGAGCTGGCCGTCGCCGGTGCCGGATTTTGCGGGCGGCCCCTGACGCCCAAAAAACGCCCACTGCGTGGGCGTTTTTTGGTGGCGAGGGGGCCGCCTGCAAAAGTGCGAGGACTGCTCCAAGGCCCGCCCGCAAATCAGCGCACACTTTTGCAGGCGGCCCCCTCGCCACCAAAAAACGCCCACTGCCAGGGGCCGTCCGCAAAATCCGGCACCGGCGGCGGCCGGCTCTGTGCCACGTCACATATAACGCCCACACAGTGGGCGTTTTTTAAAAAAACGCCCACTGTAGGCGACTAGTTCTGTCATATTTCGAAACAAAAAATTAAATTTGTAAATTTTTTTAAAAAAATTAAAAATAAAAAAAATTCCACAGCATACGCCTGCAGACTCCACTGAGCTTACATGTTTTATTTGTCCAAATCTGAACAACTTTGCAGACCAATCGATATCTAGATTAGACCTGCTCAAGCATCGGGTTGAGTCAAGCTTGGGTTAGGACGAAAAACTCGTCGAGCCAAAATCTTTAGTCCGAGCCTGGTTCGATGTACAGGCGGACCAGGAGCCGAGCTATTTCTTGTGTTTTCCGTCCGGTCAGGGTTCTTTTTCGAATGAGTTGATTGGAAGGTGCAAGTCTAACCTTGATAGGTTTTATGAGACAACGCGGACGGTTTCATTTTGGAACCATTAATAACTCATCGTCATTAGCTAATTGATTATGGAGACACATTAAGCAAAATTTCCTATACATTAATATTAGATTAGAGATGCCTACTACGCAGTATATGAACTGATGCTGGACGGATTACATAACTGATCAGAAGGGAAGGTAGTTAAACACTAGCATACACTGTTGCTATCTGCTTCGAGCTTTGTAGAGTACAAATAAATAAGCCAGCAGCTAGCAAAGTCTCTCTCCTAGGAAGTAGGAATTATCTAGCTTAGCTAGTTCTTCGTCTTCCTCGGGTCCTGTGCGATGTAGAGCCTCTTCACCGAAGCTGTGAACAGCCTGCAACATCCATCATCCATGGTCCAAAAAAGCTCAGCATCGATCGACTATGACTCAACTACCAGCGTACGTTCAAAAGAACAGGAACGACAACAACTTACTCCCACGGCACGTCGCCGACGAGCATCCGGTCGCCCTCGTTGTCCTCGTATAGAAGGATGTAAGCCTTCTTGTTGCTCTTATTGGCCCCCTTCTTCGTCAGCTCCGGCTGCTCCTCCTCCTCCTCGTCATCTTCTCTGCCAACGATCCTCCACTGACCTTCTGAAAAAAGCAGGACAACACACAACATCCACCCATCACATTCACATCGTCTCATGGTGATCGAGACATCCAAATTAAAGCAAGACAGAGGGGTGCGTGGTCTGCCCTGACCTGATAGGAAGCCATGGAACATGGCCTTCAGCGCGCGCGACAGCGACGCGTACCCGCGGTGTGCCTGCAGGTCCACCTTCCTCCCCACGGCGCAGCCCTCCATGTTGACCTTCACGAACATGGTGGCCGGGCTCTGCTTACCGGACTTCATCTTGCCCGTTGGTTCCTCCACGGTCTTCGCTCCTGCCTGAAGGTGGCTCCTGCGGAAGGAGCCCACCGGCGGCCATCCCACTGGCTGCTGCGGAGGCCGCTGGTGGTCTTGCTCCTCCAGGGCTGCCTTCTCTGCTTGCCTGGCGGCAAGGCTCCAGGGGTGTACTCCAACACCAAGCCACGGATCACCTGCACCGCCGCCACAGCCAGCACCATTGTCTGAAGAGATTCCCAGCCTGAGCTCAAGGCTGCTCATCAGGTCGCGATGACTTCCCTGCATCTTGCTGCAATCGTCTGACTGCTTCTGTTTCAGCCTTTGTGCAGCTGAAGAGCTCTTCATGGCCTCTGAAGCCAAGCTAGCTTCAGCTCTAGCACATACAACTTATGTGTGTGTGTGTGTGGTGTGTGTGTGGTGTGTGGTGTGTGGTGTGTGTGCAGAGCAGGTGAGTGTTTGTGGGAGAGGAGCTAGTTTGTGGCTCTTTATGGTGTTGAGGCAACTGTGATGGATGGATGGATGGAACAATTAAAGGGAGCAGAGATGATGAGAAAGAAAGCTAGGTGGCTTTGTGCTTGCTAAGTACTCCTAAAGTGAGCTAGTGGGGGACTAACAAAAAGTTTATATGAACAATGAAATGATAAGCCATATTTGTGCAGGTAAAAGTCTAAAAATGTATGTAAAAAGTAACTCTCTGACCTTACATAAAGCCTAGTACTGAGAAAATTCATTAGGGCAATGCATTGCATGTCTGGACTCTAGCTCTGACCATGCATAGAACATAGACCTGCCCTTTCTAGGATCCAGTAATATGGTAAGAAAATGAAATGAAACATGTAACAATTTGGGGTCAAGTTTTTCCCCACTTTTTTTTTTGAAACAAAGGCAGGATCTCTGACATTTGTTGATAGAAAAAGAGATCGAACTATATGCACCATATTTTCAGTTGAAGCACAAGGGTAATTATTGAAGCATGGAGAGGATAATCACAATGCACGACACGTGCCCGCATCACTTCATGCAGTTTCAGTAAGATTTCAGTTGAAGCACAAGGGTAATTGTTGAAGCATGGAGAGGATAATCGCAATGCGCGACACGTGCCCACATCAGTTCATGCAGTTTCAGCAAGAGATTTGAGTGCACGGCACTGATCGAAAAATGCATGCGAGTGGTTCAAGTGGATGGATGGACATCTCCTTATCGTTTTGCAAGAGTTGCTTCTTGCTTGTATGGTTTTGTCTGACCTTTGTGTTGTGTGGGGGATACAGTGGCAGGCTACTGGAGCTCCAAATGAAAGTTCAGTCCACTTCACTTCGGTCTTTTTCCTGAAAGTGATGCTTGGAGCTATGCTTTTGCCTTGTCCTGCAGAAAATTTGGCAGGCACTTTTAGATAACTGTAATAACAACTGGCCATGAACATGTGTCTCAAGATGCTTTCTTTCTTTTTTTTGGTCCGTTGCATCAGGTTTCAGACTTCAGAGATATATAGAGAACCTGATATTATTTCTGTGAGTGCAAGCTTATATATGTTTGTGAAAAATATTTGATCCCATTTATGGTATTTCAGAGTTTATCCAGCATTCCTGTTTGTGCGCTCCCAGCAGAGTGAATGTCATTTTCTTGAAAAGAAAACCTTGAATCTAGAAGTCAGTCTTACATATATGCAGTGAAAAGTACTGACATAGATACTCATGTTATCAGCATACTAGTCAACCAACAAGATGTTCAGCATACTAGTCAGCCAACAAGTGGTTCACATTTGCAGAGAACCAACAAAAGCCGCAACAGTTTCCAACCACTAGAACAATATCGCTTGTTGTGTGTCAAATTGAAAAGAATATTTCACATTCCAAATAAATCTTTTTTAACCCAATATTTATCCCTTTTTCCTGAGAATCCTGATGACAATTTGCTAGGAAGTTATACATAACTGTACACTGCAGCTGAACATATCTCAAGAATCAAGATGCTTATTACATTATTTCGTTTCATGGCATTATATGTATATAGACTTTTAAAGAGATCTGGTGGGCCTGAAATTATGTGCTCATTGCCCTGATCTTAAATCCAAAAATATTAAAAGAAGCAGAGGAGCTCTGTTGTGAACAAAATTTGTTAAATTTCACTGGCACCATCTAAAGAGATTATCCTTATTGTACTCCCACCATATATAGTGAATGTCATCTTCTTGAAAATAGAACTCCAAAACCAGAGAATTAATTCTTTCTTTTCCACAAATAAGTGGAATACTAGTAGTGATATGATGTTGACATTACATCACATATATAAGTGGCAAACCAACTGTAAATGAACTGTGCACTAGACCCTGTTGTGCCACACATACCAAGCTACAAATTCTGAGCTGCCAGTGTGGAGTAGAGTAGCTACCAGTACATTAGTCAGCTATGCAGTTCTACATAAGTTTTAAAATGAAGAAAATTTCATACTTAGATTAGATAGGCCAAAAGAAAGGCGCAATTCTTTAAGCACATCAAAATGTTAGTGCTTATTGTCCACAATAAAAAGTGCATTTCTAGTTACAGCGTTCCTTTATTCGACTACTTTAGGAATAAAGTTGGGGACATTTTACGGTTGTGAAAAAAGCAATAACTTACTTCGGGTAAAGTAATTTTGCACGGTTTTTGGGTTCTGCTCTACATGACAAGAATTTTCACCATAACAAAAGAATTTGTACTATCTATATGTTACATATAAACTAGACTAATCTACCTGACAATTGGGGTGCTCTACATGACAAGAATTTTCACCATAACAAAAGAATCTGTACTATCTATATGTTACATATAAACTAGACCAATCTACCTGACAATTGGGGTTATCTATTCTTAGTTGGTTTTGTGTCCATGTAGAAGCAAGGCATAAGATCCATGATGCCTACATATGCCTCAAAATCCACATTTGAAAACAAAAAGTAGACTCCTAAGGATCGATCGAATCGTACTATCACTTATAAAACCAAGAAAAAGGTAACTATTGCATTGTTCTTGATCCTCTCTAAACAATGACAGCTGCTCACATGCCCATGTTATTAACATAATAATGTTGTCCAGCATCTATTCTTTACATGCATGTAACACAAGAAGCTTTACTAGAAAGCCACTCTACTTTTCACCAGTCAGCTTTATTACCACTTGCATATATGCATCCTCTTTATCAGGACAACATCTCTTTGTATTGTATCAAGGAATATCGCTAATCAGTGCAAAGCACAATTAAACCTATCAATTAGGCCGCTAGCTATCTAGCCCTAAGTAAATTCCATTCTACCATGATTGGCGCGCCTACTAATCGCGTATCATCATCGCTTGTTTACTCATCAAGCTAAGAGTACTATCCTATCCCATCAGAGAAATCATGATATATAGTATATAACAGTAGCCAGCACTGGAATATTTGTATAACCCCTTTCCCTTTAGCACATATCTCTTGCTTAGTGGTTAAGGAGTAGGCGTTTTTGCATTGATTGACAGGCGATGCAGATAGCAAAACATGTCGATGTCTGATGTGCATTCCAATTCCATGCCATTTTTCCAGCACGACATAAGTGGACCTGATCAGAAGCTTTTGTTGACTTGTGCTGAACACCGCCGCATAAGGTTCAGGCTCACAATGATGATGGTGGGCGTCTGGTTGCTCCTGATATTGATTTGCTATGTGATCTCTCGAACTGTGAGGCTACAGGAGCCTCCAATTATTTGCTGGAGCATGGAAAAGATTCAGGTAGCGGTTTCACGGGGAGATGATAGTGATGATATGATACCTCATATATATTATTGGTCTGCCGAAGCTCTTGTCTTGTCGCCAATGTTCATCCTGATTGCACAGTTATGGCTAGATTGGCATCCATCAGCCTTACTTGTCTGAATCCTTGTCTGAAAATAGTTGTAAAAAAAAAAATCCTTGTCTGAAAATCGATTAAAAGGTTATGCGACGGCATTCAGATTTTCTGAGGCTACTATTGCCGATCGATAATGGCGAAGGATACATACAGAGGAAGAAACTAGCTGTAGTGTAGATCGAGCTGTGAACTCTTAGGCAACGGCGGGGCCACGCCGCCGCCATGGGGTGCCGCCGTCCCTGCGGAAGCTAGTACGGGCACCGCGCGTTAGCGCAGCCGCGGGCGGCGGCAGCATGTACGTGAGGGTATCCGGAGGATATGGCTGAGGGCGATAGCGGGATGAACGGCGGCGGCCGCCGGCGACCTGAGTGGAGCATTTTCGTACCACTCCAACTAGTTCTCGTAAATGAGCATCTGGTAATCGCGATCCAGACATTTACAAATAGGGCCCTGGATCAGTTTGATCTGAGTGGCCGTCGTCCTACCTGCCGTCCGCCGCCGCCGCCGCCGGCATCCCTCGCCGCCGCAAAGCGCATCCCCCACCTCACTTGCACTCTGAATATGGAATTGGAATCACTCTGCAACAGCTTGCCCGGCCACGGACTTGCTGCTTGGTTGGTTCGTCTCAGTTGAACTGAAACTGAAACTCTGAAAGAGTGTCTGTCTAGTTCCTGTGAGCAGAGCCATGGCCATGGAGGATTGGAGATGCAGTCACTCTTGAAGCTTCTCCATCTCCTCCACCTTTCTCTCCCTCTCTTCCCCAACAAGCACATGTCAATGGCAATGGCATCAAGGGTCCAATCCAGCTATGGAATGGAATGAACACCTGATTTGTTCAGCTGGAATGACCACCACCATCACCACTAGCTAGCGATTGCAACTTGCAGCGTCATCTCATCTCCGTTCCCATCCCATCATCCATCCGATCGTGTCGTGTCTGCCGGGATCGGGATCCGCGACGAGTCTCGGTTGCGCATCCCACCGGTGCTTGCTACTCCGATCCTACTCCTACTGCACAATTTCTGTCTGTGTCAATGTCAACTGATTGATGGCAGATACGATCCATGACTTTTAGAAATGTCAAACATATACTATGCTTTTGCATATCAATTCTTCATCTCTCTGGAAATAATAAAATAAAAACATGAGCTTTCTTAGTGCTGAGATTCATTTGTGCCTCACTGTTCTAGATCAAATAAAAATAGAACTACTGTCTTCTGAAAAAAAATCCTTCTGAACTTCGTTGCAATTGGGGAGGGTTTTTTCTCATACATTCTTGGTACCTAACAACTCTCTTTTGCTGGGAAAAAGAAGGGACTGCTGCATGCCAAAGTGCCAACAAAGGACAGGATCATATGATTGAACTGAAAGTCAGAAACATCTGAGCACCAGGAAACCTGAAGTACCTAACAACTCCCTTTCAATCGATCTAGCAAGATTTTCCTTTCCCCCTTTTTCTCTGTATTTTTCCACAAAAAAGTCAACAGCTTTGCAGGTTTCAACTGGATTCATGCACCTGAATGCAAAGTGCAACGCATGGTGTACAACGACCTGCAACTGCAATATGTACCATGCACTTGGAGGAGTCAGACAGGCAGGCATGCTACAGCTTGTTGCTGCAGACAGAAATGGATGCACTGCCACTTGACTCACTGTGGAAGAAACAACCCTTTCAGCTGTGGTGTGAAACAGGCAGGAGTCACAATGGCTTGAAGGGATGATGATGCAGATATGCACCAAGGGTGACTTTGCGGAGTTGACCAGAGATCTGAGCCTGACACATGGTTCATGAGAACATTGCAGTTCAGAACATCAAATCAGATCAGCAGTGGGAGGTGGTGGTGCAGCTGGCATATACTGTGTCCTGTTGACCGAGTTGGAGAAGCTAGCCTCAAGCCTGAAGAACATCTCGGCGAGTGGTACCTGATGGAGGACATGCAGATACCTTGAATACCTTGCTCTGAACCTGGGCGGCAGGTCCTGTGTTGGCTATGTTGTGATGATGCTAGTTCTATTTTCGTTGTATCTGAACTGAAGGGATTTTTTTTTTTTGAACATTCTGAACTGAAGGGTTCATGAGCCATGTTGGTGCTGTAACGCTTGAGTTTATTTCTGGTCCTAATCAGTGCTTAGAAAAGAGAGGAGAAAAATAAAACTTGTGCTGTTTTGCTCTCCTCTGCTGGTGGTGCAGACTGCAGTGCTGCCGTTCCATGCATGCTCTGAAAGGATGCAATTGTGAATCGGGTCTTGCATGCATCCTATCAAGAACACAAGAATGCAGATGCCTTTTTTGGGTATACAGGAGCCAAAGTGCAGATGGCTATGGCTTTGCTGCAGCTTTGTTTGTTTGGTCAGTCAGGATAAAGCACATGCTGGACAAACAGGGAGCAGAGAAAACAGTGCTTCTTCAGTCTTGACCAAGGAAAGCGAGCCACGGCGAAACCAAGCGAGAAACTGCTGGCGGCGAAACAAAGCGAGAAATCTGCTGGCACGAGCTGGAAATTGCGATCCATGTCCAATTTTGTTATCTTTTATGTACGCTTGCTGCCTGACTAATGCAAAGATTGCTGTCTTCTGCAAACCCTGACGACTGACACTGAACCAGATCACGAAGGGTAGATACAAATGGGCTGGGCTTAGCCCATGTTTCAGATTCTCTGGCCCATGCTATTCGATTGAGGAAGTCCCCTGCATTTAATAATAATAATAATAATAATAATAAATCAAATTCATCATTCACTGAAAGAAACAAAATTAAAACATGTCAACCAAAGGTGAATATTTTATATGGAGATTTTCTCATAATGCCCTCCCCTTACCTACTAAAATCGCTCTCACAAAAAAAACTACTAAAGTATCACGTAGGGATATGTATATTGACACACGGTGCCCTAATGGTGCTTCTAGTGAAGATGATTGAGGGCATTGTTTTGTGTAAGATGTGAAAAAAATTGAATACCAATGTCCATAGAAAGTAGAACACATCCAAGTCGAGCTTTTGGAGTAGAAAATCTCTCTCTTTGTTTTCCTTTGAGATTGGAGAAAAGGAACAATGATGAAACTGAAAAGCAAGGCCATGGCATTGAATATATTGGCTTTAAATTGATAAAGTCCCATAGCAACGTATATGATATACTCTCTCTATTTCAAAATAGATGACACTTTTAACTTTCAAATATCAACCTTTAACCTTTCCTTATTCAGTTTTTATATTCAAATAATAAGATAACTTGTTATTATTAAAATTAAAGTTATAACAAAATAAATAATATTTATATAATCTTTTTAATAAGACGAATAATCAATCATCAAGATGTTTAAATATCAAAAACATCACGTATTTTGAGATAAAGAGAGGACACATGATGGAGAACAATTGTGATCGATAGATGAGGTGGTGGTGCATAGAGCAATGTCCATAAATCTTATCTGCTCTATGAGGTAGCGAGAGAAAATAGATAAATCAACGATCGAAAACGTTGGTTGGTGTCCACCAGAAAACGTTCGATAAAGGATACGAGTGTTATCGACAATAGCAAAGTTTGAGGCCCCAAAAATTGGAGAAACAAAGACTACGACCGATTTATATACGTTCGAAAAGTAGCAACTTTTCTCTGTCCACTGTCTCTACCACGTCTTCCTGACTACTCCTCTCGCTCCTCTCCGCCGGCGGAGGAGCTCATGGCATCCTCCATGGCCGCCGTCGCCTGCGCCACCGGCACTGCCCTCTCGCCGTCGACCGCGACGGCCCAGAGGCCGTATGCCCAGGGCCGCCTCGTCTTCCCCGCCGCGCCCGCCCGCTCCCACTCCCTCCGGCTCCGCGCCGCCGGCCGCCGGTCGCCGAGGGCAAACAAGGTACTCCCGCCCTCTCGGCCTACGCCTTGCTTCGTTTGGATTGGTAGCAAGGGGACGCCTGGATTTCGTATGTATTTCTTGCCTGTTCCTTGTGGACGTTTGGAGGATTCTCCGGACATTGATGGGGGTATTAGAGGACCGTAGCATAGATCTCGCTAATCCTAGCAATTCCATCTCCGTTTGGTTATCTTGGTAATGACACCCGTTTCTTCATGGCGGAATTTTTATTTCCTGCTTCTTGATTTCAGGTTGTGGTGGCAGCGTTGGCTGACCCACTCAAGGTCATGATATCTGGGGCTCCGGCGTCCGGCAAGGGCACGCAGTGTGAGCTCATCAAGACCAAAGTAAGCAACTCCTTCATGACCAGCCTTGTGTGTGTTATTGTATCATGTTCTACATACAAAATCCTCCTGTACAGCGAGTGCAGAGCTTGGCAGCAGTTTCAGTTAGCAATTTTCTGATCATACAATTTGCAGTTCGGTTTGGTGCACATCTCCGCGGGAGATTTGTTGCGGGCGGAGATCGCTGCCGGCTCTGAGAATGGGAAGCAGGCCAAGGACTTCATGGAGAAGGGCCAGCTGGTGCCTGATGGGATTGTCGTTAATGTGGGTCATGTTTTCTTTTGGGTTTTCATTTTGTATATGCATTCCATTTCCAAGTCGCTATTGGTGCTCATAAAGAAGAATGGTCTTGGGTTTCTGAACAGATGGTGAAGGATCGCCTTCTGCAGCCAGACGCTCAGGAGAACGGTTGGCTGTTGGACGGGTACCCGAGAAGCTATTCACAGGCCATGGCGCTGGAAAACCTTGAAATCCGGCCTGATATTTTCATTCTGTTAGATGTGAGTGTACAGCCTGGTTAAATTATGAACACATACTGCAAATCACATTTGCCCTTTAGACTAATATATGCCACCATAACTCTTCTAATAGCACAAAATAGATTTCTTTAAACACTGCTATTGGCTATACTTAGCGCAATGAATAGCTTGTGCAATATTGTTGGATCAGACGTTGACTTAGTTATTTTGATTTTCTGGAGTAAGTTCATAACAAAAGTAAGAAAAATGTATTCGCCGACTATATCTTTCATGCATCCTCTGTCATGAAATTAACTGCAGCAGTCCAGTGATTAGATTTTAGGAATTTAGAATTTGTACCTTTTGCTTATTCTTTGCTATTATAGGTTCCAGATGAACTCCTTGTTGAAAGGGTGGTTGGAAGACGGCTTGATCCTGTAACAGGGAAAATATATCATTTGAAGTACTCTCCACCAGAGAACGAAGAAATCGCTTCAAGGCTTACGCAGAGATTTGATGATACAGAAGAAAAGGTACATATTTGTACTGGTTATTGGTAAGAGTATTGTCAAATGCAATTGTTGGGTCTATCATTAAACAGGATATAATTGCTTATCTAGGTATTACATTGTTACTGCAAAGTGTCTTTCTTTAGTCTTCTACTAGGCAAGCAAGATCAGCGTGCTTTATGATGCGCCTGCTGGCCATATCTAAAGTATTCAGTGCATATATGTTCAAATCCACTAACACACCTGACATTTCCATTTGAGAGGTGAAAGAGCCACATATATGGTATAAAAATCCCACATTTGTAGTGTGCAAGGCTCCCTTCTGATGGTCAAGTTTTTTTTTCCACTGTTGCCTGTTCTTGTGATGGTCTGTCATTGTGGTTATTATGATGGTTTTCTTACCTAATCACAATTGCTTGGTTGGTCTGTCATTGTGGTTCCATTTGGTAGAGTTACTGATATAGGATAATTCTTCTTCAACTGTGTATTATGATGGTTTCCTTACCTCTACTCAATCAGATATTTTTCATCAATTGCTTGGTTGTTTATGTAGATCGGAAAAATCAGTGAGCATGGTGTGTTATGGGAATCCACTTCTGACACATCTTGCTTTTGTTGTTTTACAGGTTAAGTTGAGGCTGCAGACTTATTACCAAAATATCGAGTCCTTGCTATCTACATATGAGGATATAATTGCCAAAGTAGGCACCATCTCTTTTAACTGAGAACAACTTTCTCTCAAGGCTGATGTGCATTTCTGCTAGATTTTTACGATAAACTTAGTACATTTTATGAAATTACCCTACCATGGATTAATCCTCAGGCAATTTTTTTTGTTCTATTATTTGCATGGAGTAACACTTGCTATTGTTAATTTCTCTATATTTCACCTCTGCGCACATCCATACGATGCTAAATTACATCATTCAACAATCATGCTTTATCTGGCTATCAATGCAATCAAGCAATGACTTGCCTTCCTTGGATGCATGTTTGTGTACCAACTTTCAAACCTTTTTTTTTTGTTACTGTAATTTAGGTGAAAGGAGATCGCACAGTGAGCGATGTCTTTGCCGAGATCGAGAAGCTGCTGGGTTCTAGCCTGGACAAGAAAACAGAAGTGGTGTCCAGCACATGATCAAGGGAAAAAAGATTGGGTGCAGGTCCGTCAAGTTTATGTAGTGTAAGCCATCTCACATGATAGGAACCTCTCCAAGCTGATGTAGTTGAAGCATAGGCCGACACATACATGTAATGTAAGCAGTCTCACATGATTTTAACTTCTCCATGTGGATGCAGTTGAAGCATAGGAATTCTTTTCTCCAATTATTAATTGTACACGAATGGAAGCAACAGATCATTTGTATGGCTTAAGACAGTATATGCAACTTATGGACTACCGACCGAGATAGCTTCACATTTTCAGATTCCAGGTTGGTTAGGAATCACAGTAGCATGGTATGTAGCTTCATGCTGATTTCGTTGAACAAGACCAGTGAAAGAGCTCAATAACCTAGATGCACCTCAGTAAATTCCTTGACAAAGGCTAGAAAAGAAGGTAATGTTATGCTGCTAATTCCAATCCTGCAAGAGAAGGCATGGTGGTCAGATATACCATTGCACATTTGTTGACAAAGAGTCATCTCGATAAATATTTCAGCATGGCACAAAAAGACACATATATATGTTAGGTTACATAGTAGTATCTTGATCCTACGATACTTTATAATTAACTTCCTAAATAAATGATTTAGCTGTGTTGAATTTCTATTTAATGTCAAGATAAGTTGAAAAATGCCAACAATTGCACTTAAATGTATAAAAAGTGAAATTAATCAAAATCGATACTTCAGCATATTGCAAATATTATATAAAATATATAATAATTCATAAATTCCTATATGATTCTGATCCTCATCCCACATAGGATGCTCATTCCGACAACCTTGGTCTAGCATGGCACCGGCTACAGGGCGACTTTATCCAAGATGCTACAGGGCGACTTTATCCAAGATGTATGTCCTAATAGTTGTGACCGTCTTTTTTTAAACAAATCAGGCAGGAGAGCTGCCGACTATATTAAAAAGAAGAAACCCAGACTGGGCATTACAACAAAACTACAACAACGACGACAAGCAACAAAACCTAAAACAAAGGCAGGTTGGATTTGTGATCGCAACACATGCCGAGCAACATCACTAAAACCCACAAAAAGCCACCACGATGCTACAACAAAGGGCGACAAAGCGACTTGAAGATACACCATCGTCACCGCCTGCGCCGTCGTATAACGACGATGTACCACACTGAGTCAACCACTGCTATGCAGGGCTAACCGCCATGATCCGTTGCAAGCCATGTAGCTGTTGTGCCGTCGCCTCCGCTTGCGCCGTCTATCAATGTTGTCCAGCACCGGACTAACCCTTGCTGTGCAAGGCTAGCCACTGTTGTCCACTGCAAGCTGCCAAGCCGAAAACTCGAACAACTGCCTCTGATCTTCACCAAGCCGCCCCGCCACCCTTAGTGACCAAGCCGCTGGAATCCACCATGCCACCATTGTCTTCGGGTCACGCATACACCATGCATTGGCAAAAGTTGGAAGAGAAGCCCACTGCACCACACCGAAGAGGCCACCGCCATGCAGGACCCCTCGCCGAAGTACCGCTGCCTCACCTTCTTACACCCCAAATGACAAAAACGCTGCACTGGATCCTGGACCTCCAAGGAAACTCAAATGCGTGGGGGCCTCGCCACATCCACCGCCGCAACACTCCTCAGACACACCACCTTAAAGCGCACGGGGGCCTTGCCACTCCTGTCGCTGGACTCTTCGAGGATCCAGGTTTGCTTCACCGTCGGAGGTGAATTGGTACCACTGAGCCACTCCAAAACTTCGCCTTTGTCTTGCCACCACTACAATCTCAACTGCATCATGTGCATGGACACAAAGCTTTCAAAGACACAGCTTCACACCTTGGCCTTTTCTTGACCCGGTCAGATTGGGTCATCGACACGAGCCTCCACTTCGTGGCCAACACCACGCCACGTTGTCCACTCACTGTCAGCACACAACCACCTCTACAACTCCCTTGCGCGGCGTCGATTCATAACCTCTTGGCCTCCTTGCGGTGCTGCCCCAGTGGAGGAGCTCCACGTTGCGTCGTCAAGAAGTAGTCAGGTGCCTCCAGCCTCGCCACCATGGTGCCACTGGTGCCCCTTTTTGTCTACTGCCAGCCACTCCACCACGGAGTAGCGGGTTCTCACCCAAGCAAACCGATGTCGGCCACGCCACCACAGCACAACCGACTCACCTCTGCAGATGACCGGAGTGGGAAAAAACATCATGGCAACGCCTCCAAGGAGGAAAATGGCGCCCAAAGGCGTCGCCGTCGTCTTGTTGGCATATCTGACATGGCTTTCGCCTGTGCTCGTCCACATCCAGCGCAATCGCAGGGAGCCTTGAAGTCACGCTGCTATTGGCCTCCACCAACGCCCATGCCGCATCATCCTTGCGCGCCACCGCACCCACGCCACGTCATCCTCATCGCGCCCAGCAGCCATCCACCGACGTCCTATGCCCGTGCTCCTCCTGTCCTCCAACTCGCCCAGCGCATCGAGCAGCCACTGCGGCGCCCCACCTCCACCTCCACCTCCACGGGATAGCCGGCCATCACCGGATCTGGGCGCGGGATGGCTGGATCTAGTCCGGCGGAGTCGGATAGGCTACCCGTTCACCGGAGAAAGCCGTCGCCGCCGCCCTCCGAGCTTCGCGCCACCTCCCATGGAAATGGCTTCTGGAGAGGACGAGGGACGGGGGACGAGGAACGAGATCCCCGCCACCACCATCCTTGGGAGCCACACGGCTTCCGGTGGCTGCCTCTGGCAGCAGCGAGGACAGGGAGAGGTGGGGAGGGGCGGCGTTGGCTGGGGACTAGGTCGCCGCCCGTGTCGCTCGTACGAAGAGAAACGGGGGCCGTGAGGCTCTCTCCCTCTGTTGTGACCGTTTTAGGCGCTTCCCTAGAAGGATATCGGCTGTAGGCTTCAGGGTGACTTTATCCAAGACGTACTCCCTCTGTTCCAAATTGACTGTCGTTTTCGATTTTCGTGCCACAAGTTTGATTTGATTTGTATAAAATGTGTGCAACATTTAAATCTCCAAATTTTTTAAAAAAAATTAGATTCAAAGATCTTTCTAATGATACTAATTATGTATTATAAATATTAATATTTTTAAAATATAATTACTGATAGTTGTTTCTTGGAAAGTGCAAGTGACAGACATTTTGGAACGGAGGGAGTATGTTCTAATAGCTGTGACCGTTCTACGCGCTTCCCTGAGAATACTATCTGTCACGCGCTTCCCTATGGATACTGTCTCTCATGGGGATGCAAGTTGTCTCCTTTTTTCCAAGACACCTAAAACCATAGAGTGTGTCCGCATTCTTGAGAATATAACATGCTAGCTCAACCAAGCCCTTGGCAGAGCTATAAAAGGGAAGTGAATGAAAAAGGGAAGTGAATGAGTATAGTGACAATATCTTTGCAGGATGGAATGGAATGGAATGAACAACATCGGCCTTAAATCCGAGATTAATGTCTCCAAGTAAGGAGATGCATCAAGGAAATATACCAGAGAGAAATAATCATAGGACGACGAAAGCTCAATGCTGATGACACCTACACACAATACATAATGTGTGATGTCTCATGTAAGGTTAATAATACACAAGGTATGGTTGACAACAGCACCTAAAGTTTGAGAGTACATATACCTCCTCCCCTGAATTTAGGATTAGAGTCTCAAGGTTTGGCATGACACATGGAACCTCAGCATGGGCATAATAGTTTTTGCGGTGCTACGCGCTCCGCGCTCTGCGCGCAGGAGGCGGAGCACGCTGATCACCTACTAGCGTCCTGCGTCTTCATGCGGGAAATTTGGCACAGGCTGCTGTTACCTGCGGGTATCGATCACCTAGCTCTAGTGGATGATTCGAAGCTGGTTGATTGGTGGCTACTCTCCCGTACCTCTGTCCATGGGGAGCTACGCCGGGGGTTTGACTGCCTTGTTCTCCTGACCTCGTGGATGATCTGGAAGGAGCACAACCGAAGGACGTTTGACAACATCTCGTCCTCTACGACCACGATTCTATTCAGGATCCGCGAGGAAGCACGTGAATGGATGGGCGCCGGATTCATGGACTTGGCGCCTTTCTTTGCGGGTTAAGCCCTGGTTATCCTTAGCTTGGAGCACAATTAGTTTCCTAGTTAGTACAACCTACGTAGCACCGCCGTTCCAGCCAACGCCTCGTGTTAGTGTTCCTCAGCATCCCCCATGGCACCTCGCTGATGGGTGGAAAAAGGACCTCTACTTCGTGTTGTTCCATCCTCAACTTCCCAAAGTCTTTTGGTAGACACCTTGAATCCCGCAGTACAGGTCTGACCAGGGATAATCTACTGTTGATGTCTTGGTTTCAGGTTATGCTTAAAGTAATTCCTTCCTTTTCCTCGAGGATGAGTAAAAGACTAAGTGTGGGGGAGCTTGTTGACGGTAGTTAACTCATGTTTTTAACAGTCAACTAAACATGAAAATGGATCTATATGTAAACACCCAGTAGATATAGGTTTATCACTAATAGAATTCCATGAGTTTTGATGATTGTCTATTTCTGCAGGGGTTATCGGAAAAGAACCAAAAGAAGTCCACATGTCAGGTTTACATAGAGAGAATACCACGTCCAGCAACTCAAGAACATTCTAGAGGACTCGAGGAGGCACGCCTGCAAAGCTGGGCCTACCTGGCAACCAGCCGTGGGCGGCCGCCCAAGCCACGTGGGCGGCCACCCGGCTACCTCGACCAATCAGCTTCAACCTCGCGGATCCTGCCTCCATCGACTTTGAGGATGAATATTGGTCGTCTATTTAGGTCGGTTTGATCCGAGGGCTATGGTGCATCCTAGAGGGCTATATAAACAGGGCCCCTAGCCCCTGGGAGAGAGAGTTCAGAAACCCTAATTCATATTCCAGAGAGAACTAGCTAGGGAGGGATCCCTTGAATGGATCCTTCTCTCTAAGGTTAGCAACAAGAGAGATTGAGAGAGTATAGGGTGGAGGTAGAATTGGAGGAAGCCTGGCCTGTCGATGTTTCCTCTCCAGTTGTATCTACGGGATCAAGTCTCCTAACCTGAGGCTCGGTTCTAGGATCATTCGACAATTCCATGTCTAATACTAGTAAGTTTATTGTTCTTATTGTTCTTTGGTTTACGAGTTTACTTTATTCGCTTCACGTAGGGAATAGAGTAATCGTTCATAGCGTAAGCGTGGTGCTTGGGCTAGGAATACTCTTAGATACTCCCTATCTGGCCGGAGTTAAGTGGTGGCAGTGGGGGAAGTGACAGTTCCCTTGTTGTCTTTGTAATCCACCTCCTGTCAGAAGGATTGGTAGGAATAGTGAGCCAGGGTTAAGCATTCTC
This sequence comes from Bothriochloa decipiens, assembly GCA_023333625.1. NCBI lineage: Eukaryota > Viridiplantae > Streptophyta > Magnoliopsida > Poales > Poaceae > Bothriochloa > Bothriochloa decipiens. The sequence continues at coordinate 2,859,889 of CM041643.1, read as the reverse complement.
TGTGGTGTCTTTTCCCTAGGTATCCCCCTTTGAACAATATTAGCACAGCTTATCATAGGTTAGAGGGAGACTGACGGAGTAATCTTCTCTATATCGCTTAATTCTCGCTATCTTGTCATGCAGCCCAAGGGTAGTAGTTAAGACAGGGTTAGTCTTTAGCATGTTTTCTCCTGCTGATAAATAGATATGATACTCTGGATTTACCTCCCGGTGAAGTGCTCACCGATATCCGTGCGCTTGCGGATCCTATCTTATCTTTCGTGTGCGTAACTAATATCAATAATGTTCCTGGACATCAGATCAGAAATGGATGGCCATGATTAGGCCAAGGCGGGTGCTGGCAGCGCTCTCGCCGGAGAGAAGACAGACACGGCGATGCCATCGCCGGACACGGGCGGCGTTGGACAATCCAACGACTCTGGGCACCAAACGGAACGGGACCGGTGCCAAAAGAAAGAGGAGCTCCACGCGAACTTACCCAAATGAAAGATGAAGGCCAGGACGTGACGAGGATGACGCGCAGCTCGAGTTGGCGGACGGCTTCAACCTGCAAACGACAGCGGCACGCATTGAGCCAAATTGACCAAAGCAAATGACACTAGCAAGGTGTTCGGGGAGTCAAAGCAAAGCCTTTGCACTAGCTTACGACGAAGCAGGAACGACAGAGGTGGCAAATTCCAAGCTTCCGTGGACACCGTCAATGGCGGCTAGGTTTCTGCGGCCGAAACTCGATGCGTGGAGGCGAGGCGACACACTAGAAGCCAAAAGGCATCTCAAATGGGGGCACGAGGATCTTATAGCCCAAAGACGGGGGAGGCGGAGCGTCCATGCATGAGGGATGCGGCACCGGTCGGTGTCGCGGCTTGAGTCTGACCGGAGGTAGGGGAAAGGGTGCTGGCCCCACTCGTCAGCGAAACGAAGGGAGGGGGAGCTGCTGCGCTAGCTGGGCTAGCCGATTTGGCCCAAGAAGGGAGGAGCGCAGCAGGCTGATGACCAGAGAAGAAAAAGTCCGGTAGGGAGCTGGGCGAGCAGGCCGAATTGGCACAGGAGAAGAAGAAAAACATTTTCCTTTTCTTTTTCTGAATGAACTAAACTTTTCAAATACCTTTTTGAGTTTAGTTTGAATTTCAACAAAAACCAGGCAACACAAAAACTCCAATGTAGCAACATGTATGCAGAAACATGTTACTAACCTCATGATGACTTTTATTCCCAAAAAAAT
>CM041643.1:2841901-2858657 GCA_023333625.1 Bothriochloa decipiens | reverse complement strand
CAGAAACATGTTACTAACCTCATGATGACTTTTATTCCCAAAAAAATATTATTTTTCTATGTTGGAATGCATCACCAATTGCATAAATAAAATCAAATTCTCTATTTTGAAAGCAATGCAAATTTTAGGGCATGACAGAATTGCATAAATAGTTTAATATCATTTCAAATCAGTAGTTCCCGCAGCAACGCGCCGGGTATGCTCCTAGTTTAACTAAAAGTGTGAAACTTAAAGTCAACATCGCCACTGCAATAATAGACGAAGCACACACCTTTTCAAGTTGATTTTTCTGGTGAAGAAGAAAAGAATGAGATAGAATACTTCCCACTTTGCCACTTGTGCAGTAGCATTATTGAAGAACAAGTTGACTTTTCAAGTTGATCGAGGCCTTCAAGCGGTCCCTCAAGCAGCCGGATTGCGTTCCCGCCTAGGCTGCACAAAACCAAGGATCCCAAGCATGTTGATGATGATGGCTTCATCCCAAACAAATGGATAAGCTAGCTGGAAACTGAAGGTATATACAGAAGTTCGTTGGAGCCTGTATAGTTTGTAAAGAACTGCAAGTGTGATTTCGCAAGAAAAGAAAATAAAGAAACCTGAAAGAAAAAAACAACAAAGTTTTTTTATAGTATAGAAAAAAGAAGTGTTGATGGATATCCATAAGCCATCAGTTTTTACATGCTATGTTAGCTTTGTACTAAGGCAAATATTTTTTATATTTGACCATCATTTTTAACAAAAAATATAACATATGTGTTTTAGTTTTTAGATTAGCTATGAGGAAACCTTTCATAATATATATTCCTTCTGCTCCAAATCAAGACATCTTAACTTTTCTAGATACATTATTTTTACTATATGTCTAAAGCGTTTAGAAAAGCTTATATGTCTAGGAAAAAAGTCAAGACTTCTTATAATTTGGAATGGAGGTGAGACACTACATGTATCTTTTTTAAAACAAATGATGGGCGGTTTATTTAGGGACTAATATATGCAAACCTCGTATTAAATGTTCACTATAATTTTTTCTAAATTGAAAATGAAAAAAAAACACTTGTGCAACCATTTTTAACCAGAGCGAGGAGGTAACTTAAATGGTTTTAGGAGTTAAAAAATCAGTTTGTCTCGTTGTTCCATTCGAGGAGAAGACTCAGACTACACCATAGTTTAGACGTTGATGTAGAAATGACTTTTTTTTTTTTTTTGAAGCTGCAGGCTGCGGCTGTGAGCCGAATGACATTGAGGCAGCCCGACACCTCTGGGCCCATGATAACGACGGCCTCATGCCAGCGTTGGTGCTGGGACGAAAGCGGTATTGCTGCAGGCTGAAAACATCAGAAAAAGGGGGTAATCAGACATTGTGTTCCTTAGCGCGTTGCTGAGTTCCCCTAAAAACCAACTTTTAAATATAGAATGGCAGCTCTAGCGCCCGGATGTCCGGCGTGTGGCTGCCGCTGGGTGCCAACCCCCCCTCTGCTACAGTATGTAAAGATTCCATGTGTTTAATTCATGTGTTTAATGTAATTAAAAAAGTCATATCTTATAAATCAAATATCATAATTAAAATCCGATTGTACCATCGTGTTTCTCGTGATAAACTTTTTAAAACAAGACCTCATGAATATATTTTGATATTTTTTTAAAAAAATATTTATTCATCTGGATGTATAATAGATCTAGTTTTAAAATAAACCAAAAACCATTTACTAATAGGCAGCCTGAAGCTGATTGCTAATAGACGTTGGCTCACAGTTAGCCGCACAATTCAGGTAGCCTCGTCCAGTGTCTGTCTTGCCATGGGATGGTAGCTGGATATATATGGATCAGTAGTGCTCTCTGACGGCAAATCCAAGTACTCCGCCTTTCCCTCTCATCTCCTTGGATTGACCACTAACCGAACAAGACTTCAAACTGTTTGACAAAAATGGCGAAGCAGAGGCGAATAGATGCAATGATCCATGGACACGTAAGGATAGGACATGCTAGAGCCTGGTTCTAGGCTGCAGCCTACGGGACTAGTGCTCTAATTTCCGGGACTAGAGATGTGATGGTCAAAACGTATTCAGCTATCTCTCTCCCAACTAAACAGTTGTTTAAATGCAAAGAACGGGCACATACGTGAAGGTTGATTTACCCTGTTTAAATTAGAGCTAGTCGATCTGTCTTCTGTCTTCAATCTTCATTGGCTGTTGGCCAGCATCTGCTTTAGGGCTCGTTTGCTCTTTGGCATGGCTCTAACTCTAGCCAGAGCACCTCCACACTTCAGAATTAGGTGGAGCTGGCTCTGAGCGGAGTTATAGCTATGTTTTAGGGGTGTTTGGCTGCAAGGGTGCTCTTAATTCTAGAATAATGTTTTATACTATCGATTGCCCACTTTGCCCCATGAATGGGATCCACCTGTCATCCTCACCGGACTCATCATCGTTGTCGCTGTAATGATTCGTTTCTTCATCGTAAGGAGAAGAAATTGGATCTTGTCGTTGTCTCCGACGCCCTAGCGCGGCACGTGAGGCAGGCTACAAGGAGGAGGCCCACGTAGGGGAGCCTTGTCGTCCGTGCGGGATGATGGGGCGGCGGTCTAGGGTTAGGGTTGGAGACCTTGGGGAAGGGAGGCCATGGGGAAGGGAGCCCGCAGGGCAGGTGTTGACGGTAGTTAAGTGTCGTTTTTAAACCGTCAACATAGCGTAAGAAAGGGTTAAAATATAAATACCATCTAGTTATATGGGTTACACTAACAGAATTCCACGAGTTTTGGTAAATGTCTATTTCTGCAGGGGTTATCGGAAAAGAACCAAAAGAGGTCCACATGTCAGGTTTACATAGAGAGAATACCCCGTCCAACAACTCAAGAATACTGTAGAAGACTCGAGAAGGCGACCCTGCAGAGCTGGACCCACTTGGCAGAGCCAGGTGGGCGGCCCCCCGTGCCACCTGGGCGGCCGCCCGGCCAACTGGACCAATCAGGGGCAACCTCGCGGATCCTGCCTCCACCGACCTTGAGGATCAATATAAAGCATCCATTCAAGTCGGTTTGATCCAAGGGCTGTGGTGCATCCTAGGGGGCTATATAAACAGGGCCCCTGGCCCCTGAAGAAACCCTAGAATTCATTCTCTCATTTATTTGATGAAATCCAGAGAAGCCTCAGAGCCACCATCTCAATTAGAGCTCCATAGTTTAGTAGCATAGCTACATAGAAATAGATCTAGAGGGAGTCAAGCCTAGCTTGGAGTCTGGATCTGTCATCGTTCTTGGTAATTTCTTATTCTTATTCATAATATTTATCATTGTTGTTGCTAATATAAATAGTACTTTATTCTATTCTAATATATCAGATATAAATTTGCTCTACTTATTTATGTTCTCAATTATATTATTTTTAGTTTACTTTGATTATATGCTTAGCATAGTTGGTTTAGAATTATGTTTATGCATAGGATCGTCTAGCGCTTACTCATTAGATCGATGGGTGAGTGATAAATATTGTGAAGGCGTGGTGCCTAGGCTGTATTTATCTGCGATTGCACCCTATATTCCGGATCATGAGGTAAATCACGGGAGTGACAGTCCCGTTGAGTCCTCTGTAGTCCTCCTCCCGAGTATAGGACTAGTAGAACACCACTATTATATGGAAGTGATTGCTCTGTTCCTGATCTTTCATGGTAATATCACTATGCATAGAATGATTGTTAAGTGTTCTTGCACTAATTATTGTATGCTTTGTCTTTATAGTTAGAATACTTTAGATTTATTCTTGTAGATCGTCCTAGTCCATGCTAGTGTTATAAACTTAGAGTACTCTATTGAGATGTTTATCCTTATTTTATGTGGCTATGTGCTCTCAATTATCTTTATCATTTATCTTTATCATTCATTCATATCTATATTATTATTTTATATGACACTTACCCTGTATGAGGAGATAGATAAAGATATGGTTAAGCTCTCCATTATCACATGCATGCTCATTGCTCATATATCCACAAGCATCCCTTCCTAGTGGTAAAATATAAATAACAATACCTGGATTACTTTCAGTTAAAATGCTACATCGGTATTATCTGTGCGCATGCGGATCCCTTCTTCATTTTCTACAAAAGCATATGCATTTAATACCAGCACCTCTGGCGCCATGCTGGGGATGACAACCTAGCTTATGTGGTGTTAGAGGTGTCAACAAGCATTTTTGGCGCCGTTGCCAGGGAAGGTTGAAAGCTTATCAAATGGATATATATGAGCAAACATTGCATCCACTAATGTGATTGAGCACCATCCACCCTTCTCTACTCATACAGACTTACCCTTGTCTTTTGTCTATGTTATATATCATATGCAGGGTAATGTATGAACAGGTTTGATCTTCCAGATAATTTCCTTAAAGATCCAGAAGCTCTAGTTAGGAGAACCAGGGCAAAGTTGAGGAAGCACTTATCAACTTTATCTGCTCAACTTGCCAGTTCTTCTATCTCAAAAGATCCACCTTTTGTTCGGAGTTTGACACCAGCTTTCAACGCCATGGCCGACAAGTCACTTCATGAGTTCTCAGCTCCCACTACGGACAACATACGTACTGGACCAGCTGCGGACATCGACAAAGCTTTTGAGCTCAAGCCAGCGTTGATCAACATGGTGCAAGCAAGCCAGTTCTGTGGGAAGGCCCATGAAGATGCTAGTGCTCATCTCCAACATTTTCTGGAGATTTGCCGCACTTTCACCATCAAGGATGTCCCCAAAGATGCTATACTACTTCGCCTTTTCCCATTCTCACTCTTGGGAAGAGGGAAGCAGTGGTTCTACACCAACAAGGAGAAGAATACTACATGGGCACTATGTTCCACCAATTTCTTGGCAAAGTTCTTTCCCAAGGGTAAGACCAATGCTCTCCGTGGGAAGATATCAAGTTTTCAGCAACACCATGAAGAGACAGTCCCAGAAGCCTAGGAGCGCTTTCAAGACTACATTCTCGAATGTCCTCATCATGGAATGGAGAATTGGTTGCTCATGCAGACCTTCTATCATGGGCTCAGCAACAACACTCGTGAGACCATGGATGCTGCTGTTGGAGGTGCATTCTTGTCACTTACTGTTCCTCAAGCCACAACTCTTGTGGAGAAGATGGCCTCTAACCAAGGTTGGAGTGAAGAAAGAACTCAGACTCGCAAGAGAGGTGGAATGCACCAGCTTAAGGGAGTGGTCATGCTATTTGCCAAGATGGACCTGCTGATGAAGAGGCTCAATGAGAGAGCCCCTGAGAAGAAAGAAGTCATGCACATTCATGATTCACGCATGACTTGTGAAGAGTGTGGAGAAGCTGGGCATTTAGGTGCTAATTGCCCAGAGCTGAAGTAGGATGTGAATTACCTCAACAACAACAACTACTACTAATATCGTTCTCAGCAGATTCAAGGCTGGAATCAACAACCGAGGCCCAACTACTTAGGTAACTATCAAGGTAATAATTCTTCCTATAATAATTTCAATCAGCCACCTTTGAGAGAGCTAGTCCTCAACCAAGGTAAGTTGATGGATAAACTGTCAAAGAAGCTAGCGTCTTATGACAAAACTCTAGAAATAGTCAACAATAGAATGGATAGTTTTTCTAATGCTATTAAGAATCAGCTTAGCTTCAATAAGATGCTAGAGTCTCAGTTGCAACAGCTTGCCAACTTCGTTCCTTTCGCCGACCAAGGTAAGATTCCGGGGCAACCGGAAGGTTTAGAAACTGCAAATCTTGTAGACATATTTAATGCAGGGAAATTCTGGAGTGACCTTTCAAAAGGATCATGGGATGACCCAACTCTGCCAATCAAGAAAGGTGATCCAGGAAGACCAGTTGTTCCAATCTCCATCGGAAGCACCAACTTCAATGAAGCAGTCTGTGACTTTGGCGCAAGCGTCAACGTCATTCCTAAGGTGATATACGAGAAACTATTCAATTGTCCTTTATTATACACAACCATGTGCTTGCAGCTTGCAAATCAGTCACTCTGCTACCCAATGGGAATCCTAGAAGATATCTGTGTACGAGTGGGAAGCTCGTACGTTCCTGCAGACTTCATGGTAGTGGATACGGGAGGTGATGAGAGGCCCCCCATCATTTTGGGACGTCCATTCTTGAACACCGCCAGAGCCATCATCTACTCCAACACTACTAAGATCGTCTTCAACATCAAGGGCAAGCGAGAAACCTTCTTCTTCAAGAACAAGGTTTTGCAATTTTCAGCACACCCTCAGTATCCTTATGAGCTAGAAAGAGAGATTGTTATTAGGAACCACAATGTCAAGATCAAGAACAAGCCTAAGAATAAGAGCAATAAGAAGAAGACCCAGAAGACGGAGACAGTGAGGATGGTCACTGCAGTCCACAGAGAGCATGATCATCAGCTCAAGTCCCCACACCTTATCAAGAAGGACGATCCAGGTGTCCCGATCATTCAATGCTGCATCAACAGATGCTCCTTCAATAAGGCTGTCTATGACACTGGATCGGGCGTCAACATAATGGCCAAGGTGACCTATGAATTTCTATATGGCCAAATGCCTTTGGACCCCACCTACGCACAGCTACAGATGGTGGACCAGACCTTTCGCTTCATGGAAGGGATAGCCAAAGACGTCCCTGTCCATATTGACGACCACTACATCCCCACTGACTGCCTATTCATCGACATGGGTGAAGATGAGTACGATCCACCCATCATCCAGGGAAGACCATTCCTCAACACTACCAAGGCCATCATCTATATTGGAACAGGGGAAGTCCACTTACACTTTCCCTCAGAGAAAGTACGCCACTATTTCATGGATTATACAGTCCATGATGAGCCCAAGAAGAATAGATCAAGGAGAAGGCAGCATACCCATCGCCAGAACAAGAAGATCATTATAGATGGATGGGCTGACTATGAAGGAGAAGTGTCAAGATACGAAGATTGGTACCCCGATGAAGAGAATGCTACCAAGGAGGTAGAAGAGGTACCACCACCAGAAGAAGAGACAGTGATCATAGAAGCCTCCTCTTCCAAGTCGGCCTCACCAACAAAACAAGTATACTCAATAGTGAAAAGATTGGAAGTATTAGCAGGTAAACCAGAGGGAGAGAAGTCTCTTGATGATCATTGGGAAGAAGCAATTTTAGGCGGATTGGTACGAATGGATCAAGAGCCTAAGGTATGCTCCCTTTATTGCCAGACTAAAATACCTAAATTAGAAAAGGAGACAGTGCAACCAGCTCCTCCCTCAAAGACACCATCGCTAACGAAGCAGGTATGGAAACCCAAGGTAAAACCAGATTCAAATCCTGCACAAGATGCGACGCCAATGGCACCATCCAACGCGCCCCTCAAACAATGAGCGAGCAAGGAGGTCCTATTCGGAGGACTTAAAATCACCGAACGCCGAGCCAAGAGGTAACTTGGTATTTATCTGCATTTTCCTTTCAGCATTGCATTTCCCTTTTTTCTTATTTACCTTTTCGTTTAGGCATCCTTAGTTGCATCTTTTATCTTCTGCATCATAAAAAGAAAATAAATATGTTGTGCATTGCATCTTGAAAAATGCTAAGCCCCATGTGAACAATGTGTGGTGCAACTGCTCACACACTATTCATCGTGGTGGCATAAAAATAATTTTTAGCATATTTACCTTTTTCTATCTGCATATAAAAACTATAAATATATGAGATCATGTTAGGAAAGTTCTAGACCAATCAAGGCTTAGAGGTTTATCACTAACACTTAATCAGTTCTACAAGCTTTGTTGTCTATTTGAACTTTACAAAATTCAAAGGATCAAAGAAGAGATAACAGGCAGAAGGACATCCTGTCCCCTGTCGAAGGGCTATCTCCAACAATCAAGTGCTATTTCCAACAGCAACCACTCACGACACTCCAGGAGGATAAGTATGCCTTCACTGCCAGTCAGCAACATCAACAGACTATATCAACATCCAGCTTAGGGAAGAGCAACCCCCGTGTATCGAGCTAAGTATTTCTTATTCGTCTATTTATTTTATAGCATGTTTTGTTAAGACAACTAAAAAGATGAATAACCTTAGAAACCCAATAAAGTTTTTCCTGTTATCTTTCTGTTTAAGTTTGTTAGCTTAAATAAAGGAGAGCTCTTTCTGTTTAATCTGTTGCTATAAGTGAACCCCTAGAACAAGCTCTTTATGGACATGATGAATAGTTGCTCTGCTTTAATTCCTCGCAAGTACCTAGTTTTCAAACTTGTGCTTTCTCGAGTTTTGGACACAACTGTTTAGACTTGAGTTTTTGCTCTGAGCCTGAAACCTGTGGGTTGCAAGTGCTTGATCTAAGTCTAGGTAGTTGACGGATAAGATATAGAAAGGTTTTGAGCTGTTGTCCATCTTGCTCCTAGTGATGCTAGAGTTCTAGAGATTTTATTTATGAAAATATTAAATTGTTACATGATGAGTTCCTTTATGACGAGAGTTCAAAAATTCCTACCACAGCCATATACTCATGCTTACTAGAATAGGAAAGCCTTCCTTTTATATACATATCACTTTGTAGGCATTGAGGGTAGTTAAGTTGTGTCGACCCTTAGGAGCTGGTCATGCGGTTAAAGTTACTATGTGCTCTCCATCCTTTGATCTAAGCTACTTCTGTCCTCAGAAGTTGGAACCCTCTTATGCTTATGATTCTACATCCACCCTGTGCTACTTCTGTTCCTGGAAGTACTACCCACTTATATACATATACCACACCATGTGATGTTTCTATCCTGGAGACACGCACCCTGCTACTCCTACCCTAGGAGTACACATCCATCCATCCATACACATATTTATTCCCTATTCAAATCCACCTAGAAAATGTTCTGACTCCTACACTGGGAGAGAACATCCAAAAATATTCGTCGCCATCATTTTCTTTTTCATTGTGCAATAAAGCTCTAGTTATTTCAGTTCGTACTCCCATTTGCTATAGCCTCATCAAGAGGATTGGGTGCTCTAAAAGAAAGAAAGAAATAAATAAAGAGGACAAAAGTCCCAAAGGAAAGAAAAGAGGAAAGAAAAAGAAAGATAGCAGCCAAGTCCTCCTCTTCAAGTTTTCAAATAAAGGGAGGTATGTTATTCCAAAGGAGCAATTATAGAATTAGATCTTCACCATCATCCATCACCCCTCTTAATCTCTTTATTCACTTCACTATCATTCTTATCACTCTTTATATTCCCCTCATTCACATGCATATACTAGAGTGTATGACTCGTTCCTCCGGATCCATGGTTTAGCTATGCAATATATGTAGTAGTCTTTAAGTTATCTCCCCACCTATGAGCTCCACATAAGCCTTTTAGATATAGGGTGACAGAGAGAAGGCAATCTCACTATGCCTAAGTTCCACAAATACCACATATCCTGAGAGAAGAGAGAAGGCATACCTTACACTTGCCTAAAAGAGAATCCAAAAATACCACAAATGAGAGACTTGAAAGGGTCATACAAGGAATCTCTGAGTTTTATTTGAAAATCTTACAAAAACTCTGAAATAATGGTTGATCGAAGAGTGAGAAACATAGCGCTTGACTTGACCGTTCTATCTTTCAACTGCTCAAGACCCAAGAGAAGGCTATTAGCTCCATGGAAGAAGGTAATATGGGTAAGTCTTGAGTCCGAATAGTTCACTCTAATCCGGAGGAAAGTTCTTGTTTGAAGGCATGTGTATTTATGAAGAGTGAAAGCATTGTAGCAACTCCTGATCCATCACTGAGTCTATCTTTGCTCAGGGACAAGCAAAAGGTAAGCTTGGGGGAGCTTGTTGACAGTAGTTAAGTATCGTTTTTAAACCGTCAACATAGCCTGAGAAAGGGTTAAAATATAAATATCATCTAATTATAGGGGTTACACTAATAGAATTCCACGAGTTTTGGTGAATGTCTATTTCTGCAGGGGGTTATCGGAAAAGAACCAAAAGAGGTCCATATGTCAGGTTTACATAGAGAGAATACCCCATCCAACAACTTAAGAATACTCTAGAAGACTCGAGAAGGCGACCCTGCGGAGCTAGACCCACTTTCCAGTGGTAAAATATAAATAATGATACCTGAATTACTCCCCAAAATGCTACATCGGTATTATCTGTGCGCTTGCGGATCCCTTCTTCATTTTCTACAAAAGCATATGCATTTAATACCAGCACCTCTGGCGCCATGCTGGGGATGACAACATAGCTTATGTGGTGTTAGAGGTGTCAACAGCAGGCACAGTCGGACGAAGTCGGTGTGTCGAGGAAGGGGGCGACAGTGAATGATGGCGAGGAACGGTGTCGCCTAGCATGAGGAAGAACAAAGTCGCGTCAGGGAGGAAGCCGCCTCACACGTGACGAGGTGGGAGGCAAACCAGAGAATAGGTGAAATAACGGTTCGACTGGTGTAATAAGTGATAATTACGGGTAATTTCATCCCAACTCCACGTCTAGGCCTATATTTTGGTCATCTCTAGAGCAGAGAGAGAGGTGCTCTAAAATTTCTACTATGGCGGCATAAACTCCATGGAATTTGGCAGCTCCAATATTTTATAAAGTGGGGTGTTTGGCTAGCTCCACCTAACTCTAGCCTGGAGTTCAGCTCTAAAGTCATGTCAAACACACCCTTAGTATATAATTAAGATCTATGATTTTCAGTTAATTCAGAGCAACTGCACTTTAATTTTTTTTTTAACAATCACAAGGGGGGAGTGTCTCCCCACCTGAATTTTATCGTATCAAACTGCACAAGGCAGCTGTAAAAGGATGGGTACAAGGTTTACATTTGACACTCTCTTTTGCAAACCCCGTTGCACTTCAATTTTGTGCAGATCGATTGTTTAAATGCATTAGCTAAATCATTCCAGGGTTATAGTTTATCACTTATGCATGATCAAGTGCACGCGTATGAGTTTCGATCTATTGATTTGGCCTTTCAGTTTCTTCATTGTGCATGCTGCTATCATGTAGCAATAGATTTTGTGTGTTGTTCTAGAAATATTAGATTTCAGGTCTAGTAGATACTTTACGGGCGTGTTTGCTACCGCCCTGGGGAGGTGGCCTGAGCCCGTGGGCTGCAACGGCCCGTGTTTGATGGCCTGGGCCCACACGCGAGCCAGGCTCCCACGTTGCAAAAAAACGTTCTCTCTCATGGCCCAAAAAACGATGGGGGAGGTCTTTTTTTGGGAGCCAGGCCCGACGGAGCGCGCTGGAGCGCAAGTGAGTGAAGCTCCTCACCTCTCGGCCTCTCACCCCCTTCTTCCTACATGGGCTTCCCCCCACGCCCACATCCCGCGAGCCCGTCGCGGCGGCGTCCTCCCCGGCGTTCCGCCGCCACCGGCCGTCCATCTCCATCTCGCTCTCCGCGCGGTCGTCTTCCTTGCTAGACCCCTCGCGCCTGCCTCCGCGTCCACGGAGTCGATGGCGAACTCCACGATGGCCACGGAGCCGCCCAAGTCCAGTAGAGCCCGCTGCCATCGTAGGGGGAGCTTCTTCGGCGTGCCACCTCGCGTGGTTGTGCGCACGTCCGCGGCCGGTGGCGTCCCCGCAGGTGGCTGAGGGGAGCATCTCCGGCATCAAGCTCACGGCCTGCTGCGCCTGCGCGTGTGGCCATGCGCGCACCCACGGCCGGCGGCGCCCCCGCGCGTGGCGGGGCCTATGCCCGCGGCCGGCGGCATCCCTGCACGTGGCCGAGGGGAGCATCTCCGGCATCAGGCTCCCGTCCTACGCGCCGAGCTGGAGGCCGCGGCTGCCGCGGCGCTGCTCGCGTGACGCCCCAACACCACGCTCACCGTGCGGGAGGGCGATGTGGTAGAGCGGTTGGACGCCATGGCTCCGTGCTTTGGGTGCACGCCAGGTACTCGACGAAATGCGTAGAAGGAGAGAAAGGTGAAAGTTTTAGGGTAAGACTACCGAATTGTTGTGGGGAGTGTGCATAGCCATTTGGGCTAGAAACCAAACACAATCTCATTTAGAACCAGGTTAGATTGGTCACATAAACTAAACAGATCCAGTTACACCATGGGGACCTGGCTGTGGCTGGCCATAACCCGGCCCGTCAGCCAGGCCGGCCAGAGCCGTAGCAAACACGCCTATGTGGATGTGTCTTTGCATGTTGTGAGGCATGACGGTAAATTTTTTCAGGCCAACGACAAAGGGGTTGCGGTTAAATTTACCCCCACCTAATACTGACATGCCTTGGTACTTTTGACATGCCTTGGTACTTTGGACATGCCTCGGTATATCGCAGCCACAGATGCCGACACAAGGACAAGGATGTCAGTCAATTTTGAGATATATATGCTTTAGTTCATGCAAAAAAAAATTAAGGTCACGTCCATCCTTCTTCTTGAGATATATATGCTTTAGTTTTTTTGCTTTTGTAAAATTCATTAATAGAGACTAGCAATTTAACTCGCTTGCCTTTGGTAACGGAAACAATCAGTATAGAGGTGGCCAGACCAACCATGTCTGCAAATTAGCCTATTAACGAAGACCATGTAACTGAAAAAAATCAGTTTATTCATCTCTAAAATTGAAAATGTTCACCATTAAGACATGCCTCCTGTACTGCTGGATGCCGAGCTACCGTGTTGGACAGGTGGGTGGAATTCCAGATCAAGAACTCTATTATACTAGGTATTAATTCATGATGACATACCCTGTCCTCCTATGTTTACCGTTGCCATGATGATTCATGGTTCCTATGACTCTTGCATTCTATACATCACTCCCTTTTACTTTCATATGTTTTTCCATTCATCTGTTTTGCAATCACCACTACTACAAATTCTTTAATCGTGATGGGTGTTTTGGATTAACCATGGCAGGCAAAGTCGTCTGCCGTAGCTGAAAGGTAATGATTAATGGTGACTCCGCCGCGGTGGTCGCCAGTGTCCGTCATGGTTAATCGATTAACCAAGGTGAGCATCCTAACATGCCTCGGTATATGGCAGTCATAGTTGCCAACATAAGCACGGGTGTCGGTCAATTTTGAGATATATGCTTTAATTCTTTCAAGAAAATTTTAAGGCTCGCATTCATCCTTCTTATTGTGTTTTTGGTCTTTGAGAATGTGTCGTTTTCCTATGGAATACCACTATAGGAAGTGCATATGCGTGTGTTTCCCATTTATAAGTTGCATGACTTGTGACTAGCGGCATGTTTCCCATTTAAAAGTTGCATGACTTGTGACTAGCGACCTCGATGCCTAGCTAGGATGTTTGTTCTGTAATTTTTTTAAAAATATGCTTCTTTTATTAGGGATTTTTTGGTTTTGTAAAAGTCATTAATAGAGACTAGCATCTTAACTCGTTTGCCTTTGGTAACAGAAACAATCCGTTTATTCGTCTCTAAAAGTCAATTTATAAAGGTGGTCATACCAACCATCTCTTCAAATTAGTCTATTAACGGAGACCATGTAACAGAAACAATCAGTTTTTTCGTCTATAAAAATCGAAAATGTTCGCCGCTAAGACATGCCTCTTGTACTGCTAGATGCCCAGCTACCGCGCCAGACAGATGGACTAGAATGCCAGATCAAAAACTCTATTACTAGGTATTAATTAATGATGAGATCCCAAGTCCTTCCTTTGTTTACTGTTGCCACGATGATTCAAGGTTCTTGTGTGACATACTATTGTGCTCCTACGTCATTCCATTTTACGTTCCTATGTTTTTTTTATTCATCTGTTCTGCAATCACCACTACTTCTTTAATTGTGAAGGACGTTTTGGATTAACCGTAGCGGACAAAGGCGTCTGCTGCAGTTCAAAGTTCACGGTTAATCATGACTCACCTGCGATAGTCCGGTTAATTGATTAACCGAGACGAGCACGTTAGGATGCCTGCCTTGTTTAATCGTTTGAAAAAAACAAAGCCCACCTGCGAGCCCATTTCCGAGCCCACTGGTGCACCCCCATCCCATCCTAGACCCAGTCCCTGCGCGCCACAGATCCAAGTGGTGGTCGCGGATCCTCCTCGCCAGATCCAGTGGCCGTTGGGATCCGCCCATTGGGGCCATGCCACCGCCGGATCGAGCTCCTCCTCGATGGAGCCAGCGGGGTCCACCTTCATACTCCTCTAGCATCGGGATCCAACGTTGGGGCCATGCCTCTGACAGATTGAGCTCCTCCTTGCTTGATCTAGTGGCGGTGATGCAGTGAAGTGAGAGAAGCGGAGTAGCAAGGGGGTGGAGTCGCACGATGAGAGGAGAGGGGTGCGCAGGTGGATGGGCGCCACACGAGATGAAGTGTTAGGGTTAGGATTGGGGTGTTGTTCACTTAAGTATATATGTGAAACCCTAGTAATGGGTCTTTTCCAAGCTTATTTGGGCCTCAGTAGTTTAGGAGGCGGGCCTTAATAAGGTGCCCGCCTCAGTTAATAGATTTACCAAGGCGGGTACCTTAAGATGCCCGCCACGGTATGTTAATAGGTTATTTTCGTAGGTGGTCATCTTAAGACTCCCGGCATGGTAAATAGATTTTTCGAGGCAGACAGAAGTGCCCGCCTCGGTAAATAAAAGATGCCCACCTTCGTAAATTGCGGGCAATAACCATGGCAGACAAAATGGGAGCCCACCTCGGTTATTTGCGGAGGTGGTCATCTTAAGACGCCTGTCACAGTAAATAGATTTTCTGTGGCAGGTAAAAGTGCTCGTCTTAGTAAATAAAAAATACCCGTCTTCATAAATTACGGGCAATAACCGTGGCAGACAAAATGGGAGCCTGCCTTCGGTTACTTTTTGTGTAGTAGTACACATTCCTTTTCTTTCCCTATAGTTCCCGTGATAGGCCCTTACTAGTATTAATTCCTGATGAGATCCCCTGTCCTCCTAGATGGATATATGCAGGTGGTTCATGATGACATTACATGAATTAGCTAGGTTTGTCTATAAATTGCACCATCAGGCAACCCCATTATTTGTATTCCCACTGCCCCAGACCCCAGTAAACATTAGTGGCCATAGGCAAAAATAGTAGTAGCAAACAAGGGATACACATGGCTATCTCCTTTGCAGCATCGCCACTATTGCTTGGCGCAGCTGTTGTCCTGATTCCCCTGTGCCTCTACATCAGGTTCAGGAGATCAAAGAACGCATTGCACCCTACACCTACAGAGTGGCCGATACTAGGCGTTCTCCCTTCAATGATCGCTGTCCTCAACAACTGCAGCTTCCACGACTCCGTCACCTCCGCCCTCGCCGTCGCAAAGCTGCTCAATTTCAGGGTGCGCGTGCCGGGCCTTTGCTACTTCCTGACGTGCGACCCGGAGAACTTCCGTCACATCTTCACCACAAGCTTCGTCAACTACCCCAAAGGCGACGAGTTCGCCTCATTGTTCCCGCTCCTAGAGGGCACGATCTTGACCGCCGACGGCGAGCAGTGGCAGCGGCAGCGCCGGAGGATCCACCACGTGCTCACCAGCCCGCCGCTGCTGGCCGCCGTGTCGCGCGCCTGCCGTGACAAGGTGGCGCGCGGCCTCCTCCCGGCGCTGGCCCGCATGGCTGCCGCCGGCACGCGTTCGACGCCCAGGACATGCTCGGGAGGATTGTCTTTGACATGTCCGTCATGCTTGTCTTTGGCGAGGATCCAGATCCATGCTGCTTGTCGCCGGCGGCCATCATTACCAATAGCAAGCTGCCGCCGCCGTCGGTGCACGTGGCGGCGGCCATGGAGGCGCTAATGGAGGTGGCCTTCTTCCGCCACACGGTGCCCACGCTGTGCTGGAAGACGATGAGGCGGTTCAGAGTTGGCCCCGAGAGGAACGTCGCCGCGGCGGAGGCGGTGCTGTGGGAGTTCGTCGCAGAAAAGATTCAGACGAGGATGGCTGGCCGTGGCCGGCAAACAGCAGAAGGTGACGGCGGGGCGGTGGACGACGACGACGACATCCTGTCCCATTACATGGACGACACCGACTTCTTTGACGACGGCGGTGAGCCGACGGACTTCATGCACAGGACGTTCAACAACTTCCTGGTGGCGCTGCGTGACCCGGTGGCCTCCGCGCTGCCGTGGTTCGTGTACAGCCTCACCACGCACCCGCGCGTCGTGTCCGCCGTCCGCGACGAGCTGGCGCCCATCGCCGCCCCCCGAGAAGCAGAAGCTGGCGCCGGCGTCATGGTGGTCTTCGAGCCCGACGAGCTGGAACGTCTCGTCTACCTACGCGCGGCCCTGTTCGAGTCCCTGCGGCTGTACCCGTTGACGGCCCCGATCGAGCGCAAGGTGGCTGCCAACGACGACCTGCTGCCGAGCGGGCACGCGGTTCGCGCCGGCGACACCGTCCTGGTCCTCGTGTACAGCATGGCAAGGATGGAGAGCGTCTGGGGCGAGGACTGCCGGGAATACAGGCCAGAGAGGTGGCTGATATCCGAGGACGAGGACGGCCGGCCGACGACGGCGGCCAACAAGCTACGCTTCGTGCCGTCGTACAAGTTCTTGTCCTTCAACACGGGGCCCAGGTCGTGCCTTGGCAAGAACATAGCGGTGGAGCAGATGCTGTCCATCGCTGCAGCGGTGGTTTGGAACTTCGACGTGGAGGTGGTGGAGGGCCACACCGTGGAGCCCAAGCATTCGGTCCTTCTGCAGATGAGGAACGGGCTCATGGTCAGGGTTCACAGCAGAGGACAGCGTACAAGGGTTCACAGCAGAGGACAGCGTACATCGTCTTCCTCTGTTGCCGTCAGGTTATCGTAAATCAGTGCCGGATCCAGGATGACCACCCGCGCGGCGCCGGGGGGGGGGGGGGGGGGGGGGGGGGGGGGGGGGGGGG
>CM041643.1:2813687-2841801 GCA_023333625.1 Bothriochloa decipiens | reverse complement strand
GGGGGGGGGGAGGGGTGGGTGGGTGGGGGTGGGGTGTGGCGCTGACTAATGGAGAGTCAAGCTAATTAATGGCATTTTAAGCTGTGCTACAGTAATTTTCAAGGCAAAATCAACCTCACCGGGGGGGCTGCAGATTTAGGTGCAGAGGGACAAAAACAGCTCAGTCAATTATGATCGAGATTTTACATCCTTGTCTTTGAGGAAGGTGGTAAATCAGACAAAAAAAAAAGTAGCAAACAAGCGAAGATAAATAAAGAGATTACAAATAATAGTTTGTGCTATTATTAGCAATTTGAAACTAATAAAGCGAAGATAAATTTGAACTACGTGGAGAGCAGGTTCACGAAACTAAGAAGTGTTTGTGTGCTATAATTAGCAATTGGTCACGATGAAACGATACTAATCCTGCATATGTCCTGAACAAAGAGGCGTGGAAACCTGCTGCAGTTTGCATTGTAATCAATTGTTTGTGTACTTGTCCGAATTGAGGTTATGGAACCTGATGGTAAAAAGTAAGAGGAGGTAAGCAAAATGTCCTATTGATTGTAGTTATTTTTTTTTGTGTGTGTGTGTGTGTGGGATGGGGATTATTACCTGATAACAAAATGGTGGTGCAGTGCTATGGTACATGGAGGCAGTAGATCGGTGTGCAGAGGTCAGGAAATCTATAATAGCAAAAGGTTAAACCTTTTGCAACAGCTGTAATAGGTTGAGATCATTCAGAACACTGAATGGTCATTCAGAACACTGACAACCACATATGACGTCGAATAAATTGGTCCGACTTAATGATTTAACTTATGAGCTTTGTTACGGTGCTTGAGAGGAACCACGGTTTCCTCCCGTGGAAAATATTTACCGCACCTATTAATTACGAAAGTTAATTAAGGGCAGTTTAGTACTTTTCTATCGTATATGCAATAACAGCCAACAGCCCCTCCGATCCCTCCGATCCCCAGCATGCCTCCCGTCGAGCGGTGGCCGGTGAGCGGCAAGCGCGAAAGATACTCCACGGCGGCACGGCGGCGCCATCGACGCCCACATCATCCAGCATCCCGCACACGGTCGCTCTCACGTCCTCGGCCACGCCCTACTCTCCCTGCTGTGTCTGCCCATCGCACGCTGTGGGCCGGCCATGGGAGGCTACCGCTTCCTCCCTCGGCGCTTGTACTGGACTACAGAGGTGGTACGCGCTCCAAGCAGAAAGGATAGGCAAGAACAGCATTGCCGCATCGAATACTAGCCAGTGATATTGTGATAGATTAGTTATCAATTAAAAAAACAGGGATGGATTGGAACCCTGGCAACATATTGCCTCCAACCATGGCGCCAAGAAGTTCTCAAGATGAAAATACACACGAATTTGCAAGAGGACGCACACCGCATCAAGACCGAGGGAGCAACCTCAGGAAACAACGTGGTGTCCTGATGGCAGGGCCCGACCGGCGCTCCTCTCCTCAGCATCCATCCTCGTCGAGGTCACTGACACTGGATCTCAAACGAAGGTAGTGGTGGACGAGAGGACGGCGAGGATGCCCCCTCACATAGCAGACGCGACCAACACTATTACCGCCTCTAGGACGTGCGTGGGAGGATGCTGTTTTGACGGAGAAGTTATGGAGGAAGAGGACGACGGCGCGTCGGCAGGACACGGCGTCAAACTCATTTGATATGCAAGTACTATTGTACCCCTTTTAATCTAACTACGGAGTAGTTCCTGGCCCACACGTTTTTAGTTCCGACCCACAACTTAAGTTCTTTTGACTTAGTTCCTCCTATTTTTAAACCATTGGATCTAGAGTAACGAAGGGTTCTCATTAATTCTAAGCACAGTAAAATTTTCTCTTAACTTATATTGGACAAATATAACGAAAATTTCTGGGAGGATATATTAATTGATTTAAACCTTTTGCAACAGTTGTATTAGTTAGAGATCTTTCAGAACACTGAGATAAGAATTGGAAGCAGCATTAACAAATTCAGGTTATATGCAAAGACACATTAATAACTGAACAAAATTTCAGATCAGGCCGTAGCTGCTACCTGCAAGAATAAGCGTTCCATTGAGATTTTTCCAGCGGTGATCTTCCTGCTAACCTCTGTCCCGATCATAGTCGTGAAGGGGTTAGTTATCTCTTGCACTGTACCTATCCAACAGCCGAAATCATAAGTTTAACACTAAAAAAATCTTAAGTTTTGTTCTATACTAGCTAGTCTTCCACTCTGCCCCCGTTGGTGCTTCTTCAGGTTCAGCGAAGCCTGATTGGTAGAGATTGGTTCCAACCAGCCGTGCACCTTTCATTGTAGCTTTGCAGTGATTGGTTAGCTGCACGGCCACCTAAGCTACTGGCATCACGCCTCGCTAGAATCTGAGTAGTCTTAGTTTACTCTCATCGTGCCGATCTTTAATTGTTTGGTTGTCTATATTGTATTTGGTTGCCTTGTTTGTTTTGATACCATTACTGTTTGTTCTAATGGTAAGCGAGGAATTTTGTCGAATATCTCTTTAATGGTGCCAACACATCCAGGCATTAGCGCAAGAGCTCATCTTACGAGAGGGTCCACGGGCACGGCCATGCCGGCGGCCAACCTATTCCCCAAATGCTCACCAAGATGCGGCAAAGGATCATGATATTGGACTTCTCCGATGCCGAGTTGCACCTCATCCACATCGGCCGAGGTAGAGGCACAATCGGCGAGCTAGTAGATGTGGAGACAAGCGGGGGTGAGAGGAACAATCATCCAAGCTCAGCCAAGCCTGGCCAGAAAAGAATGATCGATTCCTCATTGTGTCAATAAGGAAATCACGGTGAACGAGATGATGGCGGCCGGCTTGCAACACTCACTTGTACCCAGACTCTCCAGAAGGGCAGTGGTGGAACTTCAACAACTTCAGTCGTCGATCGCCAACACTGCACTATTGGCTGAACCTAATTGAAGGTCTTCGCCATTCAGCAATGCCAGGAATGGTTTGGACAGTGGCGCCATCTACTCTCTTCTTAAGGCTCAGAGTCACCAGATTGATGAAAGATCGACCTTCGTCTGGCAAATTTTGGCACCGCCAAGGGTGCAATTGTTCATGTGGCTGCTGGTGAAGAAATGGATTCAGTGTCGCACTGTGCTGCAGAAGAAGCATGTGCTCCACAGCAGTTTGTGTGAGGTTTGCAGCGAGGAAGATGAAACTTCGAAACACATTATCAGTGGCTGTGCCTTGGGAAAACAGCTCTGGGAGAAGCTAAACCTGGGTTCCATGATTGGGCGAGATGTGAGCAGCTTGCACACACTAGCTCCCTAGGGCGGTGTACCTTCAGAAGAATTCCCAGCCTTCATTGCGCTTTGCTGCTGGGAAATATGGAAGGCTCAAAACGCAGCAGTGTTCAGAAATGAATTCTTTGTATCAACCAGCTACAACCAGGAAATTAGCACCCTCGACACCCGACCGCCGGGGCAACTGGGCGACTCGGGGGGCACCCGTGCCGCCACCCTCCGCCCCCCCCGTCGCCGGCTCCCCCCGGCCACCGCCGCCGTCGTAGCCTTGGTGGCGGCGGCGGCTCCACAAAGGAGTCCTGTACGCCCCTCCGCCCCTTCCTTCACCCCCATTTTCCCTCTCCCCCGTCACCTACCTCCCGGCGTCCATGGCTTCCCCGGCGGCCAGATCTGGGCCATTGTGGGCCGGATCCGCCGGCTGTGCCCTCCTCCACGCCCCTTCCCCCCCTCTGGTGGGCTGGTGTTGACCCGCCGGCCCCCGCCGCCCCGCGTGGCTCTCCGGCGTCCGGCCACGGGGCTGGTTGGCCGGATCCGGGCCCCTGGGCACCGGATCTGCCGGCCGACCAGCTTCCCCGCCCCCTCTCCGGCGCGGCTTCGGGCGGGCTCGGTGGGCCCCATGGCGCGCTGGCGGCCCTATGGCGTCCTCGGCATGCGAGGGTCGGCCGGATCCGAGCCCTGGTGGCCCGGATTTGGCGTCGGCTGGCGTGGTGGCCGCCAAGCTGGCGGCCTCACCGTGGGGCCCAACGGATCTGGGTCTTCGTCGCCGGAGCTGGCCGATTCCCCCTTCCAGGTGGAGCTGGTGTTGATGGTGCTTCGGTGCTGCCGTGGTGGTGGTGTGCGGCCTCGAGCTCTGCCATGGTGGCAGAGTCGGTGGTGCACGCCGCCCCTTGCACCGTTCTAGTGTTGTCGTGGTGGCAGGACCGGTGGTGGTGTGTGGCCCACGAGCTCTGCCATGGTGGTAGGACGGGTGGTGCACGCCGCTCTTCGCTCCGCTCCGCTCCAGGGTTGGTAGGTCGGTGACCTATGTGGATCTTTGAGGTGAAAACCTAGCCCGGCTTGGGCAGGCAGCAGCGGCGCTACGGCGTCGTAATCCTTCTTGAGGGTGTTGTCTTTGAAGTCCACGCCATGGAGACTCGCCTGCTGCCCGCGTGGTACCTTTGGTCGTCGCGCTGCGCCTGATTGTGCTTCATTTCCTCCTCACCTAGGTATTCCAGCTAGTGTATGTTGTAGCTGCAGCGGTAGTCTTCCCGGTGGACGCTTTGCCACCGAGGTGCTTTTCCGGCGGATGCTTTGCCGCCGAGGTGCTCTCTATGTTCTCCTCGCCCGTGGTCCGGAGGGCTTTGGCTCTTGTGACTCGGAGGAGCGGGTTACTCCGGTGGATGCTTTGCCACCACGATGTGCTGGTTGGTGCTTTGCCACCGAGGACACGTCTCCAGCAGGGTTGGTCATTGAGGTCGCGGAGGTGGGGACGGATGCTTGGCTGTCGAAGTTCGGGCGGATGCTTTGCCGCCGTGTCTTGGTTGGGATTGGAAGGATGCTTTACCGTCTGGAGTTTACGGCTACACTCACTGTTGGCTACCTGGATGTCGAGATATCTGTATTATAGGTTCAGCTTTCTGGGGTTGTTAGGTGGAGGGTCCCCCTCATGTTTCTTGTTTTGTGTTTGTGTTGAGGACTTCACTGGTAATCCTTAGATTACCAATGAATCCTCTTGTATCAACTATATGTAGGTCTATTGATCACTTTCCTTCTCTTAAAGCAGTACGAGCACAATGCTCGATTTCGAAAAAAAAATCAACCAGCTACTCATGGCATGCAAGTCGACGGCTCAGCTGTGGCGATCAAGACTCAAGAAGAAAAAGAAACACATAGCCGATAGATGGTGTCAGTTATTTGAAATGGCTAGACAGAGCTAGCTCTGGTGTAAAGATGGTGTTTACTTTCTTTTCATTTCCTTTACAGTCACAATCCTTGTGACGGTGAAAATGTACTCTATCATGACGGGCCGTTTTGGGCCAACACACACACACACTATATATATACATATATATATATATATACACATATATATATACACATATATATACATATATATATATATGTATATATATATATGTATATATATATATGTATATATATATATGTATATATATATGTATATATATGTATGTATATATATATGTATATATATGTATGTATATATATATGTATATATATATGTATGTATATATATGTATATATATATGTATATATATGTATATATGTATGTATGTATATAGAACGCCTCCACCGGTGACATTAAAAAAAATGATCGATTCCTACATTTTTGTGGAGCCAGGCTACAAGCTCAAAGGTGGCTTAGTTGAATCTGGCTAGGGGTTGTAAATAGACAACCAAACAGCTGAAAGATGACTCCCTAGATCCTGGTTTAAGGTTACCAAACACACTCAATATATAAGCTGGTTTCCTCCGAGCCTAGCATATGGTGACTGGGACCAGGTGCGTGCTCGTGGCCCGTGTAAGAGATCAAGGAGCTAAAAAAACGGACAACCAAACAACGATTCATGAAGCTTGGCCCATGGAACCCATGTGAACCAAATGCTACTTTCTGCCTCAGCCCGCTTTCGCGTAAATGCTCATATGGAGAGAAATAGACTTATAGTCAAACAAATGTTGATGTGGATGGAGGATGTGAACAAAGAGATGAGAGCTTATCTCTCATGCAAGCAACAAGTTGGGCACTAGAGGAGGATTAGAAAACAGAAAACAGGGCATGGGTAAAGTAGAAATAAAAATGTTTTTTTTATAAACAACCAAGAGACCATTATTGCATATCTTGACTCTTACAAATTAGCTAATAATCAAACACTTGGCTCTAGTATAGTGAACTCTCCGTGCTTTCCCTAAACCAGCCACCAATATAAAAATATTGTATTCTTAATTATTAGCAAATATTTTATGCACAACACGTTGTGTGCTCATGTAGACAATTTACGACTCCAAAGATTTATTCAACGATTATGTCAAATATTCAAATATGTTCTGAAATTAGAGTTCATCATGCCGTTTTTAGATGTGCACTATTTTAACTCATACATATGAGAGGATATTATGGGAAGTAGAATATTGTGGTTGGAAGAAGAATCCAATAACACTGATGAGATTTTTACACCATGAAAAATACCTTAAACACAGACAAGACTTTTACACCCTGAAAAATACCTCTAAGCTTAAGTTTCAAGAAAATCTTAGAGACAAATGGGGACACAATAAATCCAAATAAAATATTTATAGTGCATGAAAAAATATCTAAAATATTCAAAAACTAAACTTAGCTCTAGGAAATTTTGAAAGACATCGCTAAGAATCTAAATAATACCCAAATATTATAACCAATGTCTAAAAGGAATTCTAATCATACTAAAATGTCTAATCATGAAATCACGAATGGTTTTGAGAGTTGAGCAGGTAAAATTCCTAGCTTCGCATAGCAGTTTATAAAAAGGAAAACCAGACTACGATGCTTGTTCACGAAGTGAAATGGACATTTTCTCTGATTTTTTTTTCATATACGGGCCAGGCCGGTGCTAACGGCCCATCACGTGGCCTTTTGTCCACGCCGGTTGAGGTGAAGTGAAGTGACAATGTGACACACCTCTGTTCCTTTTCAATTCTATATGAAAAAAAAAAAACCTCCCTCCCTTTTCTTTTATTTTTTACGATGTTGGAGCACCAAGCAATATGTCATTTCTCAAAAAAAACCAAGCAATATATCAATTTTTTATCAGTGTCAAAGTAGTACTAATTAGCAGGAGTTGACTAATCGCGGACTAATTAAAGTGACGCGGCCGGCTTGGCGGTCCTGCATATGTTTTCTTTACGACTTCAAATTGGTAGCGTGATAGTAGTTCCGGTGCAGACACACCGACATGAACGTAGTGGTACGGATACGTCGTTGCATTGGTACGGTGGTTGGTGCCCATAAAAACAAACTGCCAACATGTCACTGCTGTAGCGCTTTCATTTGGAGAGGAGAGAAAAATAACTTGGATGAACAGTATCATAATCAGTGTACAATTTGTAGGAGAGTCCTATAAAGACTTCCAACAACCCCCTTAACTTACGGCTTATATAATTTACTAAACAACCCCTTAACTCACAGCGCATATAACTAATCAAACTACCACCAACCAAGGGAGGATCTATCATCATGCATAGACTTCATTATATTATATACTTAGTACTATATATAACAACCATGGAGCCAGGGAAGAAATAGATTATAGATAGATTAGTTTGTGTATCTTCTAGCAGCACCATTCATGAGAGGTATGGTCTCTGCTTGCTCCCCCTAGTGGCGTTGAAACCTCAACTCTGTCCGCCACCTCGTGCTATTTAGCTACATGCACATGACAACGACGCTTAACTCCCACCGGCTGCCCCTTCTTTCAACCAGTGTGTGTCCACGTCATGTGTTTTGTCATCGGTTATCATAAAAGCAGTCATGAATATGGACGTTAGGCACACCATAAGTATGGACGACGTACCTCGTCAACCAATCTATCATGACCATCTCGCCAAAAACAACTGATCCATCTATCACAACCGATTTGCCGCCAACCAATTCTAGTTATTATTACTATCAAGCTTAGCTCCTAAACCGTTGCTGTCCGCATTAATCCAGAGACAACGAGTCCTTTTACTACTTAAACATTATACGAGTACTTGTTACAATTCAAAGAAAAAATTTTAATTGATTAGAAACAAGGTCTAATGAGCTCCTGTTTCCTCCTTCGATTCATCCTTGATTGGTTGCTCTAATTTGCTGCTGCCGGACTGCCGGAGTGTGGTGTGGTGACACCAAGCGATTTCACTTGGTTCATTCGAAGGCCCCAGCCACATCACCGGCTCTATCCTTGCTGTCCACGCGCAGGTGACACCAGCGAGACCCACACACCGCCACGTGGGCCCAACCACACATTGGCCCCACCAGCCAGCGTCCCAACCCACACCCTACCCGCGTGTCTACGCACGCCGCCGAAAGCGCACTCGCGCATCCAGGCTAGCACTAGAGCTGCAAGCAGCGCGGCGCGGCGCGGCGCCGGCCGGGCCCGGGGCCCACCGACGTGCCGCCCACCGTGGGCCACTCGCCGATGGGCCCGGCGCCGGGTCCACGGCGCGTCGCGAGGACCCACGTGGCGGGCACACGGCGCGTCGGGCGGCGTGGACCTGGCGGGGCCCACCCGGTGAGCGGAACGCACACGCCGTCCCAAGCTGTCGCACGCGCCTCCTCCCTCCCCGCCCCTGGCTCTCGTTTTTTGTTGCTCCGCGGTTTGCGAATAGTTCCCTGTACTTTTGTGATATTTGTTTATACTACGTCAAAGGACCGGTTCCAAGTTGGTCGTCGGTCAACTTTTCCATTCCAGACCCTGCCGGTGAACACACGGTTTAATGGACCAAGCTCAGAAATCGAGAATCGATTCTTTGGCATGGACGTTAATATATTTTCCTTCTTCTGATTTGAGTTGAATGGACGATAAATAAAAAGTGGTCTCTCCCGGCAATGAAAATGAAAGAATTCTACACGTAATTTAAGTTTATAGTTTGAGATCGTGATAGTCCTCACGCTAAGCAGTAGGACTACATAGTACCTTTAGAGTTGGTCTGTAGTAGTTGTAAAATTTTCTCCGACGAAATTCACTATAAACTGTGTTAGTAGTGCCTATATAAGGCGTGTGACCAATCATTTTCTTGATTTGTACGTTGTGTAATATAAAAGATTGAACTAATAGGTGCCAACGATAATATTGTGATTTTGTTCTAGCAAAATGTTGTCTCTTCATCTTCTTGACCGAAGCACTATAAAAAAAAATGATAACACAACATGTTGAACCAAAAAAATGAAAAATAAGAAGCATGCTCTAGTGAGGAAGTTGGGACGAAGCAAGAATTGTGTGGAAAATTTTATGGTGATATGCAACCGCTCTATAAATCAAACTAGAGAGAGTTAATAATATGCTTCTCCTTGATTGACGTGCACTTACGTAAAATCAAATATTCCTATATATCCCTCATCGTAGCTTGCACTTTCATGGTCACAAATCCACGGATGCTATCATGTGCTACTGTTATGCAACGCATCTGATTACTTCTTTATCTGTATAATCACAAATACACATTAAGTGGACGAATAGTTGGCTAGCGGGCTACCCATGCACAACTAACTGTATGTTCACTTGGCAAAATTTCAGCTTTGAGATTTATTTAGTTATAATCTATATTTCTCAAATTTAGTTAAAGTGGTTAAAATAACTGTATCTAGATGTTCTCAGCGTATCTTAAATTTCAGATTGAGGGGGAAAATCCATGAATTTCTAGCTCGACCAATCATGGCTGTGTTCGATGTTCGTAGTCAGGTGCTTAACCCGATGACGTGGCGGCAGAGACGCAGAAGTCAATTGGTACCGACAAGCCCACACTAGAAAACTTCAGGGTGTAATCTGCAAAAAGATAAGACATGTCCTTCCTTAATCCCTAGCTTCCAGACTCCTCCCTCCCTCGGCCGCGTTCTCCTCCGACTGAGATCACTGCGCGTGCCGCCGGCGCCATGGCCGCGCCACCGCCGTCGCCAGCCGAAACCCACTAGCAGCGCGTCTCAGGTCCACCTCCTGCCGATCTAGGTTCGTGCGCGCTGCCGCTTACCTCCCTTCCTGCTCCCGTCGACGTGATCTTCTAGCTCCAGATTGCATCTCCCTCTTCTTGTCCTTTCGGCTCGGGCGGAATGCTTCTTTCCTTGCTCGCAGGCTGCGGTTCATGCTCGAGGGCGCGGTTTTTACGCTCGGAATGGCTTTCGTTGCAGGAGACAGGGATTTCTTCTCGTTCGCCCTATGCTGTGGAGTACGGGCCTGGATTTGCTCGAGAGCGAGAGGAGGCGGGTAGTCGAGTGAAGGAGCCGCCGGGCGAAGATGGCTGCGGAAATGGTGAAGGCGGCGACGAGCGACAAGCTCAAGGAGATGGGTTGGGCAAAGAACATCGAAATCTGCGAGCTCGTGGCGCAGGATCCTGGGTATGCTTACCGTTCCCCCCTTTGTCTCCTTTCTCCCCCTGTTTTTTTTTTCCTTCCGGAACCATTGGTTACCGAGTAGCATTGCAACTTCGCTGGTTGAAGGCTGTGACGATGAATTCGATATTGTATACTCTTATTATTGTCTCATGATTTTTTAGAGTGTACGGTAAATTGATCTGGAAGAGGTACCCCTTTTTGGTTGCCAGTTGGCTATGATTTTTTGCACATAAGTGGTGGTTCATGGGTTGCCATTTGGAAAGTGTGTAATTTGTTTACTTGAATTATGTGTTAATTTTCTGTTCCCTGTTGCTGTCACCAGGAAAGCGAAGGATGTGATCAAATCGATAAAAAAGTGTATAGGGAGCAGGAGCAAGAGCACTCAGCTCTTTGCTGTTATGGTGAGTTGTTTTCACAGAAGCAGCCCTCTTGGATCCTGATTCCCCGATCAATTGGTGTATCTAGTTGACTATGCTAGACACCGGAACACCTTCCTTTTATATTTGATCATGGATCATAGTCATGTAAGATGGGAGGGCGACTTGTACTTTTGCTCACCCAGTCACCCACAATGGAAAACTCCGTGAAGGCAAAAAGAGATACTCTTGCTAATAGCTACTGTTCATTTGATGTAAAAGCGGGCTGGTAGTACATCAGATGTTTTCTTGTCTGCTGGGTTAATTCTGTGGCTGCGCTTTATATCTATGTCTTGAATTTTTGAATTGTGAATTTAGGTCTTGGTCCTGAACTCCTGATGTCACTGTACCTAAATGGCCTTTCATTTTTCATTTAATTTTTTAATTAGCTCATTACATAGTGTGGATGTGTTTTTATGATTAACCTTTAGTCTTGATTCAGATTCACTGCTATTTGTTTCAGCTATTGGAGATGCTTCTGAATAATTGCGGAGAGCCTATCCATAGGCAGGTTATTGATAATGGGCTTCTTCCAATACTCGTGAAGATAGTGAAGAAAAAGGTAACTTCTTTTTTTTTTTTTTTCTGAATGATGACTTCTTTTTTTTCCTGAATGATGACAGTTTTGGAACCTGTTCTCTTTTGAAACTTTACCAATTGATGTTGACGTAACATATTATCTTTGTTGCAGATGGATTTACCAGTTCGAGAGAAAATATTTCTTCTGTTAGATGCAACACAAACATCCCTTGGTGGAGCTAAAGCAAAGTTTCCTCAGTACTATGAGGCATACTATGAATTGGTGGTAGGTATCATATTTACAGCTGAGAATTTTTCTTGCTTTCCTTTGTTTCTAACCATGTATTTGTGTTAGTCATTTTGTTAGGAGTATTTGTAACCGTTGGTGTGTTTATTCCTTTTAACTAGTTTTTTTTCCCTGCCTAAGTGAAATGCATGTGCAAATTGTTTGTCGATTTCTTGATAAATTTGTGAAGAGCCATAAAAATGGCATACATAATTTTGTGGTGTTGTTGTTTGCTTGGTGGTTGCAATATTTATTCCTTTACTGCTTAAATGGCATACATACTTTTGTGGTGCTGTTGTTTGCTTGGTGGTTGTAAGATTTATTCCTTTATACTGTTTAAATGGCATACATACTTTTGTGGTGCTGTTGTTTGCTTGGTGGTTGCAAGATTTATTCCTTAACCACTTCTATGACTCCTATGTGCAGCACATTTCTTCTCATCAGCATATTCTTTTGTTGTTAGCTTACAATAGAAAGTAGCTGTTTTTTTGGTTGTTGCAGTGTTTATTATGATATATAGCTGAAGCTATCATTTATCTTGCCTCCATAGTCTGCTGGTGTGCAATTTTCAAATCGCTCAAATGTTGTTGTCACACGAGCAGAAGTGCCAGTCCCAGAAACAAGAACAGAACCAAATAATGAAAGTTTATCAGCCCGATTGACTGAAGCCCAACAGGAAGTGCACACTCATCCTGCACCTGATGCAAGGTACTTTCTTGACATTGAAATGCTAATTTTGAGCTGTATGGTACATTTCAATCTACTCGCATCTCAAGATTCATTTTGAATTTTTGGTGCCTCTATTTGTTTTGTTTTTTTTTTGTCAACGTCCAAACATGTCAAAACTTTTGTATTTGCTCATGTTTTTCTTTTCCTGGTGAATAATGATAAGGAAATTAGAGTTTTCTTGGTGAACATGCCTTGATGCTATATTGCGTTTTCTATGATTCACTATGATATATACTGCATGTGGTAATGTCATGTGGTCGAATAACCATTGGTATGCAGTTTGTTGTAATTTTTGATTTTGGGTGTCACTTGGTAATGTCATGTGTTGTTTCCTTTTTTGTATTCCATCATATTCATGGATCATCAATTCATCATACATTTCTTTTTGGGGGAACTTATGCCATGATAAGTTCTGTGCAGCACAGGTGTCCTCAGGATGCCATGCTTAGCATGTGTGACACCTTTCATTATAGATTTGATACTTTCATGACAATTTTTGCCTCATCTTTATTGGCTGTTATTCCTATGTTCTAACATCACATTTTGATGTTTTCAGTATAGTCCAGAAAGCCTCTAGTGTCATGGAAGTATTGAGGGATGTGCTTAATTCTATGAATCCTAGGCACCCTGAGGTATGGGTTAAATTAATAGCCACATCATCAATATATCCCCTTGCTGTGTAGCTAAAGTGCTTTTGCTGTGTAAAGATAACTTATGCCCTAGTATTGCGTTCTTGCAGGGAGCAACAGATGAATTTGTGTTGGATCTTGTCGAGCAATGTACGTTTCAGAAGCAACGAATAATGCACCTTATTATGACATCAAGGTATAGATCCAGTTTTATTACTGTTGCTTTGGCATGATGTTGAAATATCCATGTACATCTTTCACCTGTTTGTTACTTGTCACTGTCTGCTACAGCCATACTGATATTTTGTGTTGTCACTATTATTTGCTAGGGATGAAACAGTGGTATCACAAGCTATAGAGCTAAATGAAGAGCTACATAAGGTCCTTGTCCAGCATGATGCGTTGCTTTCTGTCCACCCGACAACAACAGTAGCTTCTAATATAAAGGAGGAAGAGGAGGAAGAGGATGCTGAAAGTCTCTATCGGAGGTAGGATCGTGCACCATTTTCCTTCTGAACAGTGGAAGGCAGCCTCTTACAGAGTTCTCTCCCTATTAAAACAGACTGCGGAAGGGGAAAGCTCTGTCACAGGACTACACAGATGACTCGGTGCCGTCATTCCGATCCATGCCTGAGGACAAGCTGCGCCGTCCGCTGACCATCCAATCGCCTCACCACCTTGACAAGCGATTGGGTGCGCTCAACATCCGTTCACCGGACTGTGAGGAGACAAGGCCTGATCCTGCTCCGCTGATCCCGCCACCGCCCGCAAAGCACGCTGAAAGGGAGAGGTTCTTCCGAGAGAAGAGCATCGACGGCGTGGCCAGCCTGCCAGGCCACCTGAGAGGCCTATCGCAGCACAGCCGGGACGGCAGCAGCTCATGTAGCGGCAGCACTGATTACGGCGACTGATGGGGGAGCAGCAGCAGCAGTAGTACATATAGGGTTTCCCTTCTTGGGGTTGTTGGTCTCCCACTCGGTCAGGCAGGCGATACATTGGTGTTGTCGGCATCTTCTTCATGCTGACCTGTGTACACTCGCGGCTTGGTAGCATTTTGTTCTTCCTTTCACCTTTCCCTTTGGCTGATGACATTATTGGGAAACCATTGTGTTGTGTTGGTGTGGCGTTGTGGGTTGTTCTTTTCGTTCAGATCTATAGTGATTGTGATCTACTGCATGGGGTATGGCTTGGGTCTGAAGCATTGCTGTGATTTCCCCCTTTTGGCTTTCTGCTCGTGTGTGTGTGGTGTAGCACTTGGAGGTCTGTCAGAGGCGTGCGTGCTGCTGCTATTCAGCTTTAGTAGAGTCACAGTCAGTTTGCTGCTGCCGGCCACAGGGCACCAAAGTGGTCGGTCACTGTCTTTGAGAAAAGCTACTGTGCAACGCATGCGAGAAAGCACCTTGGTCTGTCTGTAGATTGAAATTTTCGAAAAACTAATGTTTTGGACTAAAACTGTGTAAAATATTTTTTTAAAAAAAAATTGAAGTTCTGCCTTTCAGTTAAAAGGGGTAGGGAGTTAAAAACAATAGAGACTGGCTAACAAGAAAAGCCCGACATATGTAGGCCCTAAACAACCACCTGGGCATCACACTCAAGAAGACAACACATGAAAGGAAAGCTAAATTACTTCGAAGCAAGCGCCTTTGTCCTTAGCTTGAAGTCTTCTTTTACTTTCACATGTGCTGTTTGGAAGCAGTTCTAAAATCACTGCAGTCGTCCCAATTTTGCTCCTTGAATTTCAAAATCAGTTTCTCTTGACCCCCTCGACTTTATAAACCAATTTTTGTGCACCTTAGTTCAAAATCAGGGAGGTAAATTGGGGAGTCAAAAAAATCATAAAAAATCCAAACTGGAGTGAGAAAAGTAGATTGGATTTTTTTCCCGTGCAGAAGAATGCCACACAAACTGGAGTGAGACATGTGGCCCAGTTCGCCGTTGGGCCCCCTCAAGTAGGATCCATTGTGGTTGTGGCCCATTCATTCTCCTGTCCCTGGCCCATTAAGCGCACGGGAATACGCCAACAGTGGTGGTTTACGGGAAGCCTGCAACATCGATTCGGGCACGTGCGCCTTCTCCGCCTTTCCTCTCGTCTCCTTCTTCGGCGTCGGCGAGAGAGGGATTCGGGGCGCGAGATGACGGCGGGGATGGCACCGGAGGTGGACGACCCGTCGCTGGCGGCGACGCTGGAGAAGTTCCGCCTCTACGAGACGCGTGCGGTGAGCCTGCACCTAAACCACCCCACCTCTGCCTCCTCGTTCGTTCCCCATCCCCACCCGATTGGAAGAATCGCTCGCTCATCCGCGCGGGGTTGGTTGATTGATTGCAGAGGTTCTACGTGATCGGGAGCTCGCGGGAGAAGCGCTGGTTCCGGGTGCTCAAGATCGACCGCTGCGAGCCCTCCGAGCTCAACGTCAGCGAGGACCCCGTCTGGTACTCGGTGCAGGAGGTCAAGAGCCTCCTCCAGCGGATCGACGAGGGAAACCGGTCCACCGGGGGACTCACCTTCGTCACCAAGGCCTACGGCATCGCAGGTGCGTCCCTAAGTCCTTGTTCCCTTTTATTATCGGCGATCAGTTAGTTGAATTCATTCTTCATTCACCCACCTCTGTTGCTCTGTATTGGAGAAATTGGATTATGAAAACTAGTTAGATAGCAGCTTGTCTTGTAGATTATAAGTATTTAGATAACATATACAGTAGTATTAGTTCATTAGAGCTGTTTTGTTGGGATTTGGAGAAAAATGGTCCATTTGATCAGGGAATAATTTACTAGAGAACGGCAGGGCTCGTTTTGATTGCACAACCGCTTCAGAACGATGGTAACTCGGGTACCCTGTGTCCCTGTGTTAGTAATGCCCCTTGCATCTCTTGCCAACACTTTGATTGTTGCTTAGTGCTCTTTACTGATATGGGTTCGCGTTCAGATTCTAGGATTAGTTATGATCAGGATAGTGCAGGGAGGGAAGGAGAGATGGCGTTTATACACCTTATTCTTTCCCAAGTTGTTCACTATTGGCTACTCACTTCAACTGCAGGCTCCTATCCTTTGCAGTTGTTCTTATGATTCTTGTTCGTTTTCATATTTAGGTTGTATCAAGTTCCTGGAGTCATATTACCTGATTTTAGTCACCAAGCGCCGCCAAGTCGGCTGCATTTGTGGGCATGCTATATATTGTATAGATGAGAGCCAGATGATCACCATCCCACACTCGTCAGTGCAAACAGATGTGGCAACCTCTAAGAATGAGCTGAGGTATAAGAAGGAGCCTTTTTTCTCTGCGCTGTTTCACACTTTTGAGTTTGCACATATTTCTGTACATTTGTTGAATTAAGAAACTTATACATCTGGAACAATAGGTACAAGAAGCTTTTGGCTAGTGTTGATCTCACCAAGGATTTCTTCTATAGCTACACATATCCCATCATGCAGAGCCTGCAGCAGAACGTTACCTCTGCAGGAATGAAGGAAATGCCTTATGAAAATCTGTTTGTATGGAACACTTTCCTGACAGAGCCAATACGTTCAAGGTGCCGCAATACTCTCTGGACAGTAGCTCTTGTCCATGGTCACTTCAAGCAGGTTAGTTATAAACTATCTGCCACCTTTTTAAGTTTTTTTTTCCTATTCATGAGATTTGGAAATTGGCATGGTTGATGACCTGCATCTTTTTGGCTTGCATAATGGCTAATTAAGTGTTCCTATATATTTTGCAGGTCAAGCTGTCAATTGTTGGCAGAGATATAAATGTCGTTCTCAGCTCTAGAAGATCTCGACACTTCGCTGGGACACGGTAATCTTTGTTTTGCTTTCTAGTCATGCCATACTTCTTGATTTCCTTTTTTCGTTTGTGTAATCTGAAGTCATTTACTCATTATTAAGGCTCACGTCCTCTTCCATTGAGCGTATTATTCTCTTATCGCTGTTATCAAATGCGCGTCTTGTTCCAAAAACTTAGAACTCATATATCTAGTATCTTTATTGGATCAATCATTCTTATACAAAACTTTTCAAATCAACACTAATTTCCTGTCATATTTCATTTACTTACCGCCTGGCACCATTTCTCTATGTTCTGCAAGACTGCAAGTTATGTATTATTGTTGGAGTATGTGAGATTTAGGCCCATGAGGCCCATGTATGACTGTCTATATAGCTACCCTTCCTAGGGTTAGCCCAATAATGAAGTAATCTAATCCTAACATGGTATTAGCCTGAGTTCCTTCCTCTCTCCCTCCCCTTCCCTGCCGCCGCTGCCACCTGGTGCTCGCCGGCGCGCCACCGCCGCCGCTGGAGCAGCTATGGCCAGCCGGCCCCCTCCCCCTCCTGGGCCTTCCTATTTCGGTGTCTTTCCCCCTCTACCTGCCTCCTCCTCGTGGGTGCGCGTGGAGCACGGCCCCTCTCCAGCCGCCGCCGCGGGCGGGCCCAGCGCCACCGCCCCCTCTCCAGTCGCCGGCGGGGGCGGCCCCGGCGTGCGCGCCCCATCCCTAGCGGCCGCCGCGGGCGGGCCCAACGCCGCCGCCCCCTCTTCAGCCGCCGGCCCGCCCCCAGACGCGGGCGGCCCTCCCCCCGGCGCGTCCTGTACCGTCGCCCCCGCCCTTCTCCTCCTGGCTGACGCCGGCGGCCTGGGCGCGGCCGGCCAGGGCCACGGCGGCCAGGGCGGCCTGGGCGCGGCCGGCCAGGGCCACAGCGGCCAGGGCGGCCAGGGCAGCCAAGGTGGCCAGGGCGGCCAGGACGGGGACGCCGCCGACCCTGCAGCGGCTCCACCGGCTGCTGACCCCACCGCGGCCGCCACCCTTGTTGCTGCCGGCCTGGGCATGCCTCCGGGCTGGGTTGCCAGGCCGCGCGCACCTGCCCCTGCCAGGCGGCCGGCACCGACTCCGTCCTCGTCGTCGCCCTCGTCGCGGCCCGCGCCGCCGCCGAGGCCGGGCAAGCCTGTCTGCGGGAGGCTACCCTTGCTTGGGAACGCGAGCGCGATGCGGCCGATGCACTGGCTCGCCAAATCGCCGCGGCGGAGCAGCTCCTCGTCACTCCTGCCTCTTCTGACGGCGGGGCCACCTCCTCCGATGCGGGTCACCGTGTGTCCCACACCGCTGTCCTCTGGCACGACCCGGCCGATCCGCTCGTGGCGCAGCTTCACTACCAGGCTGGGGGTGTCCAGAACATCCGACTCCTCGTCCCGGTCGTCCTCGACCCTGAGTCGCCCTCCTACGCCCGTTGGAGGGACCTGGTACTACTCACCCTCCACCGCTACGCCCTCGACGACCACGTCCTCCTCGACACCCCGGCCGCATTCCAGACCGCCTCGTGGCTGCGCCTCGACAGCATCGTCCTCTCCTGGATCCTCGTGACGATCTCCCTCGACCTCCACGACCTCGTCCGCAACACTGTTGGAGCACGGGGGCCTGGCTGGCGCTCGAGGGGCAGTTTCTGGGCAATGCCGAGGCACGGGCTCTGCGTCTCGATGCGAGTTTCCGGACCTTCGTCCAGGGTGACCTCTCCGTTGGCGAGTTCTGCCGCAAGATGAAGGGCATGGCGGACTCTCTCGGCGACCTTGGATGGCCCGTGGAGGACCGCATCCTCGTCCTCAACGTCCTCCGCGGGCTCAGTGACCGCTACGCTCACCTCCGGATGTGGATCACTCGTCAGCGACCCTTCCCCACCTTCTTGCAGGTTCGTGACGACCTCGTCATGGAGGAGCTCACTCAGGGAGTTTAGGCCGTGTCGGTATCTACGCCGGGGTCCTCGTCTTCCTCGACTGCTCTCGCCGCCACTCCACCACCGCGTCCGTCCGCTCCGTTGCCGTCGCCGCGGGGGGCCCGTGGCAGTGTTGGCCGTGGTGGCCGTGGGAACACACCGGCGCCGGCGCTTCCACGGGGTGCACCCTGGCCCACCTTCCACCACCCGTGGTCGGGGCGCATCTCCATGTGGCCTTTCCAGGCTCCCGGCGGCGAGTCTCGTCCGCCGGCGGCCATGTTCGCTGGTGCTCCTCCGGGGTTTCACGCCTCGTCTCCGTGGGGCCCACCTCCCGGCGCCGCGCCAGGGCCTGTCGGTTGGGACCCGACGGCTTTGGCCCACTCCTTCAGCACCACGGCCCTGACACCACCTGTTGGGCCAGAGTGGATTGCCGACTCGGGAGCCACCTACCACACCACTCCCGACCCTGGTATACTCTCTTCCGTTCACCCTCCTTCTTCCTCTCTTCCTTCGTCCATCATGGTCGCAAATGGGTCGTGTCTTCCCGTCACGTCCGTGGGTGCCGCCGGCGCTCAGGCTCTTTTCGTCTTCCTAATGTTCTTGTTGCACCTTCTATGGTTCACAACCTCCTTTCTATTCGTCGTTTTACAGCTGACAATTCTTGTTCTGTTGAGTTTGACTCTTCTGGTCTTACTGTGAAGGATTTGGCTTCCCTACGTCCTCTTCTCCAATGTGACAGCACGGGGCCCCTTTACACTCCGGTTTCCGGCGTCTGCTTCCTCTTCATCGTCAACCACTTTGTCAGCTGCTTTCGCCGCCACTCCTTCCTCCACCACTTGGCACCGTCGTCTCGGCCATCCTGGGCGTGATGCTTTGATGCAACTTAGTCGTAGTTCCGATATTCGGTGTACTCGGACTCATGATAAGCATTTGTGTCATGCGTGCCAGCTGGGCTGTCATGTTCGTCTTCCTTTTCAGTCTTCTTCTTCACATGCCTCTCATGTGTTTGATCTTGTACACTGCGACTTGTGGACATCTCTTGTCATCAGTATTTCTGGCTATAAATACTATCTTGTAGTGGTTGATGATTTTTCTCACTATTCGTGGATTTTTCCCTTGCGTGCGAAGTCTGAGGCTTTTCCCACACTTCTCCACTTCTTCGCCTGGGTGTCTACGCAGTTCGGCCTCACCATCAAGGCCGTCCAGTGTGACAATGGTCGCGAGTTCGATAACACCACCTCGCGCACCTTCTTCCTCTCTCACGGTGTCCAGTTGCGCATGTCTTGCCCGTATACCTCCTCCCAGAACGGCAAGGTTGAGCGCATGATTTGCACCACCAACGACATCATGCGCACCCTTCTTCTCTAGGCCTCCCTCCCTGCTCGCTTCTAGGCTGAGAGCCTGCACACCTCCACCTATCTCTTTAACCACCTTCCTTCCGCTGCTTGTCCAGCTCCTACACCATACCACACTCTTTTCGGTACCCCTCCTTGGTATGACCACCTTCGGGTCTTTGGGTGTGCGTGTTACCCTAACACCACTGCCACACTGCTCTTCACAAGCTGGCTCCCCGTTCGACTCTGTGTGTCTTTCTCGGGCATTCCCCTGATCATAAGGGTTACCGGTGCTATGACCTCACCTCCCGTCGGGTCCTCATCTCTCGCCATGTGGTGTTTGATGAGTCTGTCTTCCCCTTCTCCACCACTACCACGCCGGTTTCGGCCCCTGACCTCAACCTCTCCTCATTGTTTCCCACTGACCCGGTGGTCCAGCCACCTCTGCCGCTCTTTCCTGCAGGTACTGCTCCACCGTGCCCTTCGCCGGCACCGTGTCCCGGCTCGCCGCCCCCCGGTGCCGCCTCTGACTCGGTGCCTTGCACGGGTCCGGTGGCCTCGCCCCTCCGGGCGGCCCCTGCCACTACGCCTGACGAGGGCCTGGGGACGCCGGTGTCCGTTGCACCCCCGGCGCGCTTCGCCCAGCCGGTGCACATCTACCAGCGCCGGGCGCGGGCGGTCCGGCTCCCTCCACCACCGGGGGTGGCCTCTTCTCCGCCAGGGACGCCGCTGCCTCGGTCACCACCGGTG
Source organism: Bothriochloa decipiens (assembly GCA_023333625.1). Lineage (NCBI taxonomy): Eukaryota > Viridiplantae > Streptophyta > Magnoliopsida > Poales > Poaceae > Bothriochloa > Bothriochloa decipiens. Next base: position 2,821,114 of record CM041643.1, on the reverse strand, counting down.
GTGTCTCCTCCACCGACGACACCGACACCACTGGTGGCCTCCTCTCCGCCGGGTACGCCTACTCCACCGCCGTGGCCCCCAGCTGCACGTGTCGTGTCGCCGGTGTACCACCCGCCGCTTCTACACCGCGACCCGCATCATGTTCACCCGATGGTGACGCCCTGCGGTCTCGGGCTCTTGCGGCGATGCCCTGCGACCCGCAGGTCTCTCCTATACCCTCTTCCGTCCGCGCCGCCCTGTTGGACCCTCACTGGCGCCGCGCGATGGAAGAGGAGTACGCGGCTCTCCTCGCCAACCAAACATGGGCTCTGGTGCCTCGTTCGTCAGGCGCCAACGTCGTCACCGGCAAGTGGATCTGGACACACAAGCGGCGGGCTGATGGTACCCTTGAGCAGTACAAGGCTCGCTGGGTTCTCCGGGGTTTCACTCAGCGCCCTGGGGTTGACTACGATGAGACCTTCAGTCCTGTGGTGAAGATGGCGACCGTCCGCACGGTGCTCTCACTGGCTCTTACTCGCTCCTGGCCAGTGCATCAACTGGATGTCAAGAATGCCTTCCTTCACGGGAATCTCACTGAGACAGTCTACTGCAGTTAGCCGGCGGGATTTGTTGATTCTTCTCGTCCTGGCATGGTCTGCCGGCTCAACAAGTCTCTCTACGGCCTCAAGCGGGCCCCTCGGGCATGGCACTCTCGGATTGCTGCTTTCCTGGTGACACTGGGCTTTGTGGAGGCCAAGTCAGATACGTCCCTATTTATTTACCACCATGGAGCTGAGATTGCGTACTTGCTGCTCTATGTTGATGACATTGTCCTCACAGCCTTCAGTCCTTCACTACTCCGCCGCATCATCAGCGCCCTACAGCAGGAGTTCCCTCTGAAGGATCTGGGTGTGCTCCACCACTTTCTCGGGGTCACTGTTGAGCCTCGTCCCACTGGGCTTCTTCTTCACCAGCGGCAGTACACTCTTGATATCCTGGAGCGAGCAGGGATGACTGGCTGCAAGCCCTGCTCCACTCCGGTTGACACACAGGGCAAGCTGTCAGAGGCCGTGAGCAGCCCAGTGGCAGACCCCACTGCGTACCGGAGTCTCGCTGGTGTTCTTCAGTACCTCACCTTCACCAGGCCGGACATCACCTACGCCGTGCAGCAGATCTGTCTTCACATGCACGATCCCCGAGAGCCCCACCTGACTGCTCTCAAGCGCCTCCTCCGCTACCTCCGCGGCACCGTCAACTACGGGTTGCTTCTTCACCGGTCCCCCTCCACCGAGCTGGTCGTCTATACTGACGTGGATTGGGCCGGGTGTCCGGATACTTGGCGCTCAACCTCCGGCTACGCCGTCTTCCTGGGCGGCAACCTGGTGTCCTGGTCATCCAAGCGCCAGCCGGTCGTCTCCCGCTCTAGTGCCGAGGTGGAGTACCGCGCTGTTGCTAACGGCGTGGCTAAGGCTTCCTGGCTCCGGCAGCTCCTCACCGAGCTTCACAGCCCTCTCCCGGAGCACACTGGTCTACTGCGACAACGTCAGTGCGGTGTACCTCTCTACCAACCCTGTGCAGCACCAGAGGACCAAGCATGTGGAGATCGATCTACACTTCGTCCGGGATTAGGTCGCCATCGGCGATGTTCGGGTTCTCCACGTCCCGACCACCTCCCAGTTCGCCGACAACTTCACCAAGGGTCTCCCGTCCTCGACCTTCGCCGAGTTCCGCTCCAGCCTCAACATCACCGGTGGCTAGTTGCGTTTGTGGGGGGCTCGTGTGTTGTACTTCTTTTCGTGTCCAGTCTGTAAACTCCGCTGCGCCGGTAGTTCAGACTGCGGGGGGGTGTTGGAGTATGTGAGATTTAGGCCCATGAGGCCCATGTATGACTGTCTATATAGCTACCCTTCCTAGGGTTAGCCCAAAAATGAAGTAATCTAATCCTAACAATTATCTCATTTTTGTTCAATTGAAAATTTACTACCTCTACACGGTTTCTCTAGGTATTTGAAAAGAGGTGTGAATGACCATGGAAAAGTTGCTAATGATGTTGAAACAGAGCAGATAATCTTTGAAGAAGAGGCTGGTTCCTGGAAGGGAACAATGAGTGCCGTAGTACAGATGCGAGGATCAATCCCTCTCTTTTGGTCACAAGAGGCTTCTCGACTTAGTCCTAAGCCGGATATTTTTGGTTAGTAGATTTTGTGAATCATTGATTATAATCTCAGACCAACTGATAATAGTTTGATTGCAGGATTATTCATATAAAATCTTAAGATTTTATCCTTATGGTTGAATAAGACACCTGCATTCATATAAAAACTTTAATATTTTATTTCCGTATGGTAGAATAACAGACTTGCACATCTGAGAATGGTCTTGAGGTTTGGCTGTTAGATGTTTGATGTGCTCTTTTAACTTCAAATCTGACTATTATTTTAGGCTTTGAAATGAATATAAAATTTGTTATGAGTAGCACCTATCTTCATTTTCACTGTGAGAATCTAGGCCTGAGTATATACATACCAGGTATTGGGAAATATGCACAAAACCCACACATGACAAAAAGATAACATATACATCCAACAAAAGAAATTATTACTTCTTTCTCACCTTAAAATTTTGCTGCAGTACAGAGATATGATCCCACATATGAAGCAACAAAATTACATTTTGATGATCTCGCCCGGCGATATGGACATCCTATCATAATACTTAATTTGATAAAGGTACATACTTGCAACTTGATTTTCTGATCCCAACTTGAGTCTTTAACCCTAACTAGTACATTGCATAGGAATTGGTTGCTACAGTTACACATTGATGTCTGTCCAGAAATACAATATTCCTTTTTGTGTCTCGTATATTTATTGATTCTTAATGCCTCTCCATTAGAAATTACACTATATTACAGTTCTATGCATTGTGGAGTCAAAACTGAACTGAACAATCTGTATCTCTTTTATATTTTGCATGGACATGTTGGTTAGCAGTGTAGCTGTGTTACTGGTTTCTACTCTTCGTTGTCTTGTTTGTACTGATAATCAACATGTTAACTTTTTTCTTCCATGTATTACTCATCAAGATTTTCAATTCTTTATGTAGACTGTTGAAAAAAGGCCACGTGAAATGATGCTTAGGCGTGAATATTGTAGAGCTGTTGAATATCTTAATCAAAATGTCCCAGAGGAGAAGAAGTTGAGGTTCATCCACTGGGATTTTCATAAATTTGCTAAAAGGTTTTCAAGTGCTTCTTGGCTACTTTCAAACTTATGCAGGCTAGTGCTTGTTCACATGCTGATGTTTCACCTTTACTTTTTCCAGCAAATCTGCAAATGTACTAGGTGTTTTGGGAAAAGTTGCAGGTGAAGCACTGGACCTTACTGGGTTTTACTATAGCGGAAAGCCAAAAGTTCAGAAAAAAAGGTCAATTCAGCTTAGTCGAACTAGCACTGCGAGGTAAATATGCGATCTGTTAGAATGTATAGCTTACAACAAATAGGACCATTGTATTGTATCCTGCAGATGTTTTATCCGAGAATTGAGATATCAAATATAAGAAGGGAGCAGTTTCATATGGCTAATCATCTGTCCATACCACACTAATAACTAGGGGTACTACCAATACTAACTGTTGGCAATGTTTCTTTCTGCGCAGGGATGGCTCCCTTGATATAAGGGCTAGTTCTGGAGATCTTTCAAGGCTCTCTAGTAATGCTGAAGCACTTAGTTCTACAGGCTTTCAGGATATGAGAAATGAAGCTAACAAACAAGAGTTTCTTGGTGATACTGCCTGTTACCAAACTGGAGTTCTTCGTACAAATTGCATAGATTGCCTGGATCGCACAAATGTTGCACAGTATGCTTATGGCCTTGCTGCTTTGGGGAGGCAACTTCATGCAATGGGACTGACAAATGTTTCAAAAATCCACCCTGATAGCAGCATTGCATCCGCTTTGATGGAAATGTACCAAAGCATGGGTGATGCACTTGCTCATCAGTATGGAGGATCTGCAGCACATAACACGGTTAGTAAATATTCTTTAGCACATATAAATGAACAATAATTGCCACTCATTTCCAATGCTCTTAGGATCCAGATTCCAGAAGTCCTTTTCTTTTCTTTTTTTTCGGGTTTGTTGGGGGGGGGGGGGGGGGGTTTGTTAGAACTTTAGATAAAGGTGGTCAGCAGACATATCTGCTATTTGCCTCTTTGGCCCTCCCCTGTTTCAAACATTCAGTACTGCCCAATGAACACAATTTCAGGTTTTCCCTGAGAGGCAAGGGAAGTGGAAGGCTACTACTCAGTCTCGGGAGTTTCTGAAATCAATTAAACGGTATTACAGTAATGCCTACACTGATGGTGAGAAGCAGGATGCTATAAATCTGTAAGTCTATCGTGTTGCTTTATCATCATAGATGTATTGAACATAGAAGCTAGTGAACCAGCTCTTGAGTTGTTTGCTGCCATGGGTGCAATGACTACCTCTGCTAATTTATAGTTTGGTGGTACTATCAGATTTCTTGGGTATTTTCAACCACAAGAAGGAAAACCAGCTCTTTGGGAGCTGGATACTGATTACTATCTTCATGTGACAACAGCTGGGGATGATCTTATGTCTGATAGCTACCACTTGAGGCAAGTTTTAGTGGTTATTCAGTTCACTTGTTATGATACATTGTTTTCAGTTCCTTAACAAGATGATAACTCACAGTTCTGCACCTGAAAATAATGTGTTTGTGGGATTTGGAGCTGCATGGAACCCTGGAACCACATTGAGCCCTGTTCCAGCATGTAAAGAGGATTTCTCAAGGATGAAACTCACTTCGTTTGACAAACTTATAGAAAGAACATGTAGTTCGATAAGGAATGTAAGGCTTCATTGTGATGCTGATCTAAAGCTTACTGGAGGTGTTGGAACTTCTGGAATGGCGCCAGATGCAGCGTATGCAATTTCCCCCCTTGTAACATATAGTTCTTGGTTGAATTTATTTTTTGTGATGCTGTTCTGATAGCATGCTTTTATGGTTCAGTGAGATACAGCTTAAAAGCCCAAACTGGTTGTTTGGTCAAAGAAAACATACGGAGACAGTTTCAACTTCAAGAGTTGCCCCGGTTGAAAACGTGAATGAGGGGAACAAAGATGAATCAAATGTCTCTCTTTGTGGGGAACTAAATTGGCTATCCTCCTCAGTTGAATCATGTGAGGAGGACATTTTCAGAAGGTGACTCCATAAATTGCTATAAATCTTTACAATGACTCCATTGTTAGTGTGTGATTGATACGCATCACTTTCACATTCCATTGTATATAACTTTGGAAATTTTTTACCTTTGCAATATGCAGGTATCTTGCATTCACAACAGCAGATGTAGAGAATGGCTGGTACGGCGGAGCACTTATATATGACCAAGATGAAAACAGCGGGGCTTACAAGCACTATTCTGAACTCTGCCAGGTGAGCGTCTCAATGGTTTGGAAGAAAAAGAAACCCAAACAATAAATCTCATCATCTTGCTTCTGAGAGTATTGAGTTTGCATATATTTATGTTTGTGATACTGTAGGGAGCTGTCATGGATCCTTTTGAGCATGACCCTGAGAAAGAGCGGCATTATGCGGAGGCCCTTAGTGTGGATCTCGACATCTCAAATGATGCACGGGTAGAGGCCGAAATGCAAGCCGCGCTGGATGACTACCAGATCATAGGGTCGGACCTGAGTATCATCCCTTCATGCGGAGCACTTGCGGAGGATCCAAGCCAGCTGACGAGGTGGATCATTGGAGATGAGAAGCTGCTTGTGGGTGCTGCACAGTAGAACGGTGGGTTTCTGTGGAAGGTTGTACAGCAATAGATTGCCATTCACCGACTCAGCGTGTGTTTTAGAGCTATTTCCCTGAAACAATTACATAATGTATTTAGCCATTTTTTTTTTCATGGGAGCACATTTGAATAATCATGATGATTGAATGATTGTAATGTGCTTGCATGCGGTGCAATTTATTTTTGCTAGTGCACGCGCATGCCCATGTATCGATTAAGGATGGAGTGTATGCATTGTTGGTGTAGCAGGGTGGCCCTGCTGCAGGGATTGACATTGTTAATTATTATAAATAGTAAAGTGAAATGCTCCATATGTTCAAAATTATAATATGTTTTGGCTTTTCTAGATACATTGTTTTTATTACGTGTCTAGATATATATCTATGTTCATAGCCAAAGTAATGCATCTAGAAAAGTCAAATCGTCGTATAATTTGGAATAGAGGGGGTACTAGTTAATTGTGTCGACAGCAGGTCAGTCTATTGCTTCGAGGCAGCACAATTGGAAGGTATGCCAAGGTGGTTCATTGGTTTATATATAAATATAAATGAAATCATGTTCTTTTTGCCTCTCCATGCTTGTGCTGCCTCATCAGTTTCCCATGTTAAAAAAAAAACATATTGTGCTGGAATGTGTGAGGTCTCGTCTCAACGACGTTGTCAGGCAAAATGCGGTAAGTTGTTGGTTAAAGGCACAGCCGCCTCCTGCAAAGGGACGAAGCTTCTGAACATGGACCCGCATGAGGATTTTTTCCAGCTAATAAACACGATGCGACGGCAGCCTGCACACCGCGTTCTCCTTTTCCACTGATGAGGGCAAGGCTTTTTCACGGAAAAAAAGAGATGAGGGCAGGGCTGGCATGGACCAGTGTTATGGGCCGTATTCTTGGGCCGGTCCGGCCCATCAATGATTTCCAATCGAGGGCCTGCCTGCGATCGTGACCATACATACGGTTGCTGCTAGCTAGGTTGCGCTGTAGATGGCCAAATCGTCATTAGTACTATAATAACCACATGAGCTTGTTGGGTTGCAGATGGATCCGTTGCTTCGTCACTCCCATACCTTCCGTAGGTAAGTACGCCGCGCCACCATGAAATTCTGAGCCTTGAATCTTGCAATTCCACCTTCACTGCCCTTAGTTATAACTAAAAATAACCACAGTAGCCGAATTCCCTAGGACCATGCTATATGCTACCTGGTAATTACTGCTTACTATACAGATAAACAGACACAACACTTTTACTTTAGTTTTGTGCTGCAATTCGTGGCCATTACCAGTAGGAGGCAGTGCATTTTCTTTCTTCTAACTTGTTTATTTATTTATTAATGGGTTAATTGTGCAATGCCTGCTAATATCACCGTGTTGTTGATTCTGTTTGACAACTGACACAGTTATGCGCCGTCTCTGATGAATTGCACGGTATAATCGTAATAGCCAAGCTGCTACTAGAATCTCTCACATGTGGACTGTCCACTTTGCGTGTTTGTATACAGCTAGAGAGATTGGATTTTGACCGTGTGGATGGTATATATTACCAGATTTTTCAGATCCAGCAGTTATAGTCGTAACATGTACAGTGCTTGATTGTGTATGCAGGAGATCTGGTGTCATATACATTCCCTA
>CM041643.1:2778258-2798687 GCA_023333625.1 Bothriochloa decipiens | reverse complement strand
GATTGTGTATGCAGGAGATCTGGTGTCATATACATTCCCTAATGACAATGCATGACGCTGCTCGTGCTGCTTGCCTTTCTCGTGCTTTTCTACGTTCTTGGAGATGCTATCCAAAACCGATCTTGGATTCGTATACGCTCATGCCGCTGCACGGATGCGGACAAAATTTATTCTCCAAAGTTGACACAATTCTGAAAAACCACTCAGGCGTTGGCGTGAAGATATTCAGACTTAATTTATTCTCTATTTCACGCCGTGACGTAAACATCGACAGTTGGCTCAAGGTTGCTGTTAAACCGGGCATCCAAAAGCTCAGCCTTCGGCTACATGAAGAATACAACTTCCCATGCTCTCTTTTATCTGATGGGGTTAAGAACTCTGATTTGTCATCTAGCTCTTGCCTCTTGTGCCTTCCGCCTTATCCTTGGAAAGCCTAACAAGTCTGAACCTGACTTTTGTGTGTATCGGGGAGGGTGAATTGGAGGGTTTTCTTTCCAACTCCCTTGCTTTGGAGAAGCTGTACCTCTCTGGTTGCAATGAGATGATTTATCTGGAAATACCTTGTGTGCTGCAGCGGCTCAGGCATCTGAGTGTTCACTACTATCAGAGGCTTCAAACAATAGAGAATAAAGCTCCAAACCTCTCCAATTTAGACTTTGATGGAAAATATGTTGTTAGAGGAACATTGCAGGCGAAGGAACTAAGGATGAAATATTCAGAGTGTGTCTGTTATGCTCGTGTCAAACTTCCGTCCATTATGCCAAATCTAGAGACGCTTCGCATATTCTCTTATGATGAGGTATGCTCTGAAACTTTTTTGTTTTTTTTATTTATGCATATTAGATAGAAGAGTAGTGATACATATAGTATTAGATAGAAGAATAGTGATACATATAGCATACTACAATAACCATATGCCATGCATACCTGGTCAATACACCAATGCTGCCTACCAAATTCGTCTACCTTAAGCACCTACGCATTCAAATTCCACGAGAAACTAGTAAGGTGTCGTATGACTATTTTTCTCTGGTACCTTTCTTGGACGCGTCTCCTTCCTTGCAGACTTTGTCCTTGAGTGTAAGTTGCCGACACCATTCGTTCACTACATCCTTCAAGTATATGATATCTGGTTACTCGATCCATCCATTGATCAAGTTTCATGATGTTGTCTTCTCAGATAGGAGTATATCATCAGGAAGAAGGTATGCAGAATGAATCAGTCTTGGGAGGCTCCCACCTTCTGAGGCAGCTGCCCAAACACTGCCGCTGTGACTGCCTCAAGAGTTTGGAGATCACAGGGTTCAGCTCTACCAAGAGCTTGGTGGAGCTAACAAGTTGCATTGTCAAGAGCGCAGTCTTGTTGGACCATCTTACGTTGGACACCCTTAATGGTACATATAGGTGTTTCGAGGAAAAAAATGATAATGGCTTATGTCTAGTTTGTGACAGCTTGAGCAAGGATGTGATCGACGAAGCCTCTAGAGCGGTCAAGGCTGTAAGAATGTACATTGAGGATAAAGTCCCGCGTGCAGCTAAACTCACAGTTCGGGGGCCTTTTACCCGGTGTCATTCCATCCCGGCCAATGGCTGGGCAGTAAACCACACTTAAGGGAGATGCCACTGGCTGATTACGCCATGTTCCAATGCTTGTTTCGTATATAGATAGCTTATTGTGTAAGCTGTTATATATCTTACAAGTGCAACGTCTAATCTACTAGTAGATAGACAGAACCATGTTTTGTCTCTTGAACTAATTACTAATGGACCAGTTGGTTGATTGTGTGGTTTTCTTGGAATCTATCATGCCTTCATGTGTGTGGAGTTTGGTTGTAATTAGAGATCATTTAATTGATGAAGAAAAGTAGGGATGCACTGTGCGTATACTGATGGAGAGCAAGGCAAAGCCATGAGCATGACGCAACAATGCCCATGCATGCATTTTACTGACCCAATTTTGCAGATGAATGTAGTCTAGCTACTTGGACGTCACTACTATTTGTGGTTTCTGATGCAGCGTGCAGGTTTCAGTGCCTGTGTCTGCATTTTTCAGGAGAAGTGACTGCTAATTGTTTGGGTCATATTGGCAATCAACCCTTCCGATGCCTGTGAAGTTTTCTTCATGTGATGTGAATGTAAAGCAGAAGTTGTTTGGAGGGCTGCTGTGGCAACCCGTATCCATTTTCATAGACCGCTACGGAGCAAAGTACCGGTATAATCTTCAGCATAATATAATCTAATATAAAGTAGTATTAGTGATATGCATCAACACTTTAGGGCTACTTTGGCAATAGGTGACTATAAACCCAGGGACAAGAACCCCCGACGGGAAAAATTTTTAGAAATTTGATTCCCGCCTCTACACAGGGAGATTTCCACGTCGTGGGGGGTTTTTCCTGTTTCCGTTTGGCAACAGGTTTTTTAGGGATTAATTCGCTCGCTGCTGTTGAGATGATGCATACAGCTGCTGTTGCAACTTTTGAACTGCACGATGCTGTAGGCCTACTGTAGCTGCAAGCCACAGCTTGTGTATGCATAGTACGTCTTAGAAAATAGAAAACATGCCTGGGAAAATAAAGAAAAAAAGCAGAATTTTTGAATAATACAAGGAAATCACCATAGATCGTTGCCAACGACAACATTTTCATCATGAGCATAATGCATGAAAAATCACAAGAACAAAATTATTTGATTGACATAGTCCAATACATAGAAAGTTTAATTCTTCAACCTAGCTAATCCATTCATCTCCATCCAGATATCCAAGCGATATATCAAAAAATAAATTATGGTTTAATTCCTTTTCTTCTGAAATCATACATTACCCAGAACTCTGCAAGTAAACACAACAAATAACATTAGCAACTAGAGATATAGCTAAAGTAAACTAATCAAAGTTTCAGAAACTAAAAATCAAAGTTTACAGCTGTTTTGGTGTTGCTGTTACTAAAAATTAAAGTTTTTAGTACATAGCTAAATTTAATAACCTTAATCTCTTGACTGAAACAATAGCACTGTGGCATACATTTAGGCAAAATGGTCTTTAAACTCGATCTAACTAGAATAATACATGTATCATCACCTCCTGTTTAAATAAGTTGCATCCACCTATAAAACTAAGAAGCATATACACAGAAAATAAAACGTAGCTGAACTTGAATCAGAAATACTCTTGAATCCATGTGCCTCTAATAGTTACTTTTACAAGAGGCTAAAAACAAGTTTAATAAATTGAAAAGTGAGCAAGTGAGCATATCCATCTTAAGTAAGCCAATTGCTCAAGATGGTCACATCAGCAATATCACAGATTCTGGAATAACAGGATCTCATCACAGAATGCAGAACTCTAATGACAGAACAAAGAAACAGAACAGCATAACAAGGACTGACAATAAGAAACATTGGCGTTAATTTCAGAAACTCTAATAAACATCATCTTGTGTACTCAGAGTCTATTGAGCCCAATAAAACAGGAGAGTTTGCCTCTGCATCAGTTGTCAGCTCAAGAGCATCAGTTGGCCTCTGCATCATACTACGCTAGTCGGAACCACAAAATCATGAAAAATGAAAATATGAGGCATAAGTCTCTCCACCATACGAATACAGACATCTCATACGGATTTTTGTTTTGCATCCTTACATCCAATTGAAAATGGTGATCTCTCATAATTATACTTCATACAGAAATCATGTTCAACTATTCGATTACCATCTTCCAACAAAGCTAAATGGTTTTCACATGATCATCTCCATCCAGCATTAGATAATTAATAATAAAATATGGACAAGGGACTTACTGGCAAGTTTGGAACTGAACAAACTACGACTTCAATGGAGCACATAATAGAGTAATCGTCTGTGCAAAAATACTTCCTGTGGCAACACTTCCTGTGCAAAATAGAGTAGTGGACTATCAGCCAAAATGGACACATAACTTCAAATATGGACACAAAACTTCAAATAACGTACAACCTCTAATCTTTAGAAAGAAGTTTCAAATAACATACAATGATACAATAATATACAGTCTTCTTATAAAGCAAAGGGCTTCTTTTGGAACTTAGCAACTTTTGTATTTTTCCATTTTGTCCATTTATCCGGCTCCACAATGACCATGGACAAAGACTCATTCCAGCTAACACCACTCTCTTCTAATGCATCTCGTATTGCCTTCCAGTTGCCCTTTAGCTCATTTTCCTTCTCATGTAGTTGCTACTTTGTGAAGTGTGCTAAAGGAAACATTTGGGTAAAATTCTCTGAGATACTTCTTCAACCTTCACTAGTCCACCCATTCTGATCCCTGAACATGGGGATGTTCACATGGTCTCTCATGATATTAACAAGCCCTTTCTCATAACTAATGTTCCAATTAGCCCTTGACATTGCTGCAAGTAATAATTATAGAAATACATCTCATAAATATTATAGAATGTATTGCAAAATCCATCAAGTTATGGTTCTAATACAAACATGAAATTTTCAGATACACAACTAGCTTCATGCTCAATGCTACTCATCTTCATTCAAATACATCAACTAAAATAACCAGCGTGGACCAAGCCAAATGAGTACTGCAGTAGCAAGCTGTATACATATCTTTATAAATCAAGTTAAATATCTATTCAAGTTCATTTCACATGCAAAACCGGTAGGATGCACCAAACCTGAACCTGCCCTCCTGTCGACAAGCGCCTCCTATCGACAAGCGACAGTAGAAGCATTTCAGATCATATATATAAATAAGTAGGCATTTCAGATCAAGCAAGACAATAGTAAGCAGTACAATTTAGAGGAAAGAATAAGATCAGCTAATCATTTCTGAAGAAAAAAATAGCTCACTTAACTGAATTTTGTAAAGATCGAACACTGAACTAAAACACTGAACTCTAGATCAATTGCATTAGCCCCTTTGCCTCCGCTTCTTTACCACAACAGCTAAAAGCAAAATGTTGTAGCATATCACAACAATTGAACAACCTATGGTACTACAACAAAACCTATCTCAGTTTACATTTCTACTACTACGAGCATTTGATTGCACATTTGCATTTCAGATCAAGCAAAATCACATTTGATTGCACATTTGCATTTCAGTTTACATTTCTACTACTACGAGGAGGGATTCTGTTATGTACCTGATGCGAGGCAGGAAAAGCACCGAGGACTGCGGATTGGACGATAGCAGCCTGGCCTGGTGAAGCCGTGCTTGCAGAGGACGTACATCGCCACAGCTCGCTGGAGACAGTCACTGAAGGCACGTCTACTGCAACTTCGTGGCTCGGGGATCGGGATAGTTCCAAGATCTAGACGAAACAATGGAGAATCGGTGAAACCCTAGCGAATTAGGTGAAACCCTAGTGAATCAGCAGGAAGGGAAGAGAAGGAAAAGGGAGGGCATACCAGGTGGATGCTCATCGCCGTCGAATAGTCATCGCTATCTTGACGCCTGCGGAGGACGCACGTGCTCGACCGGCCATCGCCGCCTTGGCACCTGAGGTCCCGAAGGGATGGCAGCGCAGTGGCCTGTGTGGATGGCGGCATCGTAGCTCTCCTCACACCGAACCGAGAGGGAGGATTGGCGGCGGCTCAGCTCTCCTGGGAGGATGGGCAGCGACGACGATGGCTGCCTGGCGGCACTCTTCTTTGCGTCCTCGAGAGGACTTGCGACGCGAGTGACGGGGAACTGGCGCCCGGTGCCAAAGAGGTGTGGAGCGGCTGCCCGAGGAAAATGAGTGGATTCGGGTCGTCCTCCCCCTCCGCGTGGGTTTCCAAAGGGCGCCATAATCTAGCCCGTGGTCAGTTTCCGCGCGGGCTTCTCGCCCCGGGAAAAGGCCAGGATCCCTCCGGGATTGTGGGCTGCCAAAGTAGGCCTTAAAGATATTGTGCTGGAATATGTGAGGTCTCAATGACGTGGTCAGGCAAGGCAAGATGCAGTAAGCTTGTTGGTTAAAGACACAACCGCTTCCATTGTATGCCTGAAAGAGACGAAGCTTAAGCTTCAGAACATGGAACTTAGTGCAAAATTCCTTCTCCTTTTCCATGAAATGAATGACATGAGGGCAGGGATGGCATGAACCAGTGTTATGGGCTGCATTATTGGGCCGGTCCGGCCCATCAATGATTTCCAATCAAGGGCCTGCCTGGGATCTACATACGTCCTGTCCCCTCCTCTCACCTTGTTCTGAATCTGACGACGACATTACTGATTAGGGAAGGAGGGTCCTTCCTGCGGCGGCCATGGTGTCGCTAGAGCATCAGGGGCAAGCCCTACCCCTACCCCAGAGTAAGCCTTCTTGCACAGCCAATTACCTCTCTTCATAATCATACATACGCGTGCTGCTAGCTAGGTTGCGCTTCAGATGGCCAAATTGTCATTACTTTTTTGGGTTGGGTTGCAGATGGATCCATTGCTTCGTCACTCCCATACCTTCTGGAGGTGAGTACGCCGCGCCGCCATGAAATTCTAAGCCTTTAATTTTGCAATCCCATCACTGCCCTTAATAATAAGTACTACAACAACAACATAGCCTTTTGTCCTAAGTAAGTTGGGGTAGGCTAGAGATGAAACCCAAAAGAGGCATGAAAACAAAGAACACATAAATGGTACAAGAAAAAAATTACGGTTTAGGCACGTTAATTGCTAGTCTCCAAGCGCTCCTATCCATAGCTAAATCCTTAGGGATATTCCACTCCTTAAGGTCTCTCTTAACCGACTCATCCCAAGTCAGTTTAGGTCGACCTCTACCTCTCTTTATATTACTGACCCACTTTAGAACCCCACTACGCACCGGTGCCTCAGGAGGCCTCCGTTGGATATGGCCAAACCATCTCAACCGGTGTTGAATCAATTTTTCCTCAATTGGTGCCACCCCAACCCTATCCTGAATATTGTCGTTCCAGACTCTATCCCTCCTTGTGTGCCCACAACACCATCGTAACATACGCATCTCTGCTACACTCAATTGCTGGATATGTCGCCTTTTTGTAGGCCAACATTCAGCACCGTATAACATCGCTGGACGAATTGCTGTACTATAAAACTTACCTTTTAACTTCTGAGGCACCCTTCTGTCACAGAGGACGCCTGAAGCTTGATGCCATTTCAACCAACCGGCTGAAATTCTATGCCTAACATCTTCATCAATGTCACCATCCTTTTGTAGCATCGATCCTAAATACCGAAAAGTATCCTTCTTGGCCACCACTTGCCCATCGAGGCTAACGTCTCCCTCCTCATTCCTAGTCACGCTGAAATTGCACCTCATGTACTCGTTCTTGGTCCTACTAAATCTAAACCCTTTCGACTCTAACGTGTGCCTCCATAGTTCTAACTTCCTATTAACCCCTGCCCTACTCTCATCCACTAGCACCACATCATCAGCAAAGAGCATACGCCAAGGGATATCACCTTGTATGTCCCTTGTGACCTCATCCATTGCCAAAGCAATTAAATAAGGGCTCAATGCTGACCCTTGATGTAGTCCTATTTTAATTAGAAAGTCATTGGTGTCGCCATCACATGTTCGGACACACGTCACCACATCCCTGTACATATCCTTGATGAGGGTGATGTACTTAGTTGGGACTTTGTGCTTTTCCAAGGCCCACCACATGACATTTCTCGGTACTTTGTCATATGCCTTCTCGAGGTCAATAAATACCATGTGCAAGTCCTTCTTCTACTCCCTATGCCTCTCCATCAACTGTCGTAATAAGAAAATTGCCTCCATGGTCGACCTACCACGCATAAACCCAAATTGGTTTTGGGTCACACTTGTCACTCTTCTTAGGCGATGCTCGATAACCCTCTCCCAGAGCTTCATCGTATGGCTCATCAATTTAATCCCACGGTAATTAGTACAACTTTGAACATCTCCCTTGTTCTTGAAGATCGGTACTAATATACTTCTCCATTCTTCAGGCATCTTGTTTGACCAAAAAATGAGGTTAAAAAACTTAGTTAACCATATTATCGCTCTGGCACCTAGGCATCTCCACATCTCAATGTGGATACCGTCAGGGCCCATCGCTTTACCTCCCTTCATCCTCTTCAAAGCCTCCCCGATCTCTGCCTCCTGAAATCTCCTCATGAAACGTCTGTTGTAACGTCAAATGAGTCATCCAACTTCAAGGAAGGACCCTCATTCTCCCCATTAAATAACTTGTCAAAGTACTCTCTCCACCTGTCCTTGATCTCCTCATCCCTCACCAAAAGTTGATCCGTCCCATCCTTGATGCATTTGATTTGGTTGATGTCCCTCGTCTTCCTCTCGTGGATCCTAGCCATCCTATAAATGTCCTTCTCCCCTTCCTTCGTGCCTAGTTACTGATAAAGGTCATCATATGCCTGACCTTTTGCTACACTCACCACTCGTTTTGCAGCCCTCTTCGCTATTTTATAGCCCTCAATGTTGGCTGCACTCTTGTCATGATGGAGGCGCTTGAACCACTCCTTCTTCTCCCTAATAGCCCTTTGCACCTCGTCATTCCACCACCAGGTGTCTTTTACTTCCCGTTTGCCTCCCCTACTCACTCCAAACACATCCGAAGCCACCTTTCGAACACATGTTGCCATCTTTAGCCACATGTCATCTGCATCTTCTCCTTCTTTCTACGGCCCCTCATCTAGCATCCTCTCCTTAAATGTTTGCACTGCTTCCCCCCTAAGCTTCCACCATTTTGTTCTCGCAATCTTGGCCCGATTGTCCCGATGGACACGTACCCGAAAGCAAAAATCCGCCACCACAAGCTTGTGTTGAGGGACAACACACTTCCCAGGTAACACCTTACAATATAAGCAAGCACGTCTATCCCTCTCCTTGCAAGGATAAAGTCGATCTGACTCAGGTGTTGTCCGCTACGAAAGGTCACTAGATGGGATTCCCTCTTCTTAAAGACGGTGTTCGCTATCAACACATCGTAGGCCAACGCGAAGTTCAAAACATCCTCCCCCTCTTGATTTCTACTACCATACCCGAAACCCCCATGCACCCGCTCGAAACCTATATTAGTCGCACCCACATGGCCGTTGAGGTCTCCTCCTATGAAGAGTTTCTCGCTGATAGGCATAGTACTAACCATGCTATCGAGATCTTCCCAAAACTGCCTCTTGGTGCTCTCACAAAGACCTACCTGTGGGGCATAGGCACTTATCACATTCAGAGCCAAATCTCCAACTACCAACCGGAATAGGATAATCCGGTCGCCTTTCCTCCGCACCTCAACTACTCCATCCTTAAGGCTCCTATCGATCAAGATGCCTACACCATTCCTACCCGATGTTGTCTCCGTGTACCAAAGTTTGTAGCCAGTATCCTCCACCTCCTTCTTCTTCTGGCCCTTCCATTTAGTCTTCTGAACGCATAGAATATTTACACGCCTCCTAATTGCTGTATCGAATAGCTCTCTTAACTTACCCGTTAGGGACCCTACATTCCAGCTACCTAGACGAATCCTAGTTGGCTCGGCTAGCTTCCTTACCCTTCGCACCCGTCGAGGGAAGTGCGAAGACCCTTGCTCATTTTTCACTACACCCGAGCGCAGATGTAGCGCGTCACAAAGGTTGCGATGACCCGACCCTTACTCATTTATCATCGTACCCAGATCACGATACGACGCGCCACTAAGGGGATGACGACCCGGCCCTTGCACATTTGACACTACACCCGGGTTCCGATGTAGCGCGTCGCTAAGAGGGTTACGCCCCAACGAATCTCTTGTGGGTTTCATATCCATGAGAGTGGCTGGTTTTGAAATGTTGGCTAGCCGCATCTAACACACCCTCCTCCTTTATCCGGGCTTAGGACCGGCTATGTTGAAATGACCCAAGAAAGTCTTCCAATCAACATAGGCGAAGTTTGTCCTTAATAATAAGTAAAAAGAAAAAAACACACTAGCTAGTTAATTTCCTAGGACGATGCTATAATGCTACATGGAAATTATTATTCACTGTACTATATATATAAACAGACAAAACACCTTTGCTTCAGTTTATTTTGTGCTGCAATCCGTGGATCATAAAATACAATTAGCGTGCAGGTTTTATTAGCAGTGCATTTTATTTCTTCTAACTTCTTTATTTATTTATTTATTTATTATTGGGTTAATTGTGCAATGCCTGCTAATATCACCACCATGTTGTTGACCGGTTTGACAACAACTGACACAGTTATGCGCCATCTCTGATGAAATGCACAGTATAATCATAACAACCTAGCTAGCTAGGATCTCTCACTTGTGGGCTGTCGACTCTGTGTGTGGATGATTTATATTACCGGCCTTTTCAGATCCGGCAGTTATATGTAGTCGTAACATGTACCGTGCTTATGTACCCAGGATATCTGGTGTCATATACATTCCCTCATGACAATGCGTGACGCCGCTCGTGCTGCTTGCCTTTCTCGCGCCTTTCTACGTTCCTGGAGATGCTATCCCAAACTGATCTTGGATTCATGGACGCTCTCGCCGCTACGTGGGCAAAGTTTATTCTACAAAGTTGACACAATTCTGAAAAAGCACTCAGGCGTTGGCTTGAAGATATTCAGACTTAATTTATTGTCTATTTCATGCCGTGACGTGGACGTGGACAGTTGGCTCAAGGTTGCTATTACACCGGGCATCCAAAAGCTCAACCTTTGGCCACATAAAAAATACAACTTCCCATGCTTCCTTTTATCTGATGGGGTTAAGAACTCGATTCGTCATTTGGATCTTACCTCTTGTGCCTTCCGTCCAACGCCTGAACTTGGACCCTTGAGAAGCCTAACAGGTCTGGACTTTAGTTTTGTGCATATCACGCAGGATGAATTGGAGGGTTTTCTTTCCAATTCCCTTGCCTTGGAGAAGTTGTTCCTCTGTGGTTGCATGGAGATGATTTATCTGGAAATACCTTGTGTGCTGCAGCGGCTCAGGCATCTGACTGTTCACTGTTGTCCGATGCTTCAAACGATAGAGAACAAAGCTCCAAACCTCTCCAGTTTGGACTTTGATGGAAACAATGTTGTCAGAGGAACATTGCAGACGAAGGAACTAAGGATGAAACATTCAAAGTGTGTCAATTATGCTCGTGTCAAACTTCCGTCCATTATGCCAAATCTAGAGACACTTCACATATTCTCTCATCATGAGGTATGCTAAGAAACTTTTTTTTTGTTTTTTTATTTATGCATATTAGATAGAAGAGTATTGATACATATAGCATACTATAGTAACCATACACCCATGCATACCTTGTGTTATATATGCAGGTGGTCAATACACCAATGCTGCCTACCAAATTCGTCTACCTCAAGCACCTAAGCATTCAAATCCCAAGAGAAACTAGTAACCTGCCATATGACTATTTTTCTCTGGTATCTTTCTTGGACGTGTCTCCTTCCTTGCAAACTTTGTCCTTGCGTGTAAGGCCCACACCATTCATTCACTACATCCTGCAAGTATACAATATCTGATTATGGATCCGTCCATTGATCAGTTTTCCTATTGTTGTCTTCTCAGATAGGAGTATATCATCTGGAACAAGGTATGCAGCATGAATCAGTCTTGGAAGGCTCCCCACTTCTGAGGCAGCTGCCCAAACACTGCCGCTGTGACTGCCTCAAGAGTTTGGAGATCACAGGTTTCAGCTCTAGCAAGAGCTTGGTGGAGCTAACAAGTTGCATTGTCAAGAGCGCAGTCTTGTTGGAGCGTCTTACATTGGACGCCCTTCATGATACATATAGGTGTTCCGAGGAAAAGAATGGTAATAGCTCGCGTGTTCGCAACAGCTTGAGCAAGGATGTGATCGATGAAGCCTCTAGAGCGGTCAAGGCTATAAGAATGTACATTGAGGATGAAGTTCCGCCTGCAGCTAAGCTCACAGTTCGGGGGCCTTGCACCCAGTGTCATTCCATCCCAGCCAGTGATGTGAGATAAACCACACTCAAGGAGATGCGACTGACTGATTACACCATGTTCCAAGTGGGCCATGCTTGTTCCGTATATAGATAGCTTATTGTGTAAGCTGTTGTATATATCTTACAAGTGCAATGTATGGTCACCTTAATCTAGGTGTAGATAGACAGAATCATGTTTTGTCTCTTGAGCTAATTACTAATGGACTAGTTGGTTGATTGCGTGGTTTTCTTGGAATGTATCATGCATTCATGCGTGTGGAGTTTGGTTGTAAATAAAGATCTCTCTATTTTAGTTGATGAAAAAAAGTAGGATGCACTGTGCAGGTTTCAATGTTTGTGTCTGCATTTTACTGATCATTCATGCATTTTACTGACCCGGTTTTGCAGATGAATGTAGTCTACTTGGACGTCACTACTATTTGTGGCTTCTGATGCAGCGTGCAGGTTTCAGTGCCTCTGTGTCTGCATTTTCAGGAGAACTGACTACTAATTGTTTGGGTTATACTGGCACTCAAGTCTCAACCATTCCAATGACTCAAAAAAATGACTGAAGTTTTCTTCATGTGATGTGAAGCAGGAGTGGATTGGATAGGTTGCTGTAGCAACCCGTATCCATTTTCATAAACTGCTATGGAGCAAAGTACTAATATAATCTTCAGCACAATTATAATATAAATTAGTACTAGTGATATGCATCAACACTTCCAAGATATTGAAACGGCAGAGGAAGCGCTCTAGTGCTGTCGAAAATCCGACAACAGAGGCGTCAATCAGCGGATTTGTGGGCCATGTGCGCCATGGGTCGTAATTCACGTGATGAGTGTGTGTACTCCGTGGGCTTGGCCTGGTAGGTTGTAGGGGCTCGGCCGTTGCGGAGGTGGGTATTTGTACCTCTGGAATCATCTGTAACCGCTATCGAATAACAGAACTCAAGTTCCGATCCCGCTCCCCGCTCCCCGCTCCCCTGTTCTTCCTCTCCGCCCCCTTTCGTCGCTATCAAGTAATCTGTTCTTCCCCAAATCCTGTCCAAATTCTAGTTATCCGTCATGAATCCAACTCGGATCGTGACATTTGGTATCAAGCTCCGGTCGATTTCAGCACCAAATTTTTCTCCCACCTCGGAATCGCTGGCGCCAAGGCGCAAGCCTTCCGTTCAAGCGAAGATGGCGACGTCGCTGGATGATCTCGCGGCGAAGTTTGACGGCGTGGCGACGCAGCTCGCCGCGGTCGTTGACGTCTCCAAGCAGCTCGTCGCGTTGCAGGATTTGATGAAGCAGACGCTCGAATCCATCCTCGACGTCAGCAAGCGCCAGGCGGACGCCGACACGGTGCTCGAGGATGTGCGTGAACAGGCGGAGAACGTGACGATGACGCTACGCTCGACAAACTCCCACATGTTGCGCCGCGTCGATTTGCTCGATTTGGCGGGAGCAGGGCCGACTCCAGGTCGTGGGGTGCTGGGGGGCGTCCCGGCGGCGGAACCCGGCGGAACTGGGGCGCGGGTGCCCGGAGGATCTGCTACTCTCAACATCGGTGGCGCGCCGCCCGTCGCGGCCACCTTGGTCGTACGGCCTCCACCACGGGGGCTCGACCTCAACGTGGTGCCTGCGTCGTCGTTTCCATCACCGGCGTTGACTGCGGCACGGCCCAACGGGAGTGGTGAACACGGCGGCGGGCATGCCCGGCCGCCGAACTTCGATCAGGGTGCGTGCTCTTACTCATTCTCTGATCTGTCTCTGCGTCCACCTCCATTTCCCAAACTAGAGTTCCCAAAATTCGATGGTTGTAATCCCCGGTTGTGGCGGGACGATTGTCTCAAATATTTCGAGGTCTATGTCGTTCATCCGAGTCTGAAGACCTGCTTTGCTGCGAATTTTGTGGGTGCGGTGAAGACCTGGCTCCATACTGTGGAGCGCCGTGGCCGCATGGAGGATTGGAGGTGTTGTGCAAATCAGTGATGGATCGCTTCGATAGGAATCAATACCCAGTCGTGCTGAAGCAGTTTGAGTCAATTATGCAGAGTTCTTCTGTTGATGCTTATTATGTGCTGGAATTTGAACAGGGCGCTCATAATCTGCTGCTGTACAATCCTGGTTATGATGAGACGTACTTTGTCATGAGGTTCATTGCAGGCCTGAAAGAAGAGATCTGTTCAGCGATCATTCTGCATCAATCGCCTGATGTTGACACTGCAAGTGCTTTGGCTCTGCTACAAGAGGCCGAGATCAGCCGCTTCAAGGGTAAGGGTGGCAATCATGATCCTGTTCGGAGTGGATTTCGCCAGTTCTCTGACAAGGGCAAGTCGACTGAACCGGACAAGTCTAAGTCTCTGACGCATTCTCCTGATTTGCATGATAAGTTTTCAGCACTGAAGCAATTTCGTCGTCAGAATGGCCTTTGTTACAAGTGTGGCAACAAGTGGACTAAAGATCACAAGTGTCCAGCCCAAGTTCCTCTCCATATCATTGAAGAGATGATCGAGGCCTTGGAGAGTGATGATGAGGATTCCAATTTGGAAGTTGATTCTGATGTGGCTGCTGAACATGTGCTTGTGTTGAGTCAGTGCACTGTGCCCAAACAAGTCTGCAGGATGACTATGAAGCTATATGCTCAAGTGGGCAAGCATGAGGTGTCCATTTTGGTGGATTCTGGCAGTGCCTCTATGTATTAGTACTGAAGTGGTTACTCTATTGCATTTGCCTACCTCTGCCTATGAGCCTACTCAATTTGTCACAGCTGATGGCTCCCCTATGGTATGTGATCAGCAGGTCCAGTTGTTACCTTGGCACATTCAGGGACACACTTTTACCACCACTCTAGGGGTCCTTCCTTTGAGATGCTTTGATATTGTGTTGGGCCAAGATTGGTTGGAAAGTTGCAGTCCCATGTGGGTGCACTGGGCTAAGAAGGTGATGAAGTTCATGCATCAGGGAAAGCAAGTGCAGTTAAAAGGGGTTACCAATCAAGTGTCTCAGTGTGCTAAAATCTCTACTGATTCTTTAGCTGGGTTAGTAACCAGGAATGCAGTTCAGCTATGCATGCAGTTTAAATGGGCTGCAGAAGGATCTGATCAGCTGTTGCCTGAAAGTCATTGCTTGACTATTAACTATGATGAGGCTACAGATGTCCCTGCCACAATCAAAGCCTTGTTGGACACTTACAAAGATCTGTTTCAAGCTCCCATTGCATTGCCTCCTCCAAGACCATTTGATCACCAGATTCAATTGCTTCCTAGAGCTTCTCCTGTTAATATCAGACCCTATAAGTATTCTCCAGCTCAAAAGGATGAGATTAAGAAGCAATTAGCTGAAATGCTCCAGAATGGTATCATTAAGCACAGTCAGAGTCCATATGCTTCACCAGTTCTGTTGGTCAAAAAGAAGGATGGCTCTTGGAGGTTCTGTGTCGATTACAGACATCTGAATCCTAGACTGTTAAGAATAAACATCCAATGCCCATTGTGGATGAATTGATTGATGAATTAGCTGGTGCAAAATGCTTTTCCAAGCTTGACTTCAGATCTGGTTATCATCAAATTTGTATCAAGCCTGAATATACTCATAAAACTACATTCAAAACTCATAGTGGGTTATATTAGTTTCTGGTCATGGCTTTTGGGTTAACTAATGCACCTGCAATATTTCAGAGTGTTATGAATCTGATTTTTGCTGACCTGCTCAGGAATGGAGTTATTGTTTTCATGGATGACATTTTAGTCTATTCTGCCACTTTAGAACAGCATGTCATTTTGCTGGAGCAGGTTTTTGCCATACTTAGGAAGCATAAGTTCTATATCAAGCTGTCAAAATGCTGCTTTGCCCAACAGAAGATAGAATATTTGGGTCATTGTATCTCAAATCAAGGTGTGGCTACTGAGCCATCCAAGATTCTGGCAGTAGAACAATGGCCTGTACCTGCTTGTGTCAAGGATCTCAGAGGATTTTTGGGACTTACTGGCTATTACAGGAGGTTCATTAAGCACTATGGTCTTATCTCCATATGCCTGAATGACTTACTTAAGAAGGGTACTCCATTTGTGTGGACTTCTATTCATCAGGCTGCCTTTGTCCAACTCAAGCTTGCCTTAATCTCTGCCCGTGTTTTAGCAATTCCTGATTTCAGTAAACAGTTTGTCTTAGAGACTGATGCAAGTGATGTTGGGTTTGGAGCAGTCCTGCTTCAGGATTCTCACCCTATTGCTTATCTGAGTAAGGTTGTGTCCCCTAAGAACCAAGCACTTTCTACTTATGAAAAGGAATGCATGGCTATCATTCTAGCTGTTGATAAGTGGAGACCTTACCTGCAAAATGCAGAGTTTCTGATTAAAACTGATCATAAGAGCCTACTCCATCTCATTGAGCAGCGCATTACATCCAGGATCCAGCAAAAAGCCTTGCTTAAGCTTATGGATTTGCAGTTCAGAATCATTTATAAGCCAGGACTCTCTAATCAAGCAGCTGATGCATTATCCAGGTTTCATTGTGTGAATGGGTTATTTAGTATCTTTGTCTGCAATCAGGAGTGGATGGCAAATTTGAAGTTGGCTTACTCTGATGATCCTAAAGCTTTAGAGATTCTTGCTGATCCTACTGGAGATTTCTCAGTCCATGATGGTGTTATCAAGTTTCAGGGCAGAGTTTGGCTGGGAAATAATTCATTAGCTCAGCAACATGTGATGGAGGCTGTTCATAATTCTGGAGTGGGAGGACACTCTGGGTTCCAGGCCACTTATTACAGAATCAAAAGTGTGTTTGCTTGGCCTAAGATGAAGGATGACATTATTAAGTTTGTCCAGGCCTGTCAAATTTGTCAGCAGGCAAAGGTGGAGCATGTTAAGTCACCTGGTTGTTGGAACCTCTGGATGTGCCCACTCAAGCATGGCAGGTAGTGTGCATGGATTTATTGAAGGGCTACCTAAGTCTCAAAAGTTTGATACTATTCTGGTGAACATTGACAAATTTACCAAGTATGGACACTTTGTTCCTTTGGCTCATCCATTCTCTGCACTGACTGTTGCTCAAGCCTATCTGGATAGTGTTTATAAACTGCATGGGTTGCCTCGGGCTATTGTTTCTCAGAGATAAAATTTTCACAAGCAACATTTGGAAAGAGTTGATTACACTCTCGAAGACTGGTCCGTGTATGAGTTCTTATCACCCCCAGAGTGATGGTCAGACTGAACAACTGAACCAGTGCCTGGAAAGCTATCTTCGATGTGCTGTAAATTCCTGTCCTCGGCAGTGGAGCAAGTGGTTGTCAGTAGCTGAATTGTGGTACAACACAAGTCATCACTCTGCATTGGGTCAAACTCCGTTAAGTGTTATATGGGTATCCCCCTCGGCTCTTTGGTCTTGAAAATGAGATTAAACTTCACTGTCCAGATTTGGAGCAATGGTTGCTGGAACGTCATCTCTTGTCTGATGTCATTCAGTTTCACCTTCACCGTGCTCAGCAAAGTATGAAGCATCAAGCTGACAAAGGGCGATCTGAACGTCAGTTTCAGGTGGGTGATTCAGTCTACTTGCGCCTGCAACCTTATATCCATTCTTCGGTAGCTCCTTGATCAAATTAGAAGTTGAGCTTCAAGTACTATGGCCCTTTCACTATTCTGGTAACGTATTGGCTCGGTGGCATACCGATTGCAGCTTCCTCTATCAGCAAAGATTCATAATGTGGTGCATGTATCTCAGCTGAAGCGTCATGTGCCACCTTCGGCCAGATTGGAGGATGATATCTCACAGGTACCTGATGACCCGTTGGCTCCTGTTAAGCCGGTTTAGTTCCTGTAGACACGCTCGTGCAAGAAAGGTGCTTCTACTTTTTCTCAGATCTTAGTGCTGTGGGATGGCGTACCTGCTTCGCTGGCTATGTGGGAGGAAGCCACGGACCTTCGTCGTCGATTCCCTTGTCACCCAGCTTGGGGGAAAGATGGTTTTCAAGAGGGGAGGTATGTCAGGAACAGGAAACGGCAGAGGAAGCACTCTAGCGCTGTCGAAAATCTGACAACAGAGGCGTCGATCAGCGGATGTGGCTAAGTTGTGTGGGCCGTGTGCGCCATGGGCCGTAATTCGCGTGATGAGTGTGTGTACTTCGTAGGCTTGGCCTGGTAGGTTGTAGGGGCTCGGCCCGTTGCGGAGTTGGGTATTTGTACCTCTGGAATCATCTGTAACCGCTATCGAATAACAGAACTCAAGTTCCGATCCCACTCCCCGCTCCCCTATTCTTCCTCTCTGCCCCCTTTCTTCGCTATCAAGTAATCTGTTCTTCCCCAAATCCCGTCCAAATTCTAGTTATCCGTCATGAATCCAACTTGGATCGTGACAGAACTCTTGTTTTGACGACACTAATAACCAATTGCAATCACTTCAAAAGTAAATATAAGACGGACTCTTGTTTTTTTGTGGTGCAACCGTGCAAGAATGGATCAAACCTACATCAACAATTACATACTTTTTGACAACAAATTACTGAAACCTATCCACAAGAAAAAGTACATACTGAACTAGCACTACATCGCATCACATATACTATATTTTTTTCTAGTTCCTTTCTACCAAATGAAATCAGGCTCCGTATCGTATGCAAACCAAGGTTGCTGTGCAACCTTGGAAACTACCTATATGGACCAACGATCTGAGATCCAGTGGCTGCAGAGAGAGGTGCGATCAATTTGCAAATTAACGCCCGCATTAGCCTTAGTAATTTGTTTTTTTTTCAAATTACCCCTCCCCAAATCTGCCCTCCTAATCAGCCGCGCGTCTAGAAGTCGCGCCCAGTCCTCGTGACCGTACGACTCATCCGCCGCCGCCGTTTTCTCTTCCACCTCTGTCGCCGTGCCGTGAAGATGATGGACGCCCAGCCACCGGCTTCCACCATGACGACAAAGGAACCCCGGCCGTCGGCCGCCGCCGTGAACATGAAGGATCCCCGGCCGCTAGACTCAATCGCTGGTCCTTGTCACCAGACGCCAGACTCGTCTTTTGGAATCATGCCCACGAACACCACTCCGATGTTGGCCACGAACGCCACCCTGATGCTGCCCATGAATTCGGCTCCGATGTTGGCCACGAACGCCGCCCCAATGCTGCCCACGAACGCACACTGCCCCGATGAAGGTTCATTTCTCCTATAATTCATTCACCTTGAATTTCATCTTGAGTACGATCATTGCTAATGTCCTGCATGCCGCAGATGGTGAACCTGCAGTGGATGATGTCGTCCTGACCATCATGGATGTCGATGCTAGAGTTGGAGCCCACCTTGAAGAACCAAGCACACCACGGACAACACCTTCTCCTAATATAGCAGATAATTGCAAAGCAAATAAAAAGCCTGTGGTTGGAATGATTTTTGATACACTCACGGATGTGGAGAATTTTTACAAATCGTATGCACACGATGCTGGTTTCTCTGTTCGTGTTGGTCAGCACAAGATGCAAAATGAGGAAATATTTTACCAGCGGTATTATTACTCAAGGGAAGGGTACAAGAAGGAGTGCATACAAGAAGTTAGTGATCAATCCGGAAAAAAAAGGAAGACACCAAATGTGATGGATACTCGATGTGGTTGTCAGGCACGTATTGTTGTGAAGCTTGGCAGTGACAAGAAGTATCGACTATTGTCATTTGTTGAGGAGCACAACCATGGTTTTGTGTCGCCAGATAAGAAGCACCTGCTAAGATCCAACCGTCATATTAGTGAGAGGGTAAAGAGTACTTTGTTCAACTGTCATAAGGCAAGCATTGGCACGTCGCAGGCATTTCGACTTCTCCATGTTAGTGACGGTGGATTTGAGAATGTTGGTTGCACGCTGAGGGATTTGAAGAACTATTATCGTGACCTGAGGAGCAAAATCAAGGATGCTGATGCAGAAATGTTTGTGCATCAACTTGAGCGAAAGAAGGAAGTAAATCCTGCCTTCTTTTATGAGTTTATGGTGGATAAAGAAAGCCGGCTTGTGCGTGTCTTCTGGGCAGATGCCATATGTAGGAAAAATTGTAGTATTTTTGGTGATGTGCTTTCGGTAGATTCTACATATACTACTAACCAATATAATATGAAGTTCATGCCATTCACTGGGGTCAATCATCACTTGCAAAGTGTTTTCCTTAGGGCAGCGTTTTTGGCTGATGAAAAGATCAACTCATATGTATGGTTGTTTCAGACCTTTCTTAAGGCTATGGGTGGAGTAGCACCTCATCTAATCATAACAGATGAAGATGCGAGCATGAAGGCTGCTATTGCTCAGATTCTACCAAATACAGCTCATAGACTTTGCATGTGGCATATCATGGAAAAGGTACCTAAGAAGGTTGGGCCCAACATAAAAAACGATGAGGATTTCTGGAAATTATTAAACAAGTGTGTTTGGGGCTCCGAGAATTTAGATCAGTTTGAGTCTCAATGGAATTCTATCATGATAAAGTATGGGCTCACTGGAAATGAGTGGTTTTCCACAAAGTTTGACATGCGAGAATCATGGATTCTAGCATACTTTATGGACATACCTCTAGCAGGACTCCTTAGGACTACAT
>CM041643.1:2596268-2773258 GCA_023333625.1 Bothriochloa decipiens | reverse complement strand
AGGCCATGGCTATCATTCTGATGGATTGACATGCTTATCAATGACTTTTGGATTCACAAACGGTTATTAGCGGCTCCAAGGACAGTTCTGTGCACATTGTGAATATAAACTCAGGCCATGTAGGTGTAGCTTAGTGAAGCTGGTTTTGGTTTTTTTTCCCCACCATTTCTCCCTTATTAGCTTGGTGTTGTTTTCAGGTCGTTGGCTCATTAGTAGGCCACACCAATTCCATTGAGTGCATTGGTATCTCATCAAGGTAGAAGTGGCAAATTAAATGGCAACACGATTTTATTGCAGATTGTGACTTAATTTCTTGTCTGCAGCTATGGCTGGGTAGCTACAGGGAGCATGGATCAAAAGCTGATCATCTGGGACCTGGTGCACCAATCCAGCCGATGCATTTGTGAGCATGATGTGGGTCGATTGCTTCCTCCGATCCCTCTGTGCACCTGCGGTTTGTTCGTTCAATCACTGATCCATTCATCCCTTGTACGCAGGAGGGCGTGACATCACTGGCATGGCTGGGCTCGTCAAGGTATGTCGCGTCAGGATGCATCGGCAGCAACGTGCGCATCTGGGACAGCCTCTCTGGGGACTGCGCCAGGGAGTTGAGTGGGCAGATGTAGTTCAGTCGCTGGCCATCAGTGCTGACGGCAACACCTTGGTCTCCTCCTCGTCAGATGGCACCGCCCGTGTGTTTGACATCTACATGTTCAAGTGAAGGAAATTGCATGGCCTGGGACGGAGTAGATGGTTGCTGTGTTTGCTAGGCGTAGGCGGGGCTTTGTTTGTGCTGCATGAATGATGCATGATGGCATGTCATGGTAATATATAGGGATAATTGTACTCAAGGCCTCAAGGTGTCAAATTCTGTCGAATCAAGTGAGATGGAACAAGAACAAGGGTATGAAAATATGATTCTGACACCTGCGTGCGTACCTGAATACATACACGCGCCATTGGCTTCATTTCGAAACAAAGTTAATTGATTTCTATCCCGTAGCATCTGGACAATCGAGTTTTCTGAGTTTAGCGTTTACTCTCAAAAATAGATCATGTTCTATGCACTCCCTTGTTTTTGCTTGGCAGCTCTAATTAGCGGCGTGGTGCACTGTAGCAAGGGAAAAGCCAGAAGAGTCATGAAGCCTGTCGTGCGGTATAAGACGCTCCTGTCGGCTGTCTATTTCAACAGGAATAAGGAATGTAAATTAAAAAAAAAAAAAGAATAAGGAATGGAACCATAAAGAGTTCAGACAACCATTCATGCTCACCCTCTTCTCAAAAACAAATATGTATATGATTACGAATGGGCCTTTTTTTTATCCCACCAAGCAAAACAAGATTCTGTGTAGGATTACAAATGGACCTTCCACTGTGACCTAGATTACCATGGCCATTGACAAAACAAGGTTGAGATTAGAAAACCAAGATTCAGGAATGACAATTGCAGAGGTTGTAGCGCAGCACGTGAGGCATGAAAAAAATATCTAAATCTCTGCACGCAGTGTCCACACAAACGAGTTATCAAGAATTCCTATGTGCTCCATGAAATGAAATATATGTATGCTGGGTACGAAAAATTATGTAAAAATGCCCACTACTTAAGAAGTCCAGCCGGACCTGCGAAACTAGGTAATGATACAATATTATTGCTTATTGTCCAAAGTTCCAAATGGTCCCCTGACCGGTTTCCACACTAAGGCACAAGAGAACATACACAAGAACAACTAGAGATTCGCATTACAGATTTACAAATGAGAAAGGCACAGAACATGACTAGAGTCAGTTGACGGCACGAGCCTGTCAAATTGCAACCCTCCTAAAGTTTCGAGGTTTCTCAGTCTAAAAGGCAATAATCAGATAACTATCTGGGCAAGGTGTTTCCAAGCCTCCCAAATTATGCACTGCCACCTTTTCTACAGACCCAGCATCTCCCTGCTTGCTCCTGCCTCCCTCTCTGCTGCGGCAGCCACTGATGATCCAGATGGTGTTGGTGTTTTGATGGACAGTGGCGCCACTATCTGTGGGGTCACTATTGCCGCTTGCGCCGCCGCTGTCATACCCTTGGTTAACATGTCACGGTTAGTAACAGGGGTAGCTATGAGAAGAACGCCCATGTGTTGCGTGCTGTTACCAGCAATGGCTGCTGTTGTGACATTCTCTTGGGAGGCCTCAGATGGCTTCGCTGCCTTTTTGGGCTTCTTGGTCCGGCATCGTTTTTCTGAAGGGGCAGGCAAAGCTTCAGGAATAGCATTGTCACCACCCATCAAACTCTTCCTGTGGACAGAGCAGAAATCCGTTCCCCATTTCGCGCTTGTACCACATCCTTGGAACTTGCACCGACTGCCCCCACCATGCTTAATGCAGAAATCTGTGCGTCCCTGTGCACTCTTTGTACATCCTTCGAATTTGCACCGCCTTCCTCCACCATGTCTTATGCAGTAATCGGTGTTCCCTTGTGCGCCCTTTGCACACCCATCAAATTTACATCTCTTACCACCACCATGCCTCACACAGCGGTCGCTATGGCCTTGACCACACGCTGCATTTGGGCATTGAGGGATCACACACCGTTTCCCGCCTCCATGCCCAATGCACAAAGGTGTGCCTCCATGTGCACCTCTTGTACAGCCCCGTACCATGCAGCCCTTGCTAACACCACTATGCAACTTACAGTAGATTGAGTTCTCAATTGCTTGCTTGCTGCAGTTTTCATTCTTGCAAAGCATGCCTGCCCCAGAGAAGACCAATTGTGCAGTCTGGCCCGAAGTGTACCCAGAACTATCCTTTAGTTTACCTCGATCATCCCCTTCATGCTTGACAAGTAACTCTTGTTCAGTGCATGGCACTGCAATGGAAACAGATCCCTTAAACTGGCTGTCATGAACAGGGAGCACCGATAAACCTGAGCTCTGCATTCCGCTGTGGAGGTGACTGAACTGTTGGTATGACAACTCCCCGCTGTGAGTTCTGCAGTAGACTACCCTTCCATCGATAACCTCATTGCACCCAGGTTGCTGGCACCGGTTCCTGTCTGTTTTACAGGAAATCAATATATTAGAAATGTATAAACCACAATACAATTAATAAAAAAATGAAACGAATTAGCAAACAATGAAAAGCTGATAGCAAAACACCACAAACTGAGGTCACACCAATGTATCATATATTAGCTCCAAAATTCATGATAAAAGATATATATCAACCAACACTAGCACATGAAATGTGTCAGAAAAAGAGCTTCATGATTAGTATATGGATTGCATCAACTCAGTGAAACATAAAGCAACAGAATGTCTTGATGAAGTTCCAAAATAAAGATGCCCTCTTGCAAAATCACAAGCTATGGAGACATTGAGGCATGGAGCAGACATACCACCATAAGAACCTTCTGCCATATGCATCTGAATTCATAGAAAAGAACAGAGAAATTAGCATGTTGTGATGGATCATATACCTAAACATGTTACTTACAGGACAGACTAAGATACCTTTATACGAGAGATATGGTCGTGCCCCATTACTGTTGTTTGTTTTTCTGCTGAAGTTCCAAGCATAAAGCTGTCAGATAATGAAACAGAGATACAATATCAGCAACAGTAGACATATATATGACTGATTATGGAAAATACTATGATCCAAATAAGGCTCCCAAACATACACCTGAATATAGTGTAAATAAATGGATATGTTAAAACAAGCAAAAGGACAGTTTGATGATCAAGTAATTTGTGAAATAGCACAATTTGAGTGCTTGAGATTGGGTTAAACTGGCCATGTTTAATCACTATGATGGGTTGCTCTAAGTACAATACATATGGATAAGGAAAACTGTATTATTTCCAGACCAAAATTCAGTTTTATTGTTGTACATATGAAAACTTTATCACATATCACCGCTAGCTAACTTCTTTGTTCTTGGCTACCAGTCTCTAACATGGAAAAACTATGTGAATGAGGTATCTGGTTATATTGCGTGGAATTAGAGATTCATTACTACACTCCAGTCGGTTCTGATCATTACCAAAAGTTGGTGTCAGTATTGTTAGCTCCAAACCATTCTTCAGCATATACTACATGAGAAATTAACAGTAGCTTCAGGTTTTCAGAGGCAAATAGGTACAATAGGACAAACAAACCATATTGTAATAATTGGTTATTGAATACAGTAAAAACAAGTTCACACTTCTTCCATAAACTTAGTTAATACAACAAGTGAAACAGGACATAAAAGTGAAAGAAAGAAAACAGAAAAAAAAAAGGCAAGAGGTCAGAAGCAACATTCTCCTATGGTTTCCCTTTACTGTAGCGATCAACAAAAAATTATGAGTAAAGTTTCAATGAAGAACAGAAAGTATTGAATAATGCAAAAAAAAAAAAAAATGCTCCTCAAATGTGGAAAAGTAAACAAAGGCCCTGTTTGGATCCCTCTGTTTTGGAAGAATTGGAATCTACTTAATAAATTAGGCTATTTAGTTGGAAATTTGAGATTCCCCAACTTTCCAAAGTTCACAAATAAGCCTATCTCAAATTTATGGGGTGGGAGATGGGAAATGGATTCTATAGATCGACATGCTATGTTTGCACTCTCCATCTTAATTCCATTCCATTCCATGTATATAGCCTAGCTCAAATATGCCTAAACTACAATGAATTCAATTCCAAGGATCCAAACGGATCCTAAGTGAAATTCATTACCTAACAATGATAAACCTGATAGCATCTACAGTGCACAGTAAGTGTCATTGATTACTTTAGCGGTTTAGCCAAATAAGAAAAACAGTAGGACAGAATAGAGGAAAATGTAAAAAAAGAGCTAATGCATATGTATGATCTAATAGTGTAATGGCTCAAAGATATAAACTTATGGAGAAGTTCCAACTTGTAGCCCCTAATCGAACAATGAAACATATCACAAATTTGATCAAAGGATAAAGGGCCAGGCAACAAGCAATATGTTAAGAGTGGTGGCTAGGTGCTCCCTCTTGCCCTAGGACGAGAGAAACATATTTGGCAACAAAAAAAAAAAAAAAATCAACACACAACGTCAAAGCCAAAATACAGCCAACTGAATCATCCACGTCAAAAGGTACTTACATGTATATGGCTACTAATATGAAGGAAAGGAACTGCAAAGTATCTGACCTGAGTGATGTTTTTTATATTTCAAAGATGGCTAGTCATGCGTGGTGCTTAATGAAGAAGAAGGTGCCTTGGTGATTTTCTGGCTGAACAGTCTGCAGAATATGCAATGCAACAAACAGGTAACTAAGCTCATATATGTAGTTCAGGGGTGAGATGCAAAGGTTCTGTTTTGCAGCAACTTTTTTACATTTCGAAAACTAACAATGAGCCTCAAACACATGAATTCATTCATTCATTACTTACTTAATAGTTAATACATGTTACAGAACCTAGTATGGTGGTGCTTTAGTGTCAACCAAGAATAATAAATGCACAGCACAATAGCTCCTGCATGTCAGGTCCAGCGCCAATGTGCACATCTACTGCTGTGGCGATCAAATTGAAGAATCTAGTAGCCTAAGTGGGCAAATTACTGAGAGCAGTAATAAGGGGGGCAAAAAAATAAAACAAAGAAGCATAACCACCACACCAGTGAATCTAGCAGTGTGCATTTGTGCACTCAAATCAAATGCAGTAACGATAACGTACACACACACATACACACACATAAACCTTGGTACGCACATGGCATGGCATGGCAAGCAATTAGGCTAGCAACGGTCTGAGTTTCGCACAGCATTGGCTATAGAACAAGATAGCACAGCCAGTCAGTCAGTCACTTCACTGCCTCCTCGCCGAGATCATTTGTTAGCGACGCTGCGTCGCTAGAGCAACAAAGGGGCTCTGAAGACATACGGCGAGCACGGAGCACCCACCCACACCCAGGAGCAACGATCGGCGCGGCGAATCGCGCGACCAGGCTCGACTGATCTGATCCGCCGAATCAAGGGCGCGCAGCGGACACAGTAAATACACTCGGTAATTTTTTGCAAGAAAATAAATAGCGAAGCAAAGTCATCATCAGTAGGCACATACATAATACACGGAGTGTACAGACAGGCGTTTGATTAGATCAGATCCAGCTAGGGTTTAGGTGGTGGCCGGTTACGTTGACGCACGGCGGCGGGGAGTGAAAGGGGTGGGACGGGGTGGGGTGCGGCTGGCACACGAACCTGTACCGGGTGGAGCGGTCGGCGCCGGCGAAGAAGACCTCGGCGGCGGCGGGTCGCCCTGCCGTCCGTCGGCACAAACGGGACGGAGGAGGAGGGAATGCAGCAAGGCAAGGGAAGGGAAGGGGAATGCGGGAGCAATTTGGCACTAGTATACTATACTATAGGAGGAGAGGAGAGGAGAGGGAGTATTTTTTTTTTTAAGTAGAAAGAGGAGGAAGGAGAGTGGGCAGCTTCAGCTTTGGCTTTGAGAAGTGCAAGTTGCAGCAGGCATAAACGAAACAACCCTAAATTATTAATTAACAAATCAAATCGGGTGCGGCTGCTGGCGTCTCTCCCCTCGTCACCATCGCAATTCGCCGTCACAAACCCTGATTTGCCTGATTTGCTTTGCCATCCACCCTGTTTCTTCAGGTTCAGTTCACTGGATCTGGATGGGCCTTTTTTTTCTTTTCCAGTGATTGATTTTTTTTTTTTGAGAAAATTTTCATTGGTTGATGAGGTTGCGAATCGGCCTCGTTTGGAACTCGGACCGGGCCAGAATGTTGCAGCGTTCCATAAATTTCGGCAGAAATCGGCGGCCCATGCACACCACCAAAAGGGTAAAAAAGTCAGTTTCGCCTTGCGTGCGTGAGTAGTCCTGGCTATCAATGCGAGCACTACAGCATGATTTCTTAAGAAAAAATGAATTAAAAGCAGATTTTTTCTGAGCTAATACAAGTTTCTATGAATTTTAAATATCAAAAATCAAATTTTTGTATTTCAAACTATATTTATTCTTTTTCTCGAGTAAAATGCGTATTTACTCAAGAGGAATATTGTCCTGGCTATCAATGGTAGAACACTCAAGGATGATTTTTAAGGAAAAAAACGAATTAAAATAGATTTTTTGAAGCTAATAAAAACTTTCTATGAATTTTTAAATATAGAATAAATTTTAAGTATTTTAAATGTATATTTATTCTAGAAGTCTAATTTGTCTCCATCGTGACTAACGTGGCGCCATGTAGCCACACCATGTAGGACGGTTGATATGGTGGCATGTTATCCAAAAAACCAGTTTCAAAACAACATAGAGACGTAAAATATATAGTTTCAAAAAGTTAGAGGAGTCTAAAAGTCAGATTTTTTAATTGAGGGACTTCGTTCTCTGCCCACCCCCACAAAAAAAAAGACTATTTTTGCCTTGCGTTGCGTGCCTCTATTGAATCAGACATATTCTTCACACACACACACACACACAATCATGGACATATTCTTTAAAAAACCAATCATGGACATGTTCCTCTCTATGCTATTTATTTCATTTTTGCATCCTGGACGGTTTTGGTGTCCATTTCAGCCTAAGTGGCCTGACCCCACATCAGTCAAAAGTGGCCAATCAAATTGTTCGATACTTTACAAAATAATATATAATTGGGGCTACTTTACATGAAAGGAAATAATATCATAGAGAAGACATAAGTGGCAACTGAAATGTCTTAAGAGAGGAATCAAACTGCACGTGGTAGATCATACAACTTGTTCAATGTAACTTTAAGAACATGTATGACCCTCTTGTTTTTTTATATGTAACTCTCTCTTGTTTTTTTGCAATTCTTGTTTGGTTTTTGAAACAAAAAATTGCATTGTTTTTCATGATGAATGGAGTACTTTTGCAGCACAAGAGTGTTACCCTGGCATTCTGTTGTAGCCTCCAGCAGTCTAGCTTGAGTCTGCATTTGGAGTGGTTGGTAATGGTAATTGTGTTACATTAGCACCGAATCGAGTCCAATGCATGTGAAGATAATAATCTGTTTCTTTTTTAATAGGGATTCATGTGAAGCTCAAGTGGATTGGATGGACGGCTGTGATGATAATTTAGCTAGGTACATGTATAATCACCAGCATAATACTGGTACTAGTACTAATCAAACTAATGTATACTATAGGCTCATAGCAGCCCTTGTGTGGTTGGGTCAGAGCCTACATCATCACCAAGTTCGTCCTATTGTCTCCACGAATAAACTAGACGCCACTTGTGACCAATTGCCACCGCTTTCTTCCCTGCTAGCCCTCCAAATTTTAAAGTAAAAAAACAACTCTTGTTCATTTTGTAGACGACATTTGTGACCGATTGCCAGCGCTTTCTTTCCCATCCAAATTTTAAAGTAAAAAAATCACTTGTTTTTTTTCTTTATGTAAGTATGGAACAAAACTACAACCACTACATGGATATTATAGTATAGGAGTCTATATCAAATATGACAAGCAGTTAATTTATAGAAAATGATATTATGATTTATATATCTTTAAATCTATTTATTATAAAAAATATATTTCATTATTAATATGATGATAATTTTTACGCACCACAATATCAGTAACGCACCACAATATATTTACTTTGGTACGATCTATTTTATCGTTAAAGATACTTCTATAATGACTGTTTATTTTATTATTTATATAAAAAATTTAAATAACACGAATGGTCAAATAAAAATGGTAGAAATCAATATTTGCGTTTATTCGTGGGCGGAGGGAGCATGTGTATCTTATGGATTGAGTAGAATTTTATGTCAATCCAAATCCATTGATGCCAAACTCTGCTTGTTCAAGTCAAGGTGCCAGGCAGTAGCTGAGTCGCTCTTCAGCTCACTCACTCCAACAAAGCTTCTGCTGAGAGCTTTTGCTGAGTTGACTGCTCCATCCGTTCCAGCCTGCACCTGCTGCAGTTGAGTTCAGTTGGTCCAGGCCATGGCTATGTCCGCTTCCTCCTCCACTTCGCGCGTCCTCCTCCGTCGGATCGGCGGCGCGCTGCTCCGCCGCTCCTTCTCAGATGCCCCCGACTCCGCCGCCGCCGCCACGGGCTACCACGTCGCGGGCGGGCCGAGCTTCATGCGCGGCGCCGTCTTCTGGGAGCCCGGCCGCCCGCTCACGCTCGAGGAGTTCCGCATGCCGCGCCCCAAGGCCGGCGAGCTCCTCATCAAGACCAAAGGTCCATCCCGCCTTGCCTCTTGTCTTGCATTACATTGCCGCTACGCTTCGGGTTGCAGTCCAGATGAGGCGAATCGGCTGCCTCTCTCCCTAATTCTGAATTGCGACCCGTCCCAAGTGGGTGCTAGCTGCTTGTTCTTGTCAGCGGAGCCATGCCAACGGCCATGCCAACGGCCAGAGCTCCGCCCGAGTCTTCAGCACGCCAAGTCTCCAACGGCCTCGTGCGCATGGATGCGCACTCGCCAAGTCCTCAACAGCTAGAGCTCCGTAGAGCACGCGCTGCCGCACGCTCGCACGCCCGGTCACCGCGCTCCCGTCTTGTACGCTTAGTCGCTCGCTCAGCTCGCGCCTGTACAGCTCGCATACATAATCATGGCCAAAGGCCTATATATGTAACACACTGATGATCAATACAACTCGTCCAGTTGAGCAATTCTTCTCTACATGGTATCAGACTCCTCCGATCCTACCCTCTCTTCGGCATAACCAGCTTCCGCTTTCATGGCTCCCTCCTCTCACACATCTGAGTCCTCTTCTTCCTCCGACGATGGCTCCGTCGCCCCTGCCACTTCCGCTCAGATCCAAGGCATTTCTATTCGCCACCATGTTCCCATCATTCTCGAGCTGGAAGAAGGCAACTTTGGGCAGTGGCGCCAGTTCTTTGAGTCTGCACTCGGCAAGTTCGGGCTGGAGGATCATGTCAACGCCACTGCGCCCGACGACGCCCGCGACCGCGAGTGGCGCCGGATTGATTCCTGCGTCGTCAACTGGATCCTCGCGACCGTCTCCAAGGGCGTCTACGACGTCGTGCGCCGTGACAACCACGATGCCTTCACCCTCTGGCACGCCGTCGAGGACCTCTTCCGCGACAATGAACTCCAGCGCGCCGTCTTCCTCGAAACCGAGCTGCGCTCCCTTCAGCAAGGTGACATGTCCATGAATGATTATTGCACCAAGCTGAAGCGCATCGCCGACCAGCTGCGCGACATCGGCCACCCCGTCTCCGAGCCAAGCCAGGTGCTCAACCTTCTGCGCGGCCTCAATCCTCGGTACCGCTACGTCAAGCCGGTGATCACCTCCAAGTTTCCGCCGCACACCTTCCAGAGTGCCCGCTCCTTCCTCATCCTCGAGGAGCTTAGCTTCCAGCATGACGCCAACACCGAGGCTGGGCAGGCGCTCACCGTCACACACGGTGATCGCTCCTCCGGGCATGGCGGCGGCAACAACTCCACCGACGGCTCCTTCGGCTCCTCCACTCCGCGCAACAACCGCAACAATAACGGCGGCGGAGGGAACCGCTCCAACTGCCGCTCCGATCGGCGACGTAAACAAGGCAACGGCGGAGGGAACGGCGGCGGGAACGGCGGCAACGCGTGCTCCAACAACTCCAACGCCCCGAACCAGCCCTGGACCGCGGGCTTCAACCCGTGGCAAGGAATGGTGCAGGCGTGGTCGATGCCATTCCGCGCTCCCGGCGCGGGGGTCCTGGGTCCGCGGCCGCCGTTCCAACCCCAGCAGGCGATGATGGCCTCCCACCTCCAGTCACCGTCGGCACACGGCTCCACCAACTCGTTCGACACCGGGGGCCTCTACGCTGCTCTCCAGTCTGCCGGTGTTCCTCATCACCCGCAGGGCACGTCGGATTGGTACTTCGACACCGGTGCCACTTCGCATATGTCCTCCAACCCTGGTAATCTACCACCCCATACTCTTCGTCCTTCTTCATCCTCCATCATAGTGGGCAACGGTGCTCGGCTGCCTGTCACACACCAAGCACACACTGTCATTCCCACTGCCACCTCCCCTTTACATTTGAATGACGTTCTCGTTTCTCCTTCCCTTATCAAGAACTTAATCTCCGTTCGTCGTTTAACCCGTGATAATAATGTCTCAATTGAATTTGACCCGTATGGTTTCTCCATAAAGGATCTTCCTTCCAGGGAGGAGATGCTCCGATGTGAGAGCAGCGGCGATCTCTACCCCCTCCGTCTTCAACCTCATCAAGCATTCACAGCATCCTCAACGGCGTCCCTATGGCATCAGCGGCTCGGACATCCCGGCCAACCAGTTACATCTCAAGTTTTCCAATCTTTTTCTTTCAAATGTAATCAGGCTGATGATCACTCTTGCACTTCCTGCCGTCTAGGCAAGCATACTCGTTTACCTTTTAATAGTTCAGCATCACACACATTTTTCCCTTTTCAACTTGTGCACTCGGATGTTTGGACTGCTCCCATTTATAGTCATTCCGGCTACAAATACTATGTTGTTTTTCTGGATGATTA
This sequence comes from Bothriochloa decipiens, assembly GCA_023333625.1. NCBI lineage: Eukaryota > Viridiplantae > Streptophyta > Magnoliopsida > Poales > Poaceae > Bothriochloa > Bothriochloa decipiens. Next base: position 2,761,800 of record CM041643.1, on the reverse strand, counting down.
TACACACTACCTATGGACAGTGCCCCTGCGAAATAAATCTGATGTGCTCCCAACCATTCGAGCATTCATCAGTTACGTTCATACCCAATTTCGCCTTCCCATCCTCTCTTTTCAGACAGATAACGGCCGTGAGTATGATTCCTATGCCATGCGCCTCCTTCTGTCTTCCCTCGGCATTCAGTTGCGCCTCTCGTGCACCTACACATCGCAACAAAATGGCAAGGCGGAATGAATTTTGTGCACTACTAATGATTGTGTGAGAACTATGTTGATTCACAGTGCAGCTCCCCTGGCGTTCTGGGCTGAGGCACTCGCCACGGCCACGTACCTGATCAACCGACGCCCATGCCGCGCCACGGCCGCCGCAATGCCGTACTCACTTCTCTTCGGTGTGCTGCCCACCTACGACGAGCTACGTGTGTTTGGGTGTCGCTGCTACCCCAACATGATCTCTACGTCCGCGCACAAGCTCGCCCCGCGCTCCAGTACATGCGTCTTCATCGGGTACCCGGCTGACCATCGCGGCTACAGATGCTACAACATCAACACCGGCCGTGTCATCACATCACGGCACGTCGTCTTCGACGAAGCGGTCTTCCCCTTCCGCGAACTCGGCCCCCGCACGCCTCCATCAGGTCCTGCACCGGCACCTACCGACGATGACGCGCCGCCGCACCTCGTCCCCGAGCTGCCGCATCATCCTAAGTGTCCACGAACCGTACGCTTGGGAGCGGCGCCCGCACAGTCCGTGGCCTCGCCCTCGGCCCCCGCTCCATCGGCATCACCATCGTCAACTACCTCACCGACGCCCGCTGCTTCGCCGACCGCAGTGTCGCCCACGGCGTCGCCCACGGCATCACCCACGGCGTCGCCCACAGCGTCGCACCCGATCGCGCCATCTCGTCCGCCAGCAACCACCGGGCACTCCATGATCACTCGAGGGCGTGCCGGCATCCACAAGCCCAACCCCAAGTACGCCTTGGCGGCCTCGGGGCCCATTTCCCCGGTGCCCAGCTCTGTATGCTCGGCGCTCAAGGACGACAACTGGTACGCGGCCATGAAAGCCGAGTATGACGCACTGCAGGCCAACCAGACCTAGACTCTCGTTCCCAGACCACCCGGCGCTCGCATCGTCACCGGCAAGTGGCTGTTCAAGCACAAGATCAAACCCGACGGCACCCTTGAGCGATACAAAGCTCGATGGGTCGTCCGTGGGTTCAATCAATGGCCTGGCATCGACTTCGGCGAAACCTTCTCACCGGTGATCAAGCCGGCGACCATTCGAACCGTCCTCACACTCGTGGCGTCCCGCAAGTGGCCAACTCATCAACTCGACGTCTCCAACGCTTTCTTGCACGGGAACCTGCAGGAGCAAGTTTACTGTCAGCAGCCCACGGGTTTCGCCAATCCCGCGCATCCGGACCACGTCTGCCTCTTGTCGCGCTCCCTCTACGGTCTTCGCCAAGCTCCCCGTGCATGGTTTGATCGTTTCGTCAGCCACGTGACCTCCGTCGGCTTTGTACAGTCGAGGGCGGACACGTCCCTCTTCGTGTACAACCGTGCTGGCGCCTAGGCTTACCTGCTGCTGTATGTCGACGACATGATCCTCTCCGCCTCGTCGACTGCACTGCTTCACCACTTCATCAAGCAGCTTCAGGACGCGTTCAAGGTGAAGGACATGGGACCCGTCCACCACTTCCTCGGCATTGGTGTTCGGCGGACCAGCAATGGCTTCTTCCTCTCCCAGACGCAGTACGCTGAGGACTTGCTAGAACGCGCCGGCATGGTAAACTGCAAGCCTGTCGCCACACCGGCAGACACGAAGGGCAAGGCATCGGCGTCTGACGACACCCTCATCGCCAACGCCACCTCCTACCGAAGCCTCGCCGGTGCGCTCCAATACTTGACGATCACCCGCCCGGACATTGCATATGCCGTGCAACAAGTTTGCCTCCACATGCATGCGCCGCGGGATGTTCATCTCACCATGCTCAAGCGCATCCTCCGGTACGTCAAGGGTACAGCGCACCTCGGCATTCAACTGCACGCCATCTCCTCGCCAACGATCACCGCTTACTCCGACGCGGACTGGGCTGGCTGCCCGGACACAAGGCGATCTACATCGGGCTTCTGCGTCTTCCTTGGCTCCTCCCTCATCTCGTGGTCGTCAAAGCGACAAACCACGGTTTCGAGGTCCAGCGCCGAGGCTGAATATCGCGCCATAGCCAATGCTGTGTCCGAGTGCTCATGGCTACGTCAACTCCTCGGCGAACTGCTCTGCAAGGTTCCCACGGCAACGGTGGCGTTCTGCGACAACATCTCCTCGGTGTACATGTCCAAGAACCCCATCCACCATCGGCGTACCAAACATATCGAACTGGACATCCACTTCATCAGGGAAAAGGTAGCCATTGGAGAGCTTCGTGTCACGCACGTACCCAGTGCGCGGCAACTGGCGGATGTGTTCACCAAAGGTCTGCCTTCGGCGCTCTTCTTCGACTTCAGGGACAGCCTCTCCGTCATGACTGCCGACGTCGAGACTGCGGGGGGGTGTCAGCGGAGCCATGCCAACGGCCATGCCAACGGCCAGAGCTCTGCCCGAGTCTTCAGCACGCCAAGTCTCCAACGGCCTCGTGCGCATGGATGCGCACTCGCCAAGTCCTCAACAGCTAGAGCTCCGTAGAGCACGCGCTGCCGCACGCTCGCACGCCCGGTCACCGCGCTCCCGTCTTGTACGCTTAGTCGCTCGCTCAGCTCGCGCCTGTACAGCTCGCATACATAGTCATGGCCAAAGGCCTATATATGTAACACACTGATGATCAATACAACTCGTCCAGTTGAGCAATTCTTCTCTACAGTTCTATCAGGCATGTCGAGTCCATCGATTGCTAGTGACAGAGGTTGCTCTGGATAACCAAATGCCACAGCTGCTCGATTTGGTGATTGCGCGCCGCTGATGCTTCACAAGAGTCTCAACCATGCGAGTGCGGCGTGGCAGATTGGAATCTCGGGGGATTCGTTTCGGCGAACTGATCTGATTCTTAGCGTCTCTGACTGACATGGTGATGTTCACCAACTTGGTGCAGCCTGCGGTGTCTGCCACTCCGATCTCCATGTCCTGAAAGGCGAGCTCCCTTTCTCCAGCCCCTGCGTCGTGGGCCATGAGATCACCGGAGAGGTTGTCGACCATGGCACGCACACTCCTGCCGAGATCATCAACAGGTATGGAATATCCAATATCCATCACACCAAACTTCATATGCTTCGTAGTCATAGAGAACCACTACTGCCCGAGGTGACAGATTTGCTGTCACCATACACCACCCAGGGGGCTTGTAATTCAGTTCGTCAGACATCAGGTGCTGTCTTCAGTTCAGAACTGATGGTTCCTTCTCTGAAAACGTTTCAGGTTCCCAGTCGGGAGTCATGTCGTCGGCGCCTTCATAATGCCATGTGGGAACTGCTTCTACTGTGTTAAGGTACAGCTTCTTCGTCGAATTATACCATCCTTTCTTTTCTCTCATGTCTCCATGCTTTTTCTTGCTTATGCAGTTATGCTCATGTGCATTGATTTGATGCAGGGCCAAGAAGATTTGTGCGAGTCTTTCTTCGCGTATAACCGTGCCAAGGGGACGCTCTATGATGGCGAAACACGGCTGTTTCTAAGGGGCAATGGTAACCTGAGAAAACAGATTAGCATCATGCCTCAGCAACACTGCAGTTGTACCAGGCTTAAAGTATCCTGAAATTTTCCATCTGCAGGGAAGCCAGTGTACATGTACAGTATGGGTGGGCTTGCAGAATACTGTGTCGTGCCAGCCAATGCGCTAGCAGTTCTCCCTGACACGTTGCCGTACACAGAATCAGCGATTTTAGGATGTGCTGTGTTTACCGCGTATGGTGCCCTGAGGCATGCTGCTGAAATGCGGGCAGGTGATTCAGTAGCTGTGATCGGAGTTGGAGGGGTTGGATCAAGGTCAGCTGATGCCTGATAAGTTTTAGGATCTTTCTCCAATTTCTTTTACTATGAATGCGCAGTCATGACCATTCTTCTTCCCTCTTACATGTATCCTAAAACTAGATATTTTGTTTTGTAGCTGTTTACAGATAGCAAAAGCCTTTGGAGCTTCCGAAGTCATTGCAGTAGATGTTCTTGATGAGAAACTCCAGAATGCTAGAACACTTGGCGCAACCCATACTGTAAACGCAGCAAAAGAGGATGCTGTTGAAAGGATAAAGGTATGTGTCGATGTCAAAGTTTGTGATCTATCAAAACTAGTTCTATATATTTACTTCATTATAAATCCTGCCATTGCTTTTCTTGTGTTTTTTCAGTTTTTCTTTTTCTTGAAGTGAGCTGTGTCAAAATGTGCATATTGAACTTTTCAGCTATATACTGATCCTACTCAGATGTGAATGCCTTGCTGTTCACAGGAACTTACTGATGGTAGGGGTGTGGATGTGGCTATAGAGGCACTTGGTAAGGCATTAACATTTTCCCAGTGCGCCAAAAGCGTGCGTGATGGAGGCAAAGCTGTTATGATCGGGCTTGCTGCAGTAAACGTAATGGGAGAGGTCGATATAACCCGTCTCGTCCGACGACAGGTACACAATCGACTGGCTTCCACCTTTGTATGCATTGCGCATGCATGGTTCCACCTTTCTCATGTTTACTCGAAACCAGGTGAAAATCATTGGCTCATACGGCGCAAGGGCCAGGCAAGATCTTCCTCAGATAGTGAAGCTCACGGAGAGTGGTGCCTTCAATCTCCAGAACACCATATCAAGGAAATGCAAGATTGAGGAGGCGAATTGCGCCTATGAGGATCTCAATCAGGGGAAGATCGTCGGGCGAGCTGTCGTTGAGATCATGGAGTGATGATTGACGAGGTGATCAATCCTGTAGATCCAAGCCTGGGTCACACAATAATAAAGTGTGTGTGCTAGGAATTCAAAGGGGTGGCCTCTGTATGCACAAGAGCACACTTTATGTATCCGTTTAAGTGTTTGTGTGTAGAATCCATCGTGGTCCGAGTGTCTGGGAAATGATCACCCCACTGTCAAATGCAAAAGATAAACTGAGAGACGTCATATTTGCTTGTAGTACATCCTTTATGGGCTCCTTAAACAAGATCCCCCTTTCCATTGCTGGAATTGTTCTCTTCAACGTTCGTTTGGTAGGAGTGTTTCTATTTACAAACGGGGCTAAATCTATTGTTACTATTTCCTCTTTCCGTACCCTATACCACTGACGATCCTGAACGCTTCCCCATGCATGCAGGTCTATTGCCAGGACGTTTTTCGCCAGGGCCAATTTGCGAGATACTAACTCATATCATAAATATCAACTAGTATTTCACTACTAATCAAGTTCTCAAGTTTCATATCTGGCACTTGGGCCATTCTAGTTACCATTCACTAATCACGTTTTTGGAGTGGCAGGAGCAAACAGAACATGCATTCTGCAGGTTGCTATTTCCCCATACTTCCCAGGATTTAGAAACATCCAAGATTCTGAGAATTAATTAATGTCCGTGTGCAAAGCTTCTAAAAAAACACTGAGCAAGATCAATGAAACGACTAATTATAACAACTAATTGATTGCAGAGCATAATATCATCCCAACAAATCGCTACCAACACCATCTCGGACCGAAATTTGTGAAGCCAACAAAAGCGGAAACATCATAGAGCGGAAGCGATCCGCCTGCAGGCAACTGCAACATCCATCAGGCGCAATTGGGACAAGCAAGCAGGCAAGCTCACACAAAACCAGTGATTCGATTTCCATTAATTGATTGATTGATTGAATAAAAAATTTCATCATGATGAGCCCCCCTTGGCAGATCGATGTGGCTCATGAAGTTGAAGGATACCGCAACAAGCCCAACAAGTATATGTCGCTAAGTAAAGTTGATAATGCCTAAGATCGCAGGATGTTTCAGCAAGCACACATCTGGGAGACACAATCTACTCGAAGAAGTGAAGATGGGGCTCTCTAACATCCCAGATTTGAATGCCGAGGTGGGCAGATGGACCTTGGTGAGCCTGTTCGACGTTGCAGCTACGGAGAAGTGAATTGGAAGAGATTTAGCTGCGATATAGGTGTTTCTATATCTTCAGTAGAGTTGTTCGCTTTGTTCTTTGTTCCCAGCGCTGCTAATGGGGTGGGGCTTAACGTGTTTTTTGGGCGGTTTTAAAACGGGTATTATTGGATGGGTGAAAACGGGTAGGGGCGGGTTGCGTTGATGACACAAACGAATTGGGACGGGTTAGGGCACTGTGGTCGCAGATTGGCGCGTACGTCACAGATCAACTTGCGTGATGACTACGGGTTAGGACGGGTTGGGGCCCTTAGGCCAATAGGGTGGGTCGCGTCGAGTTGTAATTAGGGCTCTTGAGATATGGGAAGGGGCGGGTTCAACCCTATTACCAGACGTATTGTTAGCTGTTTGTCGTGACTTATGGTGTCTTTGCTAATGCTAAGACATTCTTTCTTAAGAAAAACTCCTTGTCTTACATGTAGCAGCTATGTTCGCATTTCTGATATATATAAGCTCATCAACATGAGCAACTAAGTTAGAACTTTTACTGTATTTATAAATCCTGTGATCAATGTATAAGAACTACTTCGGATCTGAACTCCGATCCTATATATAATTTTTTTGTGTGTATATAAGAATCTGAATCGCTAGATATTGCAAGAATATTAAGAATCTAGAATAAACAACTACAACAAAAGCAAGTTATTGGTATGCATTTCAGCACTTGAGAATAACGGAGAAGACTCGGCCAAAAATTACAGACACAAAAAAACACTGGCTCAGAGCGCGCCATTTTCTAGTTGCATCTTATAATTTATATGAAATTAAGTAGATCCTAGTGTAAGCTTTGCTATACTAGTAGTCAGTAATTTATATGAAATTAAGTACTGCTGGTTTGCTGTCAAAGAAAAAAAAAGAGGCATTTTGTTTCATGGGCCCATGAGTTCCGGCTCGGCCCATGAAGTTCACCACCGGTCACCAGAAACTTCCTAGGGTTTCCTTCCTCCCCTTTTTAAAAAAAAACTAGCAAATTTGCCTGTGCGTTGCTACGGGTCACAAAATTCATAATACTCCCTATATTTAAATTATAAAATATATTAATTTTTTTTATAAATATTGCTTGATTTTATTGTGTATCTAGTCATAATCGATGCCTAATAATAAAGAGACAAAATACCCGTGCCGCTATGAATTTTCTCTACATCTATTGCAATGAGTTTCATCATTTTTAGAAAATATAAAAACTTATCAAATATTTTTTCACTGAGAACTTAAACTATTTCTAAATGCATTTAGGTTTTTATATCGTATTTAAAATAATTTATCTTTATACCAATTCTTATGTTACAGATTAAGTACAACCCTAACATTGACTCTCTTGCAGTCCCGCTGGTTTGTATTGATAACTTTTTATAAATTTTATAACTTTTCAAATTGCCTTTGGAGCATACTATCTATGGTTTTTTATATATCCTTAGGCTTTTTAAGATTTTATTTCACACACGGTTACACTCTATGATTAGAAGGAATTTAACAAAATTTGAATTAGAAATTTTAGATTTGACTTCGATTTTATATGGATTTTATATTTTTTGTCATTTTTTTAAAACATAAGCACTTAACAAAACACTTTGTATTGGGATCCTTGAAATTTATGTAAATATCTTGAGATCATATTATATCCATTTTTTCAGTTCGGACACTCAAGTTTTTTCTATTCTTGCCACCAACTCCTTGTTGAAGTAGATTGCGAACTCACTCAGGTACTCTTTGCACGATCGGTATGGCCCGCTATGACAATCTTCTCACTGTTGTGGTCCGTGCTGCTCTCGGCCATTACCTCCATGGTCGCTTTGTTTGAGTGTGGCAGAGTTCTTTAGGGCAGTCCGTGCCATGTGGGAACCAAACAACCACAGCCCGTACCAAAATAATCTGATGCGGCCATCAAACGTCCTAGGCGTGAACCCTACAGAACTTTTACTATATCATTTGTTGTATATATATTTTGAGATAAAATTTTACTGCATTAACTTTTTTAGTGGAATCCTCTATTTTTTTCTATTATTGGCAACAAGTCCTTTCCGAATTAGATGATGAACTCACTCACCACTCTTTGAACGGCTTATAACATTGCATATAATATGTAGCGAAATTTTTATCGCTTTGTAAAATTATCATTGATATTATTGATTTTGCAAAACACCCGTCACACTTTTTTTTCTTTTTTTCTATTTCGTTATTTTATTTTCCTTATTTTTATTATTATTTTTAATTTTTATTTTAATGTGCGGACTAGAGGGCCGGCTTTTTTTATTTTCCTTTTTCTCTCTACGGATGGGAGGACTCTGGTATTGTTTTCTTATACGGACGGGAGGGCTTCGGGTATTTGTTTTCCTATATGAATGGACAGACTAAGGCGCAGTTGGGCTGGCGGACAAAAAATTTCTGGCGAAGAGAAATTTCTTCAATTAAGTATTAGAAAGAAAAATTATGGCTTTAATTATGATTTTCTAACCGTAAACATATAGGACACGGAGAGGTGAAAGAAAAAAGAGGCGAAATTTTTTTGCCTCTTTATAGATGGGTATATACAAAAGATTTTCTTCCTCCCTTCATACCATCCCTTTGCCTTCCCCTGATGAAAGAAAAAACATGAAAAATCCCTTCGCCTCCTTCCCTTCCGCATCGGCCGCGATCTCGACCTCCGCCGCCGCCGCAGCACCATCTTCGACTTGTATAGGTGCGTTCCTACGATTCCCTCTTCTCCTCTGTTGCCCTCGATTAAGATTTGGATTCTTGGACTTGTCGAGTTGAGTTGCGATTGGGCCTGATTAGATTTGACAATCGGATTCTTCTTCGAATTCGAATCGCTTTTGCCCTCCATTAAGGCCTTGTTTAGATACCAAAGTTGGTGCACCAACTTTGCATAGTAAATTCTGTTAAACACTGTAGCAATTTTATTTTTATTTGATAATAATTGTCCAAACATTGATTAATTAGGCTTAAAATATTCGTCTCGCAAAGTACAACAAACTGTGTAATTAGTTTTTTATTTTATTTATATTTATATGCGTCGGCATTTTGATGTGACGAGGAATTTTCTTTTTGCATAGTAAAATTTGGGGATGAAATCTAAAATATAAATAAGGCCTAAGATTTGGATACTTCGATTTGTTGGGTTGAGTTGTAGTAGGACGATTGGTCCTGATTGAAATTTGACAATCGATTCTTCTTCGAATTTGAATCGCAGGAACCAGCAATAATCCAGGAAAAGGAAAGGCGAGGATGGCGGAGCCGCGTAAGGAAGAGGGTCGGGAGCAGCACCTTTACCTTTTTTTTGATGACTGGGACTCTGGATACAGCATCCGCAAGGTGAGCTTGTCGCGCAGATCAGACAAACGCGCTAAGGAGCCCTTATCGTCCGGCCCAGACAAACAAGGCGTTGAGCCCCTGCCTGAAGTTTTCATGCACATCCAGGCGCGACGTGGGTTTCCCGGCTTGTTCACTTCTGCCTTTGGCGCTAAGATCATGGTGATGCATCCCGTCATGGCTGATGATACCGTGGGCATCCCAATGATCGACGTCCAGAAACAGGCCTTAACCTTTGGACCTCTGCCCCGCAGCTATAATGCCCTGTCCAATCTACTTCCCCGTCGGCTGCAATAGGCTATTCACTCTGGATATTGCCAAATTTGATTGCTACCGCTGGGCGCCGGAACATATTAAAGAACCGTGGGAGTGGCAGATCCTCCCTTATCCGCCATTCCAGAGGGCCGATGTCTCCTCCTATGGCGTGCACCCCGATGGATGCATCCTCGTCAGTACTGCTGGTTATCCACGCACATTCATCTTTGAGACCACCAAGGAGGAGTATGTGTGGAAACCATACAGTAGATCGGTGTTGCCCTTCACTGGCCGTGGGCACTATGACACCTCCCTGGGGGGCTTTGTCGGTCTCTCCAGAGATGGGTACCTCTGCTGCCGCACCATGGCTGCCAGCACCACCGGGACTAACCTTCACGACAAGCGCACCAAGGACAAGGTGTACACTGAGAGGCAGCATGTAAGTGCCACCCTTGTGCACATACACCCGCGCAAATTCTGCCTTGTGGAGTGTGTCTCCGTTGACAGCAGAAGGACTGGTCAGGACCTCAGGGAGTCATGGGCTCGTGAGTTCAAGCTGCCGCTGGGGTCAAAGCCTTGGCATTGTGTGGGCGGCGGGCCCCAAGGCGGCCGCTGTATGTATCGTATCAAGACCTTCACCCTCACTTATGACCCGGAAGCAGACTGTTTGAAGCTTAACAACTGCAAGGGTCAGGGTCGTTGCTACAGCCTGCCTCATGAAGCAAGGATTGGTTCCGTCTGTATGGATCCCGTGGCATTTTGGCTGTGAAATGCTAAAGTCATGAGAAGAGCTGCTATGTTTTCATTCAGGTGTGGCTTTTGCTTCTATGTTTTAGTTTGTTCTTCGTGGATCCAGTTCTAGCTCACGTGTGTTTGTTAGCTTTTCTATGTGGTCACTCAGTTGTTAATCAGTTGCTATTTTAATTAATTCAGTGTGTAATCTCTAGTGCAATGAACAATATGTATAAACTCAGGTATTATTGGTGTGTTGCTTTCCTATGTTTTAAAATGTGTAATCTCAACCGATTCTGTGAATCCCTTGCTATGTTTTCATTGTACAGTTCAGTTTGTGACAACAATGAGGAATCAGTTCTGACATTTTTTTAGTGTGTAAGCTTAAGAAGTTATACAGAAAGTTTAGTGTGTGGGGAGGTGCTTCATCCTACATAGAAATGCCTCACAACTACGGAATTTTGTTTCTAAGATCAAAAGCAAACCGATCCTCCTAAAATAAAAAGCTTATCTTTACAGAGTTTTTTTTTTCTCTTTTGGGATCATTCTGTACTTAACCTTTGCTAGTAAGATAAGATATTTCACAAGTTTGAAGACTAAAAAACTACAGAATTGATGGGATTTTGAATGCTTTTCTGTATAATTGAGAAACATATTTGGCTTGTGTCTGAAAGATAAGATGCACACAGCCGAATGAAGTTTGGATGTCTAGGCATTTGAAAATGCATAATGCTGCCAGCTTTTATTACTTGATATGACTCGAACTGGCTAGCTACGACGTGACTTTGCTCTGTAAAGTAACTGAAGCTGGCTCCACTAAAATGGTGTAGATGCATGCATGCCCTGCATCCAGGACTTCATTTTTTAATTCAGGGGCTGACTTCTGCTTCTATGTTTAAGTTTGGTGGTGACTGCATCACAGGTGGCTGTGAAAGGCTAAAATCATGAGAAGAGTTCCTATGTTTTCATTCAGGTGTGATTTCTGCTTCTATGTTTTAGTTTGGTGTAATCTCAAACTGTGTTTTTCGTGAATCCGCTGCTAGCTGATGTGTTGCTTTTCTGTGTGGTCACAGCTGTTAATGCGTTGCTATTTTAATTAATTCAGTGTGAATGAACAATATGTTAAACTCAGGTATTCTTAATGTTTTGCTTTTTCTATGTAATCTCAACTGTGATTCTGTGAATCCGTTGTTATGTTTTTGTCGTACAGTTTGCAACAACAATGAGGATTGCATTGCAAGCATGCATCAGTTGTGACATTTGTTCTAGTATGTAAGCTTAGGTTTTACAGAAAGCTTTAAGTAACAAAGCATCAAGTATGCCGGGAGGTGCTTAACCCTGTATAGAAACGCCTCTGAACTGCATTACATTTCATTCCTCGACATGTGTTGTCAGAATGTGGTTCCTCATGAAAGCAGTCAGCCGAAATATCTTTAGACTTGACTAGAAAGATGTTCACGGTACCCTCAGACATTGCAGTCAGCTGAAATTTCTTTACAAATCCAAGCAGTTGATGTATGTCTCTTAATTAAAAAAAATTAACTGCTTTATAATGAATGCTTTGCTGAACATCAGTCATGGTAAACATTTATAGAAGCGTGCAGACTGTGTGCTCTATCTATATAGTCCAACAATGGGCCAAAGCGAGCAAAAACAATAACGAGGATTCAGCAGCTATGATATCAACACATTACCTGCACTAAACTCTTAAACAAGATCAAATCACATGATTTTTTTTTTTTGAGCATTTGTTGGGATGTTGTGTAGGGACGCCAGGTCGCCCCCGAGAGAAGCGGGTGCTCATGAGGAGGGATTGTAGAATGTTTTGGAATTGCAGTTCACGAACTTGCATTAGTTTCGACCTCTATCTACATAGCAGGATAGTCGATCGTCGAGAGCTAGCAAGCTCGATCCTCGGATGCTAATACAAGCACTAAATTGTCAGATCGTGTGCCCATGGCATGGACGCATGTATTCCTCTACCAAGGTGGCTAGCTTTGCGATAATGGAGCACGGAACCACCTCCGCGCGAAAGTTCGCTGCGGTCGCCATGAGGGAGAGCTCTACGCAAAGGATTAAAGCTTTTAGGAAGAATGGGCATGTGCCCCGGCACCGCATTGGGGATGAAGATGAAGTCCCAGCAAGCACTTTTGCGGATAAGCCCTTCAAGAATTGAAAATTGTGCACCATAGAAAACACGGCAGCGCCACTTCACAACGACTGGTTCCGCCAAACGTCAAGCTCAAGTTTGACCAAATAGTGACGAGTGTAATAAACACTTATGTCTTCGAATAAGCTTACCATATGAAAATACATTCCATAATTAATCTATTGGCCCTCATTTTTGTATTGTAATAAATGTTATTACCTTTTTTTACAACTCTGGTCAAAGTCAAAATTATTTGTCTCCTCGAACGCAACAAGATAGTAGTGCTCATAGAGAGAGAAAGGGGTTGTGCTGCGCGCCGCCCTGATCCTAGTGTTTCTCTTCTCGTTGTCTAATTATATTCTGTCAGTCTACTAGATCACCTGTAGAGTTGGCTGTCTGAGGTCTTTGCACCGTGGGCTTAGGATATCATATGGCCCAGTACAATTAATCGGCCCAAATTTTAACTGGGCCCCTGAATTGTCTGTTTGGGCTTGAACTATACCCATCAGGCAAATACAGAGCGCTATAAACGAAGGAAACGGCGTCATTTGCTACAAGCCATCAGGGCTTGAACTATACCCATCAGGGCTTCAACTATACCTTACAACACACTCAAACAGGGTGCCATTTGCTTACAAGCCATCCGCAGAATGAATGGCAGCATCCCTTCCCTCGTGGCCTTGTCCTTCCACCGCGCGTCTCCATGCGCGACCGGCCGAAAGGCATGGCCGTCGCCATCCTCTTCGATCCTCAAGCCAAGGGCCACCTGTGTGCTTCACTCAAAAGCATTGCAGAAACTGAGGCACAAGCTGCACAAGAAACACCGCCATGCATTGCATATTTGCATTGCTGAGGGCACAAGATTATGCGTGTGTCCATCAGTGTAGTGATCCACATGCGACGACATTCGAAACACAGAACATATTTGTTTCATTGAGGATCAAGCAACTAGTAGTGCTGTAAAATCATGATGAGGTCCAAAAGGCAGATGGAGACTGGCTACTAGGTATCAGTGTCTCGTTCATATAGACTGGAGGCAGGCAGAGCCAGCTACATGGGCTTCTTTGGGTGCCAAGGGACGCATTGTTTAGAAGCGATGCAAACCCAGCCGAAACCGTAGCAGAGGTGCGGATTTTTTTTAAATTTAATCTTTTTTAATTAATATTTTAAATATAATCCTGTTTTAAACTTGTTTTCACCCTACACCCTTTTTATCACGCCAAATCATTTGACGCGATAATGCACTGTATCGCGCCAAATTATTTGACACGACCAAGCATTATACCGTGGCAACAGAGTTGACCGGGGTCACCGTGGGTCCCACTTCGTCGTACGACGGGCCAGTCGCGCCAACATTTTCATTGACCTAATACATGGTAAAAGTGGCTATAGCCTAGGCATGGTAAAATTGGCCCATTGTGATATTACTAATTCATGGTATAATAAATTTTGTTGTCCAACTCATAGTAAAATTTATGATTTTTTAGCTTAAAATTTGTCCAAACCCTGTCACGCCAAATCATTTGGCGCGACAAGCCCGTCACGCCAAATCATTTGGTTCGACCTCCTATTGTATGCGTTAGTATAGGCTAGTTATCAGCTCTGTTAGGTTTGGCAGCCTAATAGATTCATTAAGTTACCCATAGTCAGTTATCGGCTCTGCTAGATTTGGCAAATCTAGTAGATTCATTATGTTACCGATGTTATTAGAGTTTTTATTGTTTATTTATTGTAACAACATCTTTTGTCCGATCAAGATTGGTAGATTTGGCTTAGATCTTCTTAGATTTGATTGTCAATAATGCTCTTTATGTTTATTCCCTGCTTTGACGATCGATCTCGTGCTTGCATTAGCTAGGTTTTATCAATCTTGTTCGTGACATGTGCGCGTTGTAGGGTGTAGACGGTCTTAAGATAGATCTTTGTTTATTCCTATTTGATTGATAGTGGCTGTAGCACTGTTGATCTCAGTTGAGATTGGATAGACTAAATAGGGGTTTATGTTAAGGTTTGTCTATGCACCTAGTTCGTTCTCATCAGTATCGGCAAAGTTAGCCAATTCACCAGGAGCTTTACCCATAACGTTGTATGTACGTATCTGTTTAGACTAGCTAGTTTGTTAAGCTTGCTTAGTAGATCTGTTAGCCATAATTTAGATTCTTGTATACACGTAGGATCGTTTATATTTATTGTATCTAATAGACTGAAACGACTAATAGTCTTGCTCTTTTCACGTGTATTCAAATAGCCGATTCAGCTAGTTCTTTACTGTTTTAGCGCTTATCATGAATGGTTGTGCTTTTCTCCTGTCTTAGCTATCAATACCATGCCATGAACAATTGCTTTATTTATTCATGCTTATTTATCAATCTTATCTGTTGATACATGTTGGATGTTGACTCTCTAGTCAATGCCCCGATCAAATTAGCTATTTAGCCATATATGAGGAACTGTCTGGAATCACACCGGCAGGTTCCACAATTTGACTATTTTCCACCTTGTCAATTTTAGGGTCAAATTGACTGGCACACCATGGTACGTTCGATCAGATCATCTGCTGAAGAAGGCCGTGGGGATCGGGGAGACGTTCACGCTCCGGTCTGTCGGGCTTGTGAGAGTCCCTGTTGGCGTGAGGACATCATGTTTTTATGCCAACAGAATACCAAAAGGACTAAGTGTATGCGCACTGCTACACAGTCCCCAGGTGTGCACCGAGAGCCGTGGTCTACAAGCGCCACTGGGCGAGAAATTGCCACGCAGTCCCCAGGTGTGCCTGAGACAGTCACATGCTCGATCAGGCTAGGATACACTGAGAGCCCGTGGTCCGCAAGCACCACTGGGTGGGAAACAAGCACACAATCAAGCTTTCTCTAAGATTTAGGTTTATCGGCCAAAAATGTCTCATCCTAAAAACTTGGACTAGTGGGTTGCATATGCTTGATCTTGTCCAAGTTATTGCCTGATATGATATGGTGACATGGGCTGCGCTATGACTTTGTTCTGAGTAAAACTTGACATCCGGAGCTTTATTTTTAAAAAAATTCAAAAAAATATTTCCTCAATGATTATAAATACCTACCAAGGCCATATGACATGTTTCAATTCTGCAAAACCTTTAGTCAGATACTGCTTGCGGAATGTTGAGTTGGGTCCAATTGTTGTGACCTAGTGAGATTATGGTCATTTACCCATGATTGAGATTGACATGCACCCACCAAATAAAGCCAACTCTTACACTGAGAGTTGTGTAAAACATGCACCCATTCATCCACCAAAAATATGCCAACTCTTACCCTGAGAGTTGCGCTCCATTTTAGTCCACCAAATAAAAATGCAGACTCTTACACTAAGAGCCGCGCATTCCTTATACAAAACTTTACTCCCTGCATTCGTCATCATGACATCTCTCCATTCAAAAAGTCTTCATATGCCAATAAAAGATATGTGCTATGCTAAAAAAAGTGAGATAAAAATATATCCATGCCAAGGGGCATGAGAAAATAATTAGGAAAGAAAGATTCAAAAATACCTGTTCAAAAAAAATAAGAAATAAAAATGAATGATGAAATATATATGATCTTCAAGCCCATATCTCTTTGATCATTTCATTCCATCCAATAAAAGAGAGTCATGATGCATGGAGTATCAAAAACATTCAAAATTAGGTTTCCACCGCCATATTCCACACACTTGCACATCTCAATCAAGGTGTATGATTTGTATCTCCTTGTGGTTTGGTTTTTGGCCCAACAATATATGTGATGCAAGTATGCCCACCTTTATACCTGCCCAAAACTCGACTCTCAGCTTTAGTGGTAGGATATAAAAAGGCAACACTACAATGCCTTTGGTGAGGTAAGCATACACATTGAGTGATCGAGAGAATCATATGAGGAACTTACTTTTCTTTGCAAAAATTTTCAAAACCTCCAGAAAGATGGTTGATCTTGGGATGAATGATAAGCAATGCCTGTTGATCCGTTCTATCTTGCAATCGCCCAAGACCTGAGATAGCTAAAAAGCCCCATTGGTTTTGAGATAATAACAGGGTGGATAGATGCTGATTTATTCAAATTGAAGTAGAAAACTTTGTTATAACTTTGGTAAATTTGAAATATGATCAGCATTGTAGCAACTCCTGATCAACAACCAAAGCCTACCTTTGCTCGGGGACAAGAAAGGGTAAGCTTGGGGGATCTTGTTGGTGGTCCTTAACGATGATTTAATTTACACCACCAACTAAAGACCAAAAAGGGGAGAATCATATATTACATGCACATATACTTTTATTATTAACCCAATTCCACTTGTACTTGGAGAAATATTATTTGGCAGGAATATAAATAAAAGTACAAGAAATCGTATTTAGAAATACACTTTTCTGAAAGGCGTAAAATCAAGAATTGGGAAGAAGCCCACCCTGGGGTCAAATTGGACCGAGTGCACCATGCCACCACGGTCCAGGCCCACTCAACAACCAACCGACCAAAGATGGTTAGTGGAGGGCGCCAAACTCGGGCACATGACAGGGGTGGGGCGCATGCCCTGCGAGGTGGCCGTTCAGGCCCATCCTTGGTGAGGCGGTTCGTGCCTGCCTTGTGGAGCATAGGCGTTTATGCACTCGGATGATTATGCCCCCAAACCGCCTTCCACCACCTATAAGAAGAGGAGAGGAGCAGCCTCTCACACACAACTCATTTTGGAGCCACCTCACTACCTCCTCTTGTAGCTTTAGTAGTAGTAGTATTTTGGAGCAAGGCAAAGCTTCATTGGAGAACTTATACTAGGAAGAAAGGATTATCAGTATGAATAAAATTATGTTCTTGCTCTCATTTTATTATAGTTGTGATATCGAACTAGAGTATAGTTTTGATCATGTTATATTCGATGAGTATGAACTAGAATATATTTCATATGAGAATTGCTTAGCATGTTCATCCTGGTTCTTCATTGTCCATATGATTTGCAAGACGAGACACTAGTAGAGATATGACCTACCATGATGAACTGTTTTTGTCACGGTAGGTGCGATATTTATCACTATTTCATTTCTGTGACGAATCTGTGACCAAAACGCCACCATCGCGGAACTTGCGTCACACTTATGTAGTTATGATGATTCTAAAATAAGCGTTGTCGAAAAGTGTTTCCTATGACCAAATGGTGACCATCATAGTTATGCTTTCGTATGCCTACAGGATGGCTACGTATGCGTACATGACGGCCCAGACAGCCGTTAGGCGCCTTGGCGGCCGTTAGGCTGACATGGCGTGCTCTACTTCATCCACATTTTAGCTTCTCATAGGACCATGCGTTAGGTCCCTGTTCACCCACGTGTCACTTTCATATTGGCACAGGTTTCATGTTGCTATTTGCCCACTTGTCTGCGCCTCACTGGACCATCTGTCGATTTTTTTATTTATCCACGTGGCCGTTTGACATTCGACTAGTTGTCGCTTTTTGCATCGGTCCATGTTCGGCTTACTGATTGGCACACATGGCGAGACAATTTCCCTCCACGCGTCAGGTATTCAGGAGCCCACGCGTCGAGGCCTGGTCATTATACATGTAGACCACCTGTTCGGCCATGTGTCGAGCTTTTGTTTAACCACGTTCGCTACCCCGGTTCATCCATAGAGGAAATTTAGTTTGTCACCAAAGTAATTCCAAAACGTCATATAAACCATTTTGAAAACATCACATAAACCAATTAACATCACACATGAACGTTACATAAACCAATTAACATCACATGTTAGCAGCAAGCCACTGCCAGTGTTTCAAAAGACATGTCCAGGCATCAAACCGGAACACACCGGCACACAAGTGCACACATCAAACCACAAATGTTTACTTCATCAAGGCCACGGAAGCAAAAGACCTATAGTTAATTACCAGAAGATTTGGATGCCAATAATTCATCACAAAACTTCATCTGCTCTTCATGTTGTCTCCTGTATTCCTCAAACTCCATATAAGTCTTGTCTGATTTCCTCTTTAGTTCATCCAGTTGCTCAACAAGGCCACCACAACTTACCTATTCCTCAAAAATCTGTTGTCGAAGGACCCTCTTCGCCAATGTCTCCGTCATGGCCCTGCCCGGATACCAGCATTCTTCAGAAAAGGGATGTTGCGGATGTGTGCTTGTGACTCATTCTTGCCTTGGGAGTCACAGATGACCTTGTAGACAACATCAGCACTAGCCATTACTTCTTGCCTTTCACCAACACGGGCTGCTAGTAGGCTTTCCATAGCTACCTGTGAATATTCATACATTGAACATTAGGTTATAGATAGTGCTAGAGGACTTCAATTGGAAACACCAGACATTGATTCATAACTAATGCATAGGTCTTTCTTAGCATTTTGTTGATAGAGAATAAATAAGCATAATGCATTTGCAGAGATCAGCCTAGATCCAACAGAGATTACATAATCACAATGTAGAGGTACCATATAGATTGGGATAGACTTGCAAATTTCAAAGAAAACAAATCAAGGTGCTTACAACAGCTTCTCTTGCAGCATCGCTAAGGCCTTTCCTCTTACTGGTATGGAATTGCTTGAAGACTTCCACAACATTAACATGTCCACCAAGTTGTTCATCGAGTCCTTGATCATCAGACTGTTCATCTACTCCCTGGTGTCGTCGTGTGGCCTTCCTCTTGTTCTCCATCTGTTCACTTTGCATGTGAGTTTTAGTTTATATTTACACAAAGTACCAATAACAATACAACAACCATCTCTTACTAGTTCGTGGAGGCCGACAATATAGGATCAAGACCCTGTAGTCTGGTGGTACTTCACTTTTGCACGGTTTTGCTTGTTCTTTACAGACTCTTCCTGTAACAACATCTGTGTTAGACCGCAACACATGTAGACAATAGGAAGGATAGACAGGAAATCGTTGAGTTCACACACCTTGCTCTTAACACTAGACCAAGCTTGGACAAGGTCTTTCTAGTGCTCATCATTTATGGACTCGACAGGAGAGCTTGTCTCGATCTCATCAGCAGGGACATTATTGAAGTACAATTTCTTCAACATGTAGCATTCCTGCCTCACAGCACACCGAAACACACTCCATCAAGCTTCTCTTGTTGGTACGTGGTGCCGGTCGAAGGCCAGATTTGTCTGCATCAGTGTGAATGCAAATTAAATCAGTAACTGAGTTGCTCATGGCATGGTGCAATGTAAAGAAGGGATACCAATACATACAGATAGCATATTTAGAAATGTATCAAAATGGACCATGCCGCCAGGTGCCCTGTAATGCTTGAAATGCGTCAAAATTGGTATGCAAGACACAACTAATACACTGACCTCTGAGGCAAACTTGGCTGCTTGCAGCGGATCCTGCGGCCATCTTTTCCCATCAGCTATAGAGATGCGCAGCCTCATTCCTCCATGTTTTTTGCTCAATCTTTGCAACGTAATTCCCCTAGTTCTCCTCCTCTTGTTCCTCATTCCCTGCAGCTCTTCAGCACTATTTTCATATATTTAGATTGTTACAAAAGCAACATGGATATCAAATAACTAGTGCACAATTGGTTTATAGACAGTTATAAGTTAATACCAACCGTGCACATTTTCATTATTGTTCTATGGGTTGGGGTTGACCGGAGCTTGCTGAGAAGGACCCTCTCCGGCATGGGTATCGTCATCTAGCATAAATTTGATTTTGTATTGTTACAAAAGTAATATAAATATAAAAAATATATGGCAAATCGATTGAGAGACATTTGTAACTTAATACCAACCTCCAACTTCTCCTCCATGGTCGGTTGCTGCTGCTGACCTAGAATTGTGTCCACCTCCACCGGATACATCCAGCAATTTTTGTTTACTGGACCGAGTAAGAACACCAGTCAACTTTGGTGCTGTTGGCATAACTTGCTTTGTACAACTTCGCCCTCTTTTCCTTCCTGGACCCTAACACTAAAATTAAATTGCTATCCAAACAGTGTAGCATTGTATTGCACCTACCCACCCCTGATAACAAAATACAAGACATAACAATCAACTTAACTGCAAAAGGCTCTGGCTCAGCTTCTAATTCTAAATCTGTTTCATCTGATTCAGGACCTCCATCAACTAACTCCCCTGGATCAGGGATGTACTCCAAATCTTCACCATGTCTACTCTTTGTGCTTGACACCTCTTCATTTGGAGGAATCAAAGGTTTTGGGCCCACATTTATTCCTAATAATGCTTGCATCTTTAAATGATTCCTCGCGATGTTTTCATTACGTGCTTGTTCATAAGGATGTAGCTCCTCTTCATCTAGATTACAAATGCACTTATATTAAACTAAAGACTAACGATTATATCAAATGCCAACACAGCAGAGCAAGGGTGTACAAATAAGCGCCAAACTACAGCTTATGCGAAGATCATTGATCCAATAAAAAAACAAGTGCAGCTAAAATAATCTCAGGTTCAACCACCTCAGTGCAGTACACATCATGAAAAGGGATCTCGGTACCTGTTCCTCTTTGACTGGCTAGTGTTTGCTGCCGGCCCCGAGGTCTCATCATCATCGCGGAGCTGGTGCAGCAGGCGTTGACGATGGGGTACCAGATTCAGATCGGGATCCATCTAGGGTTCGGTTGGATGGTGACGGGTGCCGAGGCCGGGGATCCGGATCTGGAGTCAAGCTGCTGCTGCGATGGTGCCTAGCACTCGGAGCGAGGTGGGCATTGCAGTGGGTGGCACTGCTTGAAAGTTTGAAAGTGGAGAGGGAGGCAGGAGCGGGAAGGGAGACTGGTGCGGCTGCGAGAATAGGAGATGGGGCCGGAGAAAGCCCGTCCTTGCACTTTTATGTGGCCAACATAATACCATAAGTGCCCTTGCCTTCGGTGAACATATTTTCAGCGTGGAAGGGCAAAACAGACACATCAACGTGTTGGCGGGCGCGGTGCAAAAATTTCACAGAGATTCAAACCTTCGGGCAGGGAGACCGCCCCGTGAATTTAACACGCCAAGCAGAGACCGCCACATATTCTGTGTTTTTTTAGTAGGAAAATGTTTATGATCGGAGAAAGTCCCCAGCTCCATAAATTTAACGCGTCGGATAGCACGTTGGTGGCTGACGACGTCCCCTTACTACTCTAACTGATGTTCTCGATCTCTTTTACGTATATACTAATATCTACTGTAGTCTGTCTCAAATTGTAGTTTATTTGACTTTTTTATCCCAAGTTTGACCACTCGTCTTATTCAAAAATTGCTCAAAATATCATTTCTCTTGTTGCGGCTTTCTTTATTAACAAAATATCTTTGAGAATAAGCTAAATTTGACTACATTTTGCTCTATTTTTTTAATAAGATGAATGGTCAACTAGAGGTCAAAATAGTCAAATAAATTACAATTTGAAACGGAGGGTACTATAACTCTTATAAAGGTAACCCCATTAGACGATTTCGCTCTTCAAGCAAGGTGTCCACATCATTCCCCAATGAGCATCTCCAAGAGACATGTCATCCTTGTTTTATATGCTATATAGATTTAGATTGTTACAGCAAAAAATAAACTCTAACAACTATGCTATCTTGTTTTATAAAATAGCAAGTTGGTTATTCCTAGATCTTAGCATGGTAAATATAGCTTGCATGTGCCGCTAGCCATCTATCATTGGCATAGTATAAAGGCTACTGAACTTTTAAATTTTTTTACATGGTTTTCTATTTTAGAGGTTGACCAAATCATAGGTTTAGCAATCCACTTTTACCAACTCTATTCGAGTTTCTCTATGTGATCCACTAAATGCTCTATCTCTTCATGACATGTGTTCATATCATTCCCCCACTAAGTCCATGTAACCATATTAATTACAAAAATGTTCATGTCATCTCTATTATGTGATATATTGCAAATATTAATCCATTAACACACAATTCATCGACATACGTTATTTGTCTCACCACCTATTCATCTATAACGTAATCAAATATTCTATTGTTTTTATATTACCTTATCAATTTTTTATCAGATATGATACAATATAATATCATTCAATTCAAATTCATATAGATGTTTACATAATATATAATAACATATAGTTTTTTATACCTTTATTCATGGTTTATTAAAATTCATATAGATGTTTACATAATATATAACAACATATAGTTTTGTCAACCTTTATTCATGGTTTCTATCACACTTCATATCACACTTCATATATATAATATGTATGTATACACACTCGGCTGTAACTTTTCCATATATCCTTGCTTGAATTATGATTTGGATCAACTACATCCGTTGAATGATGGATGCACAACTGTTGAACTTTTCCTGTGACCCATAGATCGACCAAGCCACTAATAAAAAAAGCCAGGCACTATAGTGGAGGGATAAGGTACGGTCGTACCAATTTTTCATCAGATAAATAGCAATATTTGTGAACAAACTAATTGGATGATTTTAGGAGAGCTAACTAGTCACTGTCCAACTACAAACAGAGCCGAAGACAATATTCGAAGAAACAATAAAATATACCAAGCCAAAGGCTAACTAGTCAGCAGTCCATCCACATTGGGCCTAAGACAGTCCGCTACATAGAAATCTTAACAAACCGGACAATAGTTATGATCAAACGAACAAAATAGAGTGGTGGCAACTATCAGGGGAGCTAACTAGTTGAAGTCCATCCAAACAAAGCCTGAGACAATCCAATACTCGGAAATCCGGATAGGTCGGATAATACTTCTGCTGAACTAAAAAAATACAGATGGTGTCAACTCATGTGCCTAGCTCACCGCCTCCATTCTCCGTTCGTCCTGCGCACCTCTACCTCAAGCGTAGCTTCAAGCACTTCTGTCGAGTCCGTCTCCCACATCTCATCGATTTCAACGCTCTAGGTGTACTCGCGAATGACCGTGAAAAAATAGGTGTCACCGACCACGAGGCCGTTCGTAGTGTAGAAATTGTCCCACCCCCACCAGAACGATGTGCGGTAGACATTGTTCTTCATTTTATTCCTCTTCAAGCCCATTACAAAGGACTGCCTAGCCATCTGCAGCACGACCAACGACAGATTCCCATAGTCGTGTGCTTGCTCAAAGTCAATAGGAACGTTCTGCGCCTCGCAAAAAGAGAGATTGATGTGAAGGACGACAAAGGTAACCTGAAACATCGGAAGTTCTGCATCTGGCATGAGTTCTCACCAGATACTTTGCATTGAGGTGGTATTTCTTTAGATTGCTGCAAAACTCCTCGGTTTCGGGATTGGCTGGGAGAGAGTTGTACAGGACACCACATCGGCGTGCTTGTACTTTTTGCGGTAGTCGATAAGGTTGAAGACCTTGAAGTTAATCTGTGAGTAGGTGTCGTACCGCAATACAAGAGTGTACCCATCGCGGAGGTCGAGGACGCTGGCAATCTTCTTCCATCCCCGGCGGAGGTACATCTGGCCGCCGACGGCGAGGAATACCTCCACCACCCACCTTGCCTAGATCTGGTCATCTTCTAAACAAAGCTCGAGTTTTCGGTAAGCTCCGATGGCCTTGGCCATCTCAGAGGGCAGCTTCTGCGTGTACAGTTATAGACATAGTCAAATATAAGGAGTGATTCATTCCCAATTACAAACCCCACCAGATCTGAGGGCACAGATAACGGGCGCTTACCAGTTTGTTTGCATATATCTCAGGAAGAAGGATCATGAAGCACTCCACATTGCGTTGGCTTGGGTTTTCCATGTCTTCTTGCTGCCCCACCGTGCCAACTAGGGAACTCTACAATCTTGAGGAATCCTTGGTGCAATACCTCTGTTCTTGTTCTCCTCTTGTGTGGGTGCTTTATTTTTTCTGTGTTTCTGGAGCTGCCACAAACCCGCATTGTAGAACATCAGTTGTGGGGTGGGGGTACATGTAAATACAAGCATCGGTTGTGACCCCCGAGAAACCGCAACGGCTCCCGAGGCTACGCATAGCGGTTGGGAGAAAAATCTTCAGTCTTACCTTATAGGCGTACTCGGAGTAATGTCCGCTCATCTAAACTCTGACCACGCCAGACACGTCTCACACAGTCTGCCACCTGTTACTATAGACATGCAGTGGTGAATGTATTTTCATAATAAAATATTTCGTCTCACAGATACTAAACCGCAATTCTTTGACATCTTCGATTCCTGTTTGACTATTCGTCTTATTAGATTGTACTACTATTGATGGCACACAACACTATGTTCATGTCTGGACGGAGATTCACACAGGATCATACAAGGTCTGGCCATTTAAAATCTAGCCTACTTAGATAGTAGAGTGAAGAGAACCAACATGCGCTAGTCATTGTTGGCGCTTCTTAGCATCAGCAGAAAAAGTTCCACAAGTGCACGGAAGTACCGTTGTAGCCTTCACCCGAAAGTATTCAGGTAACGTATTTCCACAGGGAACGGAGACATAAGAGATCTCTAAACTAGTTCTCCCAAAATGATAAGATGAAGAGTAGCTTGGGTAGTGAGGTTTTCTAAGGATAAAACCTAAGGAAGATAGCTCTACCACTATAGACTTGCTTTGGGCACCGGAGCGCACCAGGTCTACCCAATGATACCGGTGTACAGCTCTATGCCATACTCTGACGTGGGGGAGTGCTAGGGACGAACAGGGCTATCACCACCTGCCCGCCTACCCCTGTGCCCATCAAGCTACGTGAGTAAACGAAGGTAGCCTCAAGCCTAAACTCCATGTTTAAGCTGTCCACTACGTACTCTAGCGTGCTAGCAAGGCTTACCCGATGGGCGGGGTCCTTCTAGTAGAGCAACTGTCACAAGGACGGATGACGAACCCACAAGAATAAGGTGAACAAAGATAACTTACTTAAGAACTTGAATTCAAAGGTCAAACACAAACTTCTTACTCCAAGTAGCAAGACGATCGTAGAGGTACAAGTTGGAGCGAGAGCCGACAAGTCCGGCACTTTGTCCACCTAGAGGTAGAACTACTTTGACTCCGCTCTTTCTCCAGCTATTTCCCTCTCTCACTCCCTATACTAATTTAGCTAGAAGCTAATGGCAATGACTAAGAATGGGTTGATGTATAGAATGACTAAGAATGAGTTGATACAATGAGAGGAGATGCCCTCTATTTATAGTGGAGAGGAGAGGGGCACTTTTACACTACACCCCTACCTAATGATGGTTGGAGGCATGCAAACTGACCTCCCTAGGTCGGTATCTTGATTGATTGGCAATCAACGCAGAAAACCGGGCGAGAACCGGTCAGGAAGGTCATGAACTGGAGTTATACCGGTGTGAACCACGCTCTACAGCATTTCTAGAAGGTAATTAGCAGAGGCGGTTGGCTGAATCAGCTGGTCTGGGCCAAAACCATGGCCCACGGGCACCTAAACCACGCCGAACCGAAAACCGACCTCAGGCGTCCAACCTTCGCATGCCACGTGGCCCAGGCGGACAGCTGAACCACGCCAGGCCAATCCCGCATGCTCTGCGCGGGTGAGCATGCGCTCATGCCATGGCCCTGCCAGGTGGCAGCGACTGGTTGGTCCCGTCGGGGATCCCTCTCTCGCTCGCTTGTTCAAATTGCGAGCACGTGCATGAGCGGGTGGGACATGGCCGCCATGTGCCTGCCGCGGGTTGGCTGGTGGGGTCGCCGGTCACCCGTTGGCTGACAGATGCTGGCGCTGCGGGGTCTTGCCTGGCCTGCTGGTGGCCGTTGACTCCGGGGGTGCTGATGTCAGCATGACGTCAGCATTCCTTTTTAATTTGAAATATTCATGTCTTTTTATTGGGAGCTCCAAATAGTGCAAATAATATATGCATTTTGATCAACGCGATGAGAGCTTCGCAATCGTGTACTCTGTTTTGGTATTTGAGATAATTTTATTCCATGAAATATTAAATATTCCTGCAAAGCATATGGAAAAACCAAAACTCGTGGAACTCATTAGATAAACAATATTTTTCTATGATGTTCCATGGATTTATATTATTATTGGCGGTATAAAATATGAGTTAAGGACCGCCAACAGTCGTTCATCTAGTCGGCTCAAGGATTCCCGTGCAGGCACGCACGTGTGCCTGCCATCAGCAGCCTGTGGCAGCAGGGACATTGCCTCGCTGCCCATCAGTAGTAAATGTGACAGGGCCTCGCCTCCACCCAACTACCCCCACGAGAGGGGAAGGTTGTCCAGGGCTCCTGCTTCAATTCCATTCCAAAGCATTTTCCCTCCACCTGTCTAAGCCCTCTGCGCCACCGACGCTCCTCGTGGGGACAATGACCGAGTGGACAAAATCGTCCGTCGGCCGGAAGGCGTTGGACGATCTACGAGCAAGGGTGGTAATCACGGACAGCGCCAGCGTAATCAGGTGGAGAGTGTCAAAAACAACAAAAGTGGAGCCAAGGCCGAAGCCAAATGAGGTCATCTCTTTTGTCGATTTCCATGCCTTGGGCTTCGGGCTGCTGGCGCAGCCCTTACTCAAGTGGTTGCTGTACTACTACGGGCTGCGCCTCCATGACTTGACCCCAGACGGGATCCTCCACCTCTCTGTCTTCATCATGCTATGTGAGGGATTCCTAGGTATCGATGCACATTATGTTCTATGGAAGTTTTTGTTCAAAGTGGTTCACTCACCGCCAGGGGGGTCCTTCGTCCTCAGATGGGAGGCGCCTCGATCCAGCTTTGCCCTGAATGGGAGGAGATATACCTGAGCCTTCGCTGCTGCATGTTCACGAACATGGCATGGCAGCAAATGTAGTTCTATTTGCCTAATGAGGGGCCGCTGCTACAGTCTTATTCTCCAGACTAGCTGCGCAGTGACACACCGGATGAATGGTCGATGCTGCCAGACCTGGGTGTTGTAGTGGATGTGCCCAAATTTTTGGATGCGACCAATGACCTGAAGGATCGGGGCCTGACGGGGGCGATGGTGATCCGTACTTTCATGGCTCGTTGGGTCCTCCCCTTGAAGCAGAGGAACCACCCACAGTGGGGGTACCTGGGCACGAAGGACCCTACAATCGAGTCGAGCACCCCCATCCATGAGGAGGTGCTAGACGAACTGGTGATGGCAACTATGGGAGCGGGTGCGCAGGATCTTGGTCAGGGCATGGCACCGAAGGCATTCCACGCCGGCAATCATCCACCTGTAGACAGACCTCTCAGCGGTGTGGTATCCATCATGCCAATTCCCTCTTCGGAGGTGCACAATCACCGTACCATTGTTCATGTTGTTTATCTTCATCTAACTAGAGTATTTGCATTCATGCCGTTTACTTCAACTAGTATTTGGAAATTGTCCATTTCCTCTGCAGTGGACCACTTTGGCCCTGGACCTGAGTGCTTCATCCGCGGTCATGCTCGAGAAGCGGCCCCTGGAGGCTTTCCCCGATGGGAGCTGCCAGTCGCGATTCCCTGCCATGTTGAGCCCGTCTGTCCTCGCACCGTGCTCTACTGCTGAATTTGGCGAATCTTTGGAAGGAGGCGAATCCTTAGGAGGTGATGGAGACAGAGATGATCTCTTGAAGATATTGCATGCATACAACGTGGTCTTGGAGGCATTGAGGGTGACCTGGGCGATTGAGGATGATCTGCACGGTGATCTGGAGGCCGCACATGTCGCCCTTGTCGCTGCCAACCAGGAGAAGGCGGCCGTAGAGGCGGTGCTCCAGAACCTGGTTGCCATCACGACTGCCGCCTTTAACTCCACCTTCCCCATCGAGGTAGTGAGCGATCGGGCCATTGCAGAGGAGCTCCTGCAAGCCCTTCCTGCTCGCCTTCAAGTTGTGGTGTCCGAAGCCATTTGTCAAGGGGCTGCCACGGTGCTGGTGGCTTCCCAGCTTCATAATGGCAGAGCGATGAGCGTCCAAGAGGTGGAGCAGGGTTCCCCTAGGATCAAACATCAATGAGATCATTGATCTGATCGAGAGCCTCGAGCCCGCCGCCAATGCCGTCTTAGAGACGGTGGACGTGGAGAGGATCCTACGCGCCCCGCTCGCCCCTTGATCTGTGTGGGACATATCAATAATCCTAGTACAAGTGACTTGGTTTTATCTGTGGGAAGCACATGCAAATGTGAACTCTGATTTTCATGTTCATGTAAACTTTTGTTGAGCTTTGTATTAGGTGGGTGCAACTTGGTTGAGCATTGTGTGGCTCAGGTCATTTGGTTGTAGTGGCATTGATTTGTCTTCAAACAATCTCATTGTGCTTTAGTTCATCAACATACCTTACTATCATCCCAACCTTCTTGTAAAGTTAGGCACATAAAATATTACTAGTATATGTATGACATAGTAAAGCAAATGAAAAGACATTAAAGAGGATACTATCTGACGCGACCAGACATACAGCAGCCGTACATTACTACGAGATCAAATATGCGCGTGTCAGACTTTCTCGTGAGATGAATTGATGTTTGGACTACTGAGCTACGTGTAAAACTTTGGCCCTATCGGCCTTGTGCGGACCCAACTCGTGTCTTCGACAAGAGTTGCTAAACTTGCAAGAACCAATCAGCGAGGTGTTTATCTCAAAGTCCTCGCCTATAACTAATGCAAAACTGATGAGCTGTATCTGTCAAAGTTTACTTAGAATGCCAGAAGGTCCAGCCGCTGAACATTTGATCACATCAGGAAAACAAAAAAGTAATCATGCGGGTGCCCCTAATCGTGGGAGAAAAGTTCTTGTCTTGATTCCCCAAATAACAGGATTTCGATGGATCATGTAGGGGGTCGAGCGACAGGGCAGACTCACATCAGGGTGCACTGCATGCAAAGTACTGTCATCATGCCATGGCACTGGCGGCTTCCCAGCTTCATAATGGCGGAGCGGCAAGCGTCTAAGAGGGGTTTCCCGCCAAGATTAGACATCAATGAGATCATTGATCTGATCGAGAGCCTTGAGCCCACAGCCAATGCCATCTTAGCGACGATGGACATGGAGAGGATCCTGCACGCCCTGCTCGCCCCTTGATCTATGTGGGATGTATCAATAGTCCTAGTACAAGTGACTAGGTTTTATCTGTGGGAAGCACATGCAAATGTGAACTCTGATTTTCATGTTCATGTAAACTTTTGTTGAGCTTTGTATTAGGTGGGTGAAACTCGGTTGAGCATTGTGTGGCTTAGGTCATTTGGTTGTAGTGGCATTGATCTATGTTGAAATGATCTCGTTGTGCTTCAGTTCATCAACAGACCTTACTATGATCCCTACCTTCCTATAAAGTTAGCCACGTAAAATATTACTATTATATGTATGACACAGTGAAGCAAATGAAAATACATTAATGAGGATACTGTCTGACGCGACCAGATTTACAGCGATCGGAAATTACTACAAGATCAAATATGTGCGGGTCATACTTTCTCGCAGTTCAAATTGATGTCTGGACTACCGAGCTACGCAACCACAGCCACCGTGAATGCTTACGATGAGAACCTATGAAACCATGGATCTAACCTTCTACAGCCTCTGCAGAACCACACAAGAGAAATTGCTTCATGTTAGCAGGACCGAGACCACTCAGCTCCTTTGCAGTTGCAATGGTGCCGCTAATTTGAATTGGACCTGTATGTAGATTTTGCTAGCCAGACGATCTGGCCATTTAAAGTATATTCACTTAACAGATTGTAATGATGAACGATGCACGATAAAACATTACTAGTATATGACACAGTAAGCCATCATAGGAAAATGAGAATAAATTGAGGTGGATACAGTCCAACATGATCGAATGTACAGCGGCCGGACTTCCCTACAAGATCAAATATGCGCAGGTCGAACTTTCTGGCGGTACGAATTCATGTTTGGATTATCGACCTTCCTGTACAATTTTGGCTTGATCAGCTCTATGTGGACCCAACTCATGTCTTCGGTATTAGCTATGCTCAAATGCCTCACCTATAACTATAACTAATGCAGAACTAATGTGTCAAAGTTTACTCTGAACATCATAAGGTCCAGCCCCGGAGCATTTGATGACAGGGGATAATGTAAAGTGTTGTCAGCTGTCTAAATCATAGCAATCAGTATGTCTGCCCCTCAGCTGTTGCTACTACTTGGATTGGAGTGAAATAACTACAGAAAAGACTTCTCACAACCCACAATTGCACCAGTCATGCTGGTCAAAAATTCTTTTTCTAGATTCACTTCCTAGATTTCCAGCTGCATTCACTTCCTGTGTATACAAAGCCTAGCCTGACACCAATTGTTTCACTCACCCATTTGCATTGCAAAAACATACCCTAGTTTTGCCTTGTCATCATTGTCACTTGCCATGAAGCCCATGGTAAAGAAGTGGTACTCGAGGAAGGTTAGTTCTACCTCTCCACCGCTTGCCATGAAGCCCATGGTAAAGAAGTGGTACTCGAGGAAGGTTCGCTTGGTGTGGCCTGTGTCTCCTATGGTGCCACTGCTGTCCCCTTCGTGATCGATGATGACACCGACGACACTGGTTGGGGTGGTTCGCTCGGCTCCACCACTACCGCCGCAGTGCACCTCACCATGGTCATAGGTCCCATATTTAGATCTGCTCTTGGGGCCCCACAGTGGGAGCGGGACTCATGCGATGTCCCGCTCCCGATCTCCGTCTGTGGGTGACATGTTCAATGGTTCTCCTAGTCTGGGCCACGTTTTGACAGGCTCCAAGCAGGTGTGCCCCCTGTGCCCCGAGAGCAAGCTGATGATGCGCGCTAGCAAATTTGGTGGCCTGGTGTGCCCCCTGTGCCCTGGGAATCACATTGGTTGGACACAGCCCGAAGCCAAGAACTATGTCCTGTATTGGGCGAACCTTCCCCATCAACGGATATCCCTCTACGACGAGATGGCTGCCCAACATCGTGTCTTGGTGACATACCAGGGCTGGATGGACTGAATAGATCTTTAGGTCGTGCCGGTTCTCCAAGTGCAGGGGATTTGCTGGTTTCAACCCAGCCAGGTTTACCTCGTAGATTATGGTTGGTTCCTTTGTTACAAGATTTGCTTGGAGCTGTAGGATGCCAATGCTCATTACTAGTATTAGCTTGTGTTAACATGTGTAGTTAGTACTAGTATTCTGTCTAGTGCCTTGCTGCATGGCTCGCTTTGAGCAGTGGCATGACCATGCTTTCAGGTTATTTTGATCATTTGGTACCCGGTTTGTACCCCGTGTTGTGGTTTAGCCTGAAGGCTTCTTTTTATCTATCTTTCTAATTTGTTGTATGGTAAACATGCATCACGGAATTCATTTGATCAAGTCTCGCGTCCATCTCATGCATTACAGAGAGGCACCTTGGCATTCAAATTTTAGTGTACAAGCCAGTTTGACACGGACACATCTCAATATATATACGCAAGTGAGAAAGTCCGATGGATGTAAATGTTGACTGGCCAAACACGATTACTCTGCAACACTACTTCCCAAAGTAGTAAATCCAACATGACGGCTACCCAACCCCCTGCCCATGGCCGGTGTACTAAATCCCTCCAAAATATTTTGAGATAAGTTGTTCACTCCTTGTAGATGCCATCCTCCCCTCGTAGATACTTCAAACCACAACCCTTCGCCTGCTTCCGGTCACATTGTCACTTGCCACCACCATGGTGTCGGTGGGAGTATAGACCCCCTATACCTCACCACTAGACTTTGGGCTGCTCGGTACCAAATGGCCCAGACCAGAAGACGAAGGCTGGTCCATCATCATCATGATTGGTGGGCCGGACAAAAGGACAGAGCCCATGGTCTGCTACCGCTCAGGTCAGTGGGCCGCATGGGAGCTGAAGGCAGCTTGGCACGCAAGGAGTCTCAGTCGGTTAGATCTTTGTGTCTTCCAAGGACACGGCACAATGTAACCGACCATATGGAAAACCCTAGATATGTAACCTTGTCCCCCGACTATATAAGGCGGACAGGACCCCCCTAGAACATATCTGAACTCATCTGATCAATACAGCAGCAGAGACGCAGGACGTAGGGTATTACACTTTTGAGAAGCCTAAACCTGGATAAACCCTTGTTTGTCTTGGTTGTTCGACTTGCGTCTCACCTCTCGATCATAGATGTTATCACGCCCTCACCTAAATCACTGCCTCGGGGCACCCCGTGGTAGACTGCCGACGAGATTTCATCGACAGTGGCACGCCAGGCAGGGGATACACGATTCAGATTCAACACAAGTGAGATGGTTTCATTCCCCGCAATGATGACTTTTGATACCGGTTTCACCTTCACCTTCAGTGCATTCACCTGGACTCCTGGAGTTTCAATGACTGCCGTGATCCTGGGAGCGCCGTAGCCTTATGCCAGTCCCATGGTGATCACCGCCGCACCATCCGATTTCATCTTCAGACCACTCCAGGGGCACCTGCCATCGCCATCTACTAGTCAGCATCCGCTCTGCCATCAAAGGCAGCGCATCGATCATTTCCATCTGCGCAACTCCGTTGTTCGACGTGGTATGAGTTCCACCGAGATTCAGTGCAGATTGAATCCCTCCGACAGCAGTTTCGCTCTAGAGCTCCTCGCTTGGATGATGCTCGTCGACGTGGACGCACGAGCCACTCTGATCCCTTGTTTCGACCAAATCGGAACCAAGATCGGTGCTGGACACCGTGGTTCAGTAATTGTGCCATGGGGCCCTATGATCGGAGCATACTCCAGCGTGGCCCGGACGGCTACTGGCGCCTACCAGGACAAGATTGCTCTATGTTCTGGGCAAGATGGTTTCATGAAGGGATCACCCGATCTGCTGGTTCGCGTGGCCAACCCCGACACACAGTCCCAGCCAATCCCCCACGTCGGCCAGAACCAAACCAAAGCAGACTCCAAGCTTTGTCATGTGCACGACAAGGTAGGAACCAGCACAACTGTCCAAGACACGTGCGCTGGGACAATGAACGCAGGGCCCCAAGACGCGCACCAACGGAGGAGGAGTTTCACCACCTGTTGTGCCTACAGCACCACCAGCAACAATGAATCTTCCAACATAATTCTCAACAGGCAACTTGCCTCCCATAATACGGAGACCCGTCTTATCACGCTATACCATGGAATCGATCCACGCTATGATGCAGCGAGGGGAGTTTTCACCTTCGGGGCTGCGCACGCATATACCTTTTTGGGCAGGGTGGCTCGCTTTTCAGTCGCCTCCCCACGACGAAGGGTTCATCACACCTTTCCTGGAAGGACTGCACCGTGATGGGGTCAACTAATGTCGACGGGAGGACCAGGATCCAACTCCACCAGCTCCTTCCCCACTACCTATTCCCAACTCACCATATCGGTTACCTGGGAAAGGGGCACCCTAAGCCCTCGTTTAAATGGGCGGATCCCCAAAGTTAGCAACGCAAGCCCTCTAATGACATCCCTTATCACCGCTCAGAAATCCACAAACTAAAGCATGCTGGACCAGCCCATGAATGGGCGTCGACAACCCAAAGCCACAACCTGCTCAACGGACCACCGTACGGACCGACACTGTACTCTCGAGGGTGTGACTCGGGCGACCCCTCGAGGATGGAACTCCGCTCGGGCGAATGGACTGGCCTTGAGGACGAAACTTTGCCTGTGCAAATGGGCAGCCCTCGAGCCTAGTAAAACCCTCGGCTACCTACTCCTAGTATAGATCTAGGTGCATTCAATGCATTTTACCTGCTCCCACCTAACCGTATGGCCACAGTTACCAAAACAACAGCGGGAATGGCAGTCAAATCCTACTTTTACCATCCATACCCTGGAATCCCGTAGATCGTACCTCCCTGCCGTGCCATACTGAGCACTGTGCCCCGTCCGGCACCCCCTCGAGATGCATATTCCCCGCATATCCCGAGATTCGACCTTATCCGATGAGCCTCGACCCCCTCGACTCGAGCCCCTCGTCTCGACCCAAGGTCTCGACCGTCGCCCCTCGACACCATCACGCCGAGCCTCGAGCGGGACTTTAACAACTTCGGTCAACACTTCAACAACTACCAACGCGATGGCCACAGGGCTTCCCATACTGACGTCTGCCTCTACAGTGGCACTGACATGATCGGCATCAACGTCATACGTCACCAACCACGTGAGCCCCAAAAACATGTACTCCTGTGCCCCTCCTTCGTCTATAAAAGGAGGAGCCAGGACTTTAGCTAGAAGAGAGATCCTAGAGCTTCATACGCTAAGGCTTAGATTACAGAACAACACCGTGAGACAGTGTAGAGAGCTAAGCGCCCGAAACGCTCGAGCTCAAGCCCACACTTCTCACACCCGCTTGTATTCACCCCTGTACTAGCGCTTCGGTGAAAGATAGCACAAACTATCCTCTACCCACTGGACGTAGGGCCTTCTTTGCCCGAACCAGGATAAATCGCTGTGTCCTTCTTGCATCACCCACTGGATTAAGGGAGCACGCAATTACGAATTTACTTGTTGGTGTTGACCCTCGTTGTCGAAATACCGACACACCGGCTTCAAGATCTTGAGCCCTCGGCTCGCCTGCTCCCTAGGAACAACCTGTAGGGTCCTCTCCGGTAGGATCTCACAACAACGCCGAGCCTTGACCAGAACCACAGTTACAACCACCGACTGGTCGGGACCTGGCTTCACAACACCAACTTGATCACTGATCACCAAGTATCAGGCGTCGAGTTTCGAGTCCAGACTCACTCACCATGTTAGCCTCCTATGCTAGTCCTAGGCCCTCTCCTCAAGTTGAGCCTGGGGCTAGGACCCCCTGCGCACCTGAGACACGTCCATGCCTACCACTTGCGGACTACCCCGAGGAACAAGAATTCCTCCGAGTACTCAATTCCATGATTTCAGAAGGCAGACAGACTGGTCAGGAGGCATCTCTGTTAGTCGTACATC
This sequence comes from Bothriochloa decipiens, assembly GCA_023333625.1. Taxonomy (NCBI): domain Eukaryota; kingdom Viridiplantae; phylum Streptophyta; class Magnoliopsida; order Poales; family Poaceae; genus Bothriochloa; species Bothriochloa decipiens. The sequence continues at coordinate 2,726,465 of CM041643.1, read as the reverse complement.
AGGAGCTACATGAAGCTACTCGTCGAGAAAGAAGGCCACCTCCGCTGTTACCCGCGCTATCAGAATTACGTGCCATGGTTGCGTCCGTTCGCAGACATCAGCAAGCGCAAGAAGATGACGAGTTCGAGCACGTCTGGATTCTGGATCTAGCCTCACTGGCAATAGACGAAGAGCCCGACCATGGTGGTAACAAGAGGCCTAGCGATAGCTCAGCCCAAGACTAATCCAGTCAAAAGCCCGACCACCATGAACGGCCTGATCGCGTGCAACTTAGGCTACCGTTAGGAGTGCTCCGACAAATTTTACCCCTTTTTATTTTTTCTTGAATGTTTAGGCTATTTCCCTTCCAGCAAGTGTGTGCACCATAGTTCGGGTGTTCGAACAACATTTTGTATCCCGTGCATCAGGAGATTTTAAGCTAAGTATCAATAAAGTTACTTTTTTATTTTTATCTTCTGCCACAACAAATTTTTCTTTCCTAAAAAGAGGTTGAGTAATCAAATTCATTTGCTAGGCCTATTGGAGAAGGCACTCTCCTGGTTCCTCCCATACGTCTCACAACATCACGCTTAATGACACGGGAGATACTGTCAGTCACCCTCTAAACGGCATTAGGTCCTTAGTGATTATGGTTCCTCCTACCATGTCTCACAGCATTGCGCTTAATGACTCAGGAGATACTATTTCACTAACGCATCCCTAGTCACCCGATGGAGCCGATTGACCCTCTTATGAGTAACGTCGCTCGACCCACAACTAAAATCAACAATCTTTCCTTAATACTTAGATCTTGATTGTTATAAGCAAGAAATCTATCGAATTTTTATCCTTTTTCAGAAGAGATTCACATTGAGTTCACTGGCTTAATCCCGACACACTAAAATATCCCTCGATATTTTCAATATACACCGACCAAATAACCAGAGAAGCTCTCTCTCGCCGTATCGGCATACAGGTTAAGTCACTAAATGGTTCACCGAGACCTGTGACCCACTCCTTTCGCCCTCAATTAGCTTGAGTACTCGAGACTTCTCTACAAGATTTAGCGCCCTGCCAAGTCCTGATCGGTACGCCGGTTAAGTCAGATGACCTTTCCCGAAGACGGCTACGATGGACATTGAAGCACCACATGCTCAACGCATTGGCAGGAACAAGAGGTAAAAACCAACCTCGATGGGTTGGTACACAGGAGAACACGTCAAAGAAGCAAAAACATGGCCACCGGCTTTCATTCATCAACAAGCGTTTTTTACAAAAAGCATGATAACCTATCTACAGCTCATTGTCAAAAAGCTCATTGATGACCCACTCGGCGGGAGTCACGTCGACGATTTCTTCAGCCTCAGTGAAGAAATCTCGGGCCTCCTGCTCCATGACTGTGATGATCTCTGGATCATCGAAGTCAAGGCCATGGGCATCGAAGCCAGTGTGCCCACAGATGGTGGCCATAGCTGCCACCGCCCCATACCGCATGTCGTACTGCACACCGTGTTCACCTGGGGTGATTTGGTTCAATCATTGAACCACACTATTCCCCTGGGCGTTGACAAAGTTGGTGGCAGCGTTCCCCATGCCCTGCACTGCCTTGAGGTGCTGGGTCCGGTCTACATCAAGAAGACAATGAGATAACCAATGGAAAAATGAACCCTTCGACGAAAAACCACGATTGAGGAACACAGGCGACTTACCGGCAAGCTGTGCATCGGCGGCTTGGGCTGCTGGCCAAGTGCGGTGACGTCCGCTATCCTCCCCTGTAGCACTGCCTGGCCTTCCTCAAGTTGAGCCCGTAGGGCTCCGATCTCCGTGGCCCATTCCTCGGCGGCCTGATCCGCCGCAACGAGCCGCTGATGAAGCTTTGCATTGGCGGTTTCCAGCTGCTCTTGCGACCCATGGCCTGCCAGTACTATTCCTAGACAAAGACCATTTGGTCATAGTACTGGCCACTGGGTAGCGCTGTCGCGTCATTCGAGGACGAGTCCACCTTGTCCCTGATGCCTCCAACCATAGGCGCAGCCATCGCTGCAATGGCAGAAGCTGGCGCCACGGCCTCCCCCACCACAGTAGCAGCTAGCGGCGCCGCTATAGCAACCGCCATCCCAGCAGGGGCTGAAGGCGCCTCCGCCTCCACCGTCGGGGGCGGGTCAATGACTGGTGCCTCCGCAGCCGCCATGACAGCACCCGAATCCTCCCCGGAGGAGATGATTTGGACCTCATCCCTTCAAATTGGAGAAATTGAAAGTCAAATCAAAACCCTAGCATTCCCAAATCTCCAATCAAACGATGGATTCGGCTTACCCGATTCGTGGCCTCACCTGCCGGGAGGTCACCTCCTACTCTGACACCACCGGACGCTTGCCGTGGGGATCCATTGCTGCTTTGGTGGTGCCCGGCGAGGGTTTTTTAGCAATGAAGAGCGGGAGTGGAAACAACGGTGGTGGGTTTGAGGAGCAGAAGAGCTAGAATGAGAGTGTGGAGTGCACTGGCCTCACGGGCCCAATTTATAGACGGCACTGCCCCTGAAGAACTTGAGGTGTCGCACGCCTGGGCGCAGGTTTCCCACTAAGCGCGGATGTTTCAATTTTTGTGTGAATTGGAGGAAGTGTAGGGTGTGCATTGATTGCACGTTCAAGAACCGTCCCCCATCCGGCGATGCCCGATATTTATACCTTCGGGTGATACCCCATTGACTTCTAGGATTGGACCTGCACGACTCGTGTGGACGCAAATTGGTGGGCCGTCCTGGTACCGAGTGCGAACATGGGCTGGGATACTTTATTCCCCCATGCGCAGTAGCGCGTATCTAATCCAGATTGTCATGCACGTGTCTGACAGTTTTGGGATTTAAACCTAGATTTCATCTTAATTACATATTCTCCTTTCTAAATTTATTCTAGATTTTTCCTAAATCTGGGGACTGATGATTGAGTCAAAAATTTTGTTTCCCATTCTGGGGACCATGTGCCAGATATTTTTTCTATTTCTAGCAGTACCTGTGAATCATTGGCTCCTGGTTCCTCTAAACCCAGTCGAAGCCTGTGCACTTTTCCAAGTACAACCGAGGACTGCATGGCAGTTTATCACCTAGTGCTGCTTGAGAACCATGGATTCCCAGCGCTCACGGCCTGGTCGAGTCCATGAGCTTTCCAGGCACGCCTAGGTTCTACATGGAAGTTAGTCACCTAGGGCTACTTGTGAACCATAGTTTCCCAGTGCCCTCTGCCTGGTCAAGCTCCAAGCACACCTGGGGATTGCGTGTCAGTTTAACACCCTGTAGTGCCCATGAATCATTGACTCCCGGTCTCCTTGACCTGGTCAATCCCACAAACATTCTGGAGCACACTCGAGGTCTAATAGACAGTTGGCACATGTATTTGTCCTTTTCTCCTGCAAAAAGCTCATACAACATATCCTATCTTCTATCGAGCTTGGGGACTACATGGGCCCACATCACTTTGCAGTGACTCGGGCCTATTTTCGGTCCTCAGTTCTAGACTTTGGTTTTCAGCATTCGTTACACCTGGTTAAAGTTTTGACTTTTCCTTTAAAAAGCTCAATACAACATATACTATCTTCCATATAGCTTGGGGACTACGTGGGCCCATGTCACCTCATGGTGACTTGGGCCTATCTTCTGTTCTTGGTTTGATACCCCTGCCTCTATGAATGGTTCATGTTAGCATCCCTGTGATACTCCATGTCATGTGTTAACGTGGGCCCATGTCTCAGGACATAAAAAGTTTTTTCTTTTTTTCTAGAACATCACGCATCTTTCGATAGATCACCTTCCTTAACAGAAGCTGTAGTCAGGGGCAGACTTACAAACTGCTTGGGAGAAGCCTTGACAGTACCACCTGGTCAGTGTCAGTGCTGGTCGGGATGAACCTGGCCAGCATTAGTGCTGGTCGGGATGAACGTGATCAGCTTCTGCGCTGGTCGGGACTACGTGATCCACCTCTTCACTGCTCAGCGTGGTCCACATCTTCGCTGCTCGGTGTCATGCGGACTACATCTTCACTGATCGGTGTCATGTAGTCTGCATCTTCACTACTTGGTATAGGTCAAGACGGTGACTCCCTCAAGATACATGATGCCCGAGGACTAGCTGTGGGAGTATAGACCCCCTATACCCTCACCACTAGACTTTGGACTTTGGGAGTACCAGATGGCCCAGATCAGAAGATGAAGGCTGGTCCATCATCATCGTGATCAATGGGCCGGACGACAAGTTAGAGCCCGTGGTCCGCTACCACCCAGGTCGATGGGCCGCATGGGAGCTGAAGGCTGCTTGGCACGCAAGGAGTCTTAGTCGGTTAGATCTTCGTGTCTTCCAAGGACACGACACAATGTAACCGACCATATGGAAAACCCTAGATATGTAACCTTGTCCCCTGACTATATAAGGCGGACAAGGACCCCCCTAGAACACATCTGAACTCATTTGATCAATACAGTAGCAGAGACGCAGGACGTAGGGTATTACGCTTTTGAGCAGCCTAAACCTGGATAACCCTTGTTTTTCTTGGTTTTTCGACTTGCATCTTACCTCTCAATCATAGATCTTAGCACGCCCTCACCTAAATCACTACCTCGGGGCACCCTGTGGTAGACTACCAATGAGATTTCATCGATAGTGTCTCCCACCACCGTGAGCTTTGCTGCAAGATGCCATGGCCCATGGTCCCCGCCACTACCTCCCATCCGGCTCCGAGGGCACCACCTGCTCCTGCTGCTCTACCAAGGGCGCCATGGACGACATCGATGACTTTGTCCTCCCAAAGATGGTCAACCGAGGTGTCCACTCTAGCTTGGAGTCCAGTGGAGAGGAGGATGACTCTGACGGGTCCCTGTTCTGGTCTTCCGCATCATTCTCTACGAGTGGGGACCTTGAGTGGCATCTGCCCTGGATCCATGACTGGGAGCTGGAATACCGACTCCCACCACCACCGTCGCCCACCTCCACCCGCGGCTCCACTCCTCTACCCTCACCCCCATAGTCCCCGCCACCCTCGTGGCGGTGGCGCATGCTGGGCGCGCTGTTCGTGAACACCATCCCAAGCAAGCCATGCCGAACCACGCTAGCACTCGGCTGGCGGAGGAGTCTGATGCGTTCGTCACCACAGCGGACAAGCCTATCTAGCGCAAGGCGATCATTGAGAGTATGGAGGAGTGCTCAGAAAACATGGACAAGCATGTCAAGGGCCGCAAGATCTTGAACAAGAAGAACCCGATGGCTCTGCTACATCTGGGCAGACTGGCCAAGGTGGCGGCGCTGTCGTGCTCTGGCCTCCATGCTGTGGCAGTCGTTGTCGTGCTCCAGCCGCTGTGCTGGGGTGGTCACTGTTGCTTCCTCCATTCCAATGCTCCATGAAGACCGGCGAACATAGGTCGCCATGGCATGCCGTCGTCTGGTGTGCACCTGTGTGTCACGAAGCGCTCCCATTAGTTCATGTCCGCACGTGTCTGGCTAGATTTTCTCTGTCTATGTGGATGACGTCGTCCACATCCCCGCAGCTGGTGGCAAGATGGTGGCTACTCGGGATTCAATATCGTGTCCTTGTGTCTTGTGTTGGTTCCTAGTCTAGTGACTTGGCTTCACCTTGCAGTGTATCAGGCAGCCTGTTGTAATTGACAATCCATGAAACAAATACGCTTCAAAAATTTGTTGATGTCATGTTATTTGTCATCACAATTTTATGCTCACATCAGAAAGTCTGACGTCGTACTGGGTAGACTGAGGGCATGGTCTGATGGCCCCGGTTCTGCACGAACGGTGGTTAATTTGGCGTGAAGTGTCCCTTGGATGGATCAGTAAATTTGAGCAGTATTACTCTGTATAAATTAGGTCAAATGTGAACTAATCGTACTTTTGATGCCACGCATCCTGTAGCTTGGGTTCTTTTTTGGAAGGAGGGACGTCTGCATCATGGGATCACGCTAGATCCGGCCGTCTAAAATCTGGTATACTCAGATAATCATGGATTCCTGGATTCCAGCACGGGCACGTCGCGCGTGCTTCAATCCCAGTTTTGTAAGAAGTTTCCTCCAACTACAGCACCTCTTCAAACCCCAATCCAAACCAAGCGAATGAGCCCTTACTAGTTTCTACACGTCATAGTTGACCCTGTCTGCACGTTTATTTCTCATCACAATTTTGTGCGCACGAACGTCCGACGCCATGCTGGGTGGACTGAGGGTAATGTCCAGCGGCCCCGGTTCAGTAAGATCGATGGTTAATTCGGTGTGAAGTGTTGCATTTTTTCTTTAGGCTACAAAATCAGATGGCAGGGAGGTGTTTCTTCGTGGGAGTCGTATACATGGTGGGGAGCGGTTTCTCTGCGACAGTCGCGTTCGTTCCATTGCGCTATTATTTATTTATTCCCCCACCTGCCGCCGCATTATATCCTCTCGTCTGGTGAACCCTCTCTCGCCGCCAGTGCTTCCTAGAAACCAACCTTCATCATGAGTTTTGACGGAGAGCCTTCAGGGAAGCGTGCAAGGGGCAACAATGCTGGCAATCTAGACACCGTCGGTCCATGGCAGACCATTCTACCGGAGGTATGCAACAACGTCTTGAAATTATCACACAATGACTTTGTCACCACCATGCGCTTCTCGACAGTCTACAAGGGTTGGGAGAATGCTGCAAAGGAGGGATCACAATCCCCCCTGCCGCGGTCGGGCTCTCCGACGTTGATCGTGTCTGGCCCTAAAGGCGTAGAGGATAGGGATGAAAACGGACTGGATCAGAGTGGATAATAGCTTCCCCATATCCTAATCCTATTTTTGTCATCGGATTCGGAGCGGATCGGATATTATGCGAATTCGGATGCGAATGTAGATTTTTTAGGATGTCGGAAATGGTGCGGGTTCGGACCGGAATCAGAGCGGAAGCGGACTTTTCTAATTTAGATAATATATGCTTGCATATTATTCTTTATAATGAGAAACACTTGATTAACTAAAGTAATAAACCTACTACACAATAACAAAAAGAAAAAAATCAATTACACGCAATAATATATAGATATAAACACACTACTACATAATCCTTACATACAAGCATGCAAAGATTAAGATGGGATCGAAGTGCTGCTAGATACTTACGCCCTATGAATATATATTTAAATTAGTTTATAGTTTACGTAGACAACAATATAATAATGTGTTGGGCTGACTTATATTTTTGTTGTTTGGGCTCTTTAAAATTTGGTTATCCTATTATCAGCATCGGGTAATCTGCGTTTAATTATCGGATAATCCATATCCGCAGGATTTCACCAATACCATATCCTACACCGCATCCATGTATAATCAGATTTGGATTATCTGTATCCGCGTGGATATAAAAAACACGTCTCCATATCCTTAAAACTCAGATTCAGAGCGGATCGGAGTGGAGAATTGTCCGTACCACTTTCATCCCTAGCAGAGGAAGCCGACGAGATGGAGCGGGGGGTCTTTAGCCTGCACGACGTCACCACTGACAACTCCTACTACGGCGAGGTGGAGGGTTTAAAGAATAGGTTCTTGGTCGGCGGTAAGGACCATTGTCTGGCGACCATGGACCTGCGGTGTAGCGTTGAGCTCTTCAATCTGATAGCTGGCGAATGCATCCCATTGCTGTCCTTCGAGACCATCCCAGGTGTCTAGGTGCTGGCCATTCCAAGGACACGTCTCGGTGTCTCCTGCCGTGTACCATGGTCTAAAAGGTACAGCCCAGAGGTCTGGATGAGAAAGATCATGCTAGAGTGGAGTAAGTCGCCGTCGCAGTCGCCGTCGCAGTCACAGTCGCCGTTGCAGTCACAACCAAGAGGCTACCTGGCCGTCGCTCTATTCTCCTCTTGGGTATACGACAATTTGATTGCTTTTACGTCCAAGAAAGGCCATCAGCAGTGGACACCATTGAGAGATCTGTCAAGCGGAATAATGAATCATGAAAGGTACATGGACATTGTTGTACACAAGAGGGAAGTGTTTGCCATGACAGCTTCTGCCAAAATCTGCTCCTGGAAGATTGAACAGGGCGGCGTTGCCGCTGAGGGAACAATTGTTGCGTCACCATACGGCCTTGTCATCAGCGACACCATTGACCAAAACATTTTTTTACCTCGCCCTGACCAGCAGCGGCAACCTCCAGCTAGTCAGCGTGTGCGGTCACAGATATGAACATTGTGCCAAAGTGCGTAATCCTCCACCAGCGCGACGACGGTGCCGGCATGTGGCGGCAGGTAACACACCTCTACAGGGATCGCGCCTTGTTTGTGGGCACAAACCAACCTTTCTACATCGATGTCTCTAAGTTTGTCAAAAATGGGGATGACACCGGAGCTCATTCTTATCTCCGGGGCAATCATGTGTACCTCGTGGACCCAATAAACCTTGAATGGGAATCCTTTGAGGTTGTCATATGCTCCAAATAGAGCACCAACCAAGCCAAATGACGCCACTACAATCATTGACGGGGCATACAGTTGCCAATATGGTTTTGTCCTATAGCGGCTCACCCCGGAGATGGGGAGGAACCCAGGGAATAGAAGCTCCCAAGAGAGTCGGTATGGTATATATGTCTATCTAATCAATTTCCTAGTAGTGTCTATCTATGTAAAACTTGTACATGTCCCTACCTGCTTACTTGTAATAATTTCTAAATATATATTTGTAGTGAAGTGGCGTGTGCAAAGGACATCACTCTGAATAGCTTAAGGAATTGAAGTATGGGGCTCAAAAAATGCTGAAATGAGCAACGTGATCTTCTGTTTGTTAAGAAAGGGGGCGTGCCTTGTCACTTTGTCAGTGGTGGGCCTTGACATATCCAAGAAGTTTGTTTTGTATGCGCGACTATCGTTTAGTCTCGTGAAGTTGTTAAGTCAAAATGTTGCAGTGTCCTATATGTTTAAGTAATGGTGCAGTTTCCTATGTGCTTAATTCATGTTGTGATGCTACATAGAAAACTAAAGTGGTATGTGTCTATTCATTATACTGGATTATGAGAATCATAATCAATCGGTTCTTCTAAGAGAAGTGTACCACATAAAGATTGCATCCATTCAATATCAACGATTCGCATGCAAGTGTCCACGGTTCTTCTATTTGTGTTTTATTTATTGTACACGTAAGGAAGTCTGGCACCGTGTGGGGTTCTCAGGTCAGAAAGTCTGACCATTGTAGTATTAGACACGTATCACGTTATATAGGGTTAACAAAAAAATGGAAAAAAGGGAAACAAATAAAATTAAGCACACATCGCGCATAGTTTTTTGCTGAATCCCTATTGGAAACAAATATACATGAACTAAAACAACAAGAAACTATATATAATAACTTATTTTGCAAACAAGACAAATATGGCACATTTGTGGAGGGTTAACAGTATTACTCCGTATAAATTAGGCCAAATGTGAAATAATGGTACTTTTTCTAGCACTCGTCCTGTAGCTTTGGTTTTTTTGCAGAAGAAGGGACTGATTCATAGGATAATGCAAGGTTCGGCCATTTGAATTCTTTTCTACTATGGTAATCATGAATTCTAGTAATCCGGCACAAGCACGTCATGCGTGCCTGGCAACGGCAGCATGTTGCTTCAAGGACATCGCATCACATCGCATTGCTGCCCGTCGCATTGATTGTGACAAGGAGAAGCCACCCAACCACTCCAGGGCGCAAATTACAACAACAGCACCAACCTATGAAGCCATTGTTGTAGCCATCTCTAGGTTGCTGCAGCATCTGCAAAACCACGCAGGAGAAACTATTTTACGTGAGCTAGAGTCCAAGATGGTACCACTAGTTTGGTTGGACCGCACTGTACAGCTTGCTGGCCAGAAGGTCCGACCATTTAAAATATTCACTTACATGGATAGTATTCATGAAGGATGTGTGGTGGCCGTGGATGCACGTGCACATGTTGGTGTCGTTCCTGTGTGGCATGCAGTATGGACGAGCTTCCAGTGTCGTTGCTTGGTGAGATTGTGGGCCGCGTTGCCAAGACCGCATAGCATCCGATGCACGACCTCGCTGCCCTGCGCGTCTCGTGCAAGATGATGAATGCGGTGTGCAGCAAGGCCATCGTGGGACGAAGCATGGCACTGGATCGGGCGGTGTCGCAGGGGTGTCCGTCGGAGCCATACTACTCGAGCGAGTATCGCACGAACCTTATCATTAGGCTCGTTGTCTGTTCTCAATGCCCTAGCAATCCGTCTGCTTGCAAACTGATAGCAATGAATCAATCGCCTTCCTTCTGCCTCTAGACTTGCAGCGATCATCCAGTCTCACTGCATCCTAATGCAGAACGGAGTAGCCACAGGTTTTGAAATGCTATTGCGGACGTAAGAAAGTCTAGCCCATGTAATTTTGATCGCGTCTGACAGTATCCTCCATAGTAGTTTCCATAAATAGGCCAAAAAAGCAGCTGCTGATGACTACGATTTTGGTCAATCTGTAGTAGTGGCACAACAGAGTTTAACCGACTAATACAAAGTTTTTTTTGACAACAGACCTAATACAAAGCTGAGATAAAATAGTACAACAAAACAATTGTCTCTAGTGAACAATGAAAACATCACACCTATTTCAGAAACAGAGAACAAGGGCATATCTCCAATTCCATAGATACTAAACGTTCACACCATCTGACCATTTGTTGAAAAGAACTGCACGAACACAGACTTCGGATGGAAATTGATCAAAAGCACTGAGGCACTGTAACATCAAACCACAAATGTTCACTTAGCCAAGTCCCTAGGAGTTGAAGACTGAGAGTTGTGCTTCATACACATGACATACTCATGGAGCTTTTTGACCTCCTCCCATTTCTCTCTGTAGTTATTTTGAAGCTCTAGTACCTTTTTTTCAAACTCCTCTGTTCTGGAATCAAACTGTTCTATCATGCTTAGCAATTCATTCACTTTGTTGGAAAGCACAGTAGAATATTTCTGTTCAGCTGCAAGCAGTTTGCAAAGCAGTCTCTCCTGTGAAATCCAAACAGTAAACATCAGCTTATAGACAGTGGAAGAGGACTACAATTGAAAATCCAAGAGATTATGCACTGGACCCTGGAAACAAGGTATCAGATGCAATATTGAATAAGTAGTGCTTGTTCTAGGGGCTGGCCGCTGCGTCCATCCTGTTGTTGGGGGCCTCCTCCATTTCGTCAGTATGCTATATCCCTGTGTTTCCTAAGTAATGAGATTACTGAAGCAGAAAACAATATAACAAAGATCCATCAGTGAAGTCCACAACTCATCCAAAATGCAAATTTTACAACAATTTAAATTATCCATGGTACGAGCTTATCTAAATTTAGAGTAGCAGCACATAGATATGTATAACTAAAACTAGAATAGCAGTCAAGGTAGCTGTAGCCATTACAAATTTGGCTAAATGAAGTCCAGCCATCACACTTACAATACCATTAAAAATTCAGCTAAATCAACTCAAACCATCATGTTAATAATCAGTACATGGCTCAGCTTCAAATGAGTTGAAGGCAGCGACTTCAACTTCATAGGAGTTGTACTTTCTACAAAAAGAACAAGGGATTAAGTGCTAGTGCCTTAGTTTTACAAGTGCAAGTGGTAGTGAGCATCATTGGCATCAACAGTATTGAGTGCAGCTTAAAGATTAGTGGCACTGATTTGTTACCTCCTAACAAATCCAACATCCATGAGCTACAGGGACTACAAGAACCATTATCATCCTACATGTATCTAAAACTAAGGGATATGGCGTTATGCATAACAGGTGTTCAATCAAAGCGAAATCCCCAATTCCTGTAGTAGATCCATGCCGAGGCAAAACCCAAATGAAGAAACAAACAGTGGAATAGGAGAAAGGAGACCTGCGTATTGGATCTAACACCTCTGCCCTGGCACACAAGTGACACAGATGCCAATGATGCCGTGCCCCATCGGGAAAGCCCCGCCTCGTGCCTCCAAATGTATGCCGGAGCCACCACAGCACACCGGGGATCCTCCGCTGCCACCTCTAGCTCCGCAGCCTAGACAGTGCAAGTCTAATGGGTAGATAGTTTCCCATTTTCAGGGGATATATATCCAATATATCCACATGACTTGTCCCTCAGGAGTGAGGATGGCCCAATTATCACAAAGCCCATAAGGACTATCCCGTGGGACACAAAAGAGGTATGGCCAGACGTCCCCATGACAAACGAAAGAGAAAGGGTCAAACTGTCTGATCTCTTGATCATGTAAGTCCCAAGTCTGGGCTCCTGGCAGTTCTTGTCTACGAACGCCAGAACGTCTGACCGCTACATAACTGATCATGTAGGAGAAAGGGTAATTGGTATGTCAGTTTTGATTGTATTATTATTATGGTCATATAATAACTTCTAAAATTTCTGGTTCATTCCAGGTCACAAGGCCTCATTGGCATGTCAGCACGGATCCACCAACGGACTAGACTAGTACTCATTTTCACCGTGACCACTCAGTTCACCACAGTAAGATCTGCTATATTTTGTTGTCACGACATGCTCACTGGAGACAATCGTGATGTTCAACAGTTTAATTTGCTGTTATAATACCTATGTACGTGATCTTCTGTTGACATTTATAGTACCTTGTAGGTTCTTATTATCAGTTTGCTATAAACCGTATGCTGCTAGGAGTCCATCTCAACAAGTCTCGCCTCGCTATATAGCATCACAGGTGATACGTAGCTCTTGAGTTTTACTACGAAGCAAGAAAGTTCAACCGCTCCATATTTGATCTCATAGGACAAACTGTGAATGCTTCTATTCTGAAAGCCCTAGCAATCAGTATGCTGAGTGCTTGCTGACGGTTATGATTTTGGTAAGTCTGTAGTAGTGGCACGACAAAGTTTAATTTAATATAAATTTCAAGCACAAATCACGTGCAAGGGTATTATTACAGTAAGTTTTATTAATGGAAATGTTGTTGGACACAAGAAAGTCTGACCCCTTTATATTTGAACGCGTATGATAGAGTACGATAGAGTATCAACAACTATGACATAAAATGCAAGGGAACACATGATCATCGATACATCAAGTTCATACAAACAAAACTAATAATTACAAAAGTCATTACAACAAACAAGCATGACCCCACCTTTCTTACAAGCGACTTCCCTCATATGATGGCACTTAGGTTTAAAGTGATGGAATCCTCTGCCAAATCTACAACGCATGGCTGTAGTGAATTGGATAACAAGGGAATACATGGAAGATAGTAGGCTGGTCGGAACCATACTTCCTATGTAATCCGACGTCTACGATACTGAAAGAGTGTGCTAGGGATGACATGAACTCTTCTGTGGTCCATGTCATATGTGATGATTTGTTCTCCTTTACACCCAGCTAAGAAAACCAAATTCTATTCGGGGTGAACTGCAATCAACGTGTGCATCATAGCCCATCGGATATTAATGCTTCTATAAATGTTGTTAGGGATGACTGTATGCTGCAATGTCCAATTATTAGTACCATAGTCTTCAAGGATCCACATTGAAAACTTGTGCTGTCTGCGAGGACCGTCAATGAGAGATACACACAAGTGACCCTGATATTGATGCAGGGTAAGCACATCATTATCAGTACGTGAAACAATTTCCTTCCATGTGTTTCCCTCCATATCCACAGCAATTATCACAGGTGGTCCCATAACGGTAACGTACGCCATATTATGTAGAAAACCATTAAGAAATACACCTCGCATTTTCCATGCCATATATGATGAACCTTACGCCATCCCCATTCCATACTGAGCCATGTATTAGTTTCAAACGAGTAGATCTCCAAAGCCTTTTCATATTCCAAATATTCAACGACATGAAAATATGAGGAGACTGATGGATCAAAACACAATTGAGCCACCTCAGCTGGTAGGGACTGGGTTTCTCGATCTTCCATCAGTTCAAGATAACTATCGATTTGGTCGGAGAGAGACACACCGATCCGGCTTTAGATCACAAAGACCCAAACCCTGCAACCTTAGCACCACTTCTCCTCTGGTTATCAACCGTGTCACAATCTGGTTGACCTCGCCAAGAAGGCTAATCCCTGCTGCGAATCGAAGAACACAAGCAAGAACAAGATAAAACGCAACTAAGATTGAAGTGACAATTGCGGATATATGATTAAGCACACGAATGTGGGGTTTCACAAACCGATAACGGTGACTGTTCAATAACAGATTGATCTAAAGCAAAACCCAAACCCTAACGAGGGCAGCGGCTACTGAATATAATGCCTAAGGGTCGTCACACCCCCTGGATGCGCCCCCTAACGGGCTCAAACACGATACACGGCCCAACGGACCAAAAACTGTGGTGCAGCACTGGAACAGATTCTGGACGCTAGCTTGTTTTGACGTTTCCTGATGACTCAGATGTAATTTGGACTTCAAACCAATGCCATTGGTTTCCTTATGAAATTATCTTTCCAACCATGGGTAGAACGTCAAGAACGGAGTCCGTATGCGTCCTGGGCTTCCATTTTAATCTGTGCTGGTCCTGGAGGCCGAGGCAGACTCGAACTCGAATTGGGCTGGGCCTCCGTCTTGTCTTGGACGCCCTTGCTGGCCTCCAAAAGTGGTGTCTAGGGTGGAGGACGTCCAAGGGCTTCCTTGGTGAGTTCTCCATCTACTTGGGTCATGCTTCCACTTGGTCCAGGGTCCCAAGGATGAAAAACAAGCCCATGACGACGACGTAGCTTCTGACAGAAACAGCAATAGAATATTTTGATGATTAGGAGACCTTGCCAATGTGATATTGATATGGGACCAGATATATTTGAAAGCCTATCAAATAAGCTTTCCACCAAGTGCTCATTGACCTTGATTGCACTCTGGATGGATGAGTTATGGCCTTCCCAATGAAGCATCATCAGGCTGCCGACGAACCGAAAGTTGAACTTTGTTGAACTTGCATTTTGAGACACATTTGTACCTACAATCAAATAATGACACGAACATGTGGAACCAAGTGAATTATATCCAAAGTCACTATACAAATGTAGGAATGACATCACCTTATAATCAATGGTCGTATCCGAAGGTGTCATGTCCTCATCTTCAGCTAATGGAACAAAACCATCCAAAGATACGGCACGATTTTGAGGGCTATCTGGTAGTTCCTTATAATTCCATGTGATTAGATTGCAGACGATGCAGCGATATCCCTTAGCAAAAGACCACAGGCATAGGACAAGGCCGTTGCAGCAATCTGAGACATCTACACAATCTGTGCACAAGAAGTTGAAGCAGGGACGTTCACCGATGAAGCTGGTGAAGTGTTGAGTGTCCTTCTTCCTATCGAAGAAGAAACCGATCACAGTCTGGCGGGCAAGCTTGTCATTGATGTCAGAGTTGTTGATGAGGTGTTTCTAGTATTGACAGACCAATTTGCAACAAAACAAGGAGGGGCCAGGGATACGACAGAGGATGTCGAGAATGAGATCATCTGGGAGGCTGGCAAATGAGTCCGTCCTCTTGTTGGGGGCCTGCTCCATTTGTCAGTGTGGAAGCGGCCACAGATTCCTAAGTAATGAGATAACTGAATGAAGAAGAAAATAATTCAACAAAGATCCATCAGTGAAGTCCACAACTTATACCAAAATTCAACTTTAACAGCATACAACAATTTCCATGTTATGAGCTCATCCAAATTTAGAGTAGCAGCACATAGACATAGACGACTCAAACAAGAATAGTAGTTACAGTGGCTGTAACAATTAGTCCAATATAATTTTGGCTAAATCAAGTCTAACCATAACACTTACAATACCATTAGAAATTCAGCTTACGGCTAAACAACACAACATAGCACGTGTTGAGATCACTGAAGTAGAAAATAATGCACCAAAGATCCATCAGTGAAGTCCATGGCTCATACCAAAATGCAACTTTAACAACCATTAACAATTTCCATGGTACGAGCTCATTTTGGCTAAATCAAGTCTAACCACCACACTTACAATACCATTACAAATTCAGTCCAACAGCCATGAGCTACAAGGACTACCAGAACCATTACCGTCCCACATATATCTAAAATTAAGGGATATGGCGGTATGCATCAAATGTGTTCATTCTAAGTGAAATCCCAAAGTCCTTTAGTAGATCCATGATGAGGTAAAACCCAAATGAAGAAACAAACAGTAAAAAGGGGAGAAAGGAGACCTACGGATCGGATCTGACACCTCTGCCGCTGCCGTGGCACACAAGCGACACGGATGCCATTACCGCCACTCCCCACCGGGAAGGCCCCGTCGACTGCCTCCAAACGGACACCGGAGCCAGCACAGCACACCCGGGATCTTCCGCCGCTGGCTCTAGCTTCGCCGCCCAGCCAGCGCAAGTCCAATGGGCAGATATTTTCTAATTTTCAGGGGATATATATTCGATATAGGCCAACACGTTCCACACAACTTGTCCCTTAGAAGCAGGGATGGCCCAATTATCACAAGGCCCATATAAGGACTGTCCCGTGGTACACAAAAGAGGTATGGCCGGACTTCCCCATGACACATGAAAGAGAAAGGGTCGGACTGTCCCGTCTCTTGATCTTGCAACCCAACAAGTCTTGGCTCCTGGTAGTTCATGTCTATGAACGCCAGAACGTCTGACCGCTACATAATTGATCACGTAGGACAAAGTATAATGGGTATGTCAGTTTTGATTGTATTATTATTATGGTCATATAATAAGTTCTAAAATTTTTGGTTCATTCCAGGTCACAAGGCCTCGTCGGCACGTCGGCACGGATCCACCAGCGGACCAGACTAGTACTCATCTTCACCGTGACTACTCAATTCACCACAGCAAGATCTGGTGTATTTTGTTGTCAAGACATGCTCACTGGAGACAATCGTGATGTTCAATAGTTTAACTTGTTGTTATAATACCTATGCACGTGATCTTCTATTGACCTTTATAGTACCCTGTTGGTTCTTATTATCTTGCTATAAACCGTATGCCACTAGGAGTCCATCTCAACAAGTCTCACCTCGCTGTATTCTATAGCATCATGGTGATACATAGCTCTTGAGTTTTTTACTGCGAATGCAAGAAAGTCCGACTGCTCCATATTTGATCTCGTAGGACAAAGTGTGAATGCTTCTGTTTTGAAAGCCCTAGCAATCAGTCTTCTGAGTTCTCACTGATGGTTACAATTTTGGTCACTCTGTAGTAGTGGCACGATAGGGTTTAATTTAATATAAAGTTCAACCACAGATCACGTGCAAGGGTATTTTTACAGCAAGCTTTATTAATGGAAATGTTGTTGGACACAAGAAAGTCTGACCCCTTTATGTTTGAACACATATGACAGAGTATGATAGAGTATCAACAACTACGACATAAAACGCAAGGGAACACATGATCATTGATACTTCAAGTTCATACAAACGAAACTAATAATTACAAAAGTCATTATAATAAACAAGCATGGCCACACCTTTCTTACAAGTGACTTTCCTCATATGATGATGGCATGTAGGTTTAAAGTGATCAACTCCTCTGCCAGATCTGCAACTTATGGCTGTAGTGAATCGGATAACAAGGGAACATATGGAAGATAGGCTCGTCGGTGGTATTCTTCTTTTTCTTCAGGCATAACCCAACGTCTCCGATACTGAAACCTTCTGGTAGTGATAACATGAACTTTTCTGCTGTCCATTCATATGCAATGATTCATCATCCTTTATACCCAGCTAAGAAAACCAAATTCCATTTGGGGTGAACTGCAATCAACTTCTAGGTCATAACCCATCGGATATTAATGATTCTAAAAATGTTGTTAAGGACGACTCTATGCTGCAATGTCCAATTATTAGTATCATAGTCTTCAAGGATCCACATTGAAAACTTGCATTGATTGTGAGGACCATCAACGAGACATACACACAAGTGACCCTGGTATTGATGTAGGGTAAGGTTTTCATTACCAGCAGGCACAGTAATTTCCTTCCATGTGTTTCCCTCCATATCCACAACAATTATCACATTCCTTGCCTCACCCCTAACAGACGTCATATTGTGTAGAAAACCATTAACAAATACACTTCACGTTTCACCAAAATGTATATCAATACTCCCTAGCCATCCATAATTTTTACTGAGGCATGTATTAGTTTCAGATGAATAGAACTGGAAAGCTTCAAGTGTACCATTTCCACCATCCACATATTCAATGACATGGAAGTGCGAGGAGACTGTCGAATCAAAACACAATTGAGCCACCCCAGCTATTGGATAAAACCCTCCGAACGTAGGGCACAGTCATGAGGGCTAGGCGGCAGTACCTTATAATTCCATGTGATTGGATTGCAGACGATCCAGGTATATCCAGACCACAAGTTTAGGATGAGGCCATTGCAGCAATCTGAGACATCTACAAGGCCACATGTTTGCATGAAGTCAAAGCAGGAAAGTTCACCGGTGAAGCCGAGAAGTGTTGGGTGTTCTTCTTCTCAGTATTGAAGAAGAAACCGATCACAGTCTGGCAGGCCAGCTTATCATTGATGTCGGAGTTGTTGATGAGGTGTTTCTAGTATCGACAGACCAATTTGCAGCAGAACAAGGAGGGGCCAGTGATGTGGTGGAGGATCTCAAGAATGAGATCATCTGGGAGGCTGGCAAATGAGTCTGTCCTCCTGTTGGGGGCCTGCTCCATTTCGTTAGTGTGCAAGAGGCCTCAGCTTCCTAAGTAATGATATCACTGCATGAAGAATAAACAAATCCAACAAAGATCCATCAGTAAAGTGCACAACTTATACCAAATTGCATGTTTAACAACCATTAACAATTTCCATATTACGAGGTCATCCAAATTTAGAGTAGCAGCACAAAGACATACAACTCAGACTATAATAGCAGCTAAATCAAGTCTAACCATCACACATGCAGCTTAAAGATTAGTGGCACTAATTTGCTACCTCCTAACAAATCCAATAGCCATGTGTTACAGCAACTATGAGAACCATTCCCCGTCCCGCATCTATCTAAAATTAAGGGATATGGCGGTATGCATCAAAGGTGTTCATTCTAAGCGAAATCCCCAAGTCCTGTAGTAGATCCATGATGAGACAAAATACAAATGAAGAAACAAACAGTAAAAAGGGGAGAAAGGAGACCTGCGGATCAGATCTGATGCCTCTACCGCTGCCATGGCACACAAGCGACGCGGACGCTAATGCCATTGCGCCCCACCAGGAAAGCCCCACCACCTGCCTTGAAAAGGACACCGGAGCCAGTGTCACACCCTAGTTTCCAAGGAAGACCAGAGGTCGTCATATGTGTGCCCAGGAAGTCCACACATACAACAGAAAATAGATAAATATCAGAAACCATGTATATTATAGCGGAAACATATATATTAACACTTACACTTATCAGAGTAACACGGAAGGTTGGCTAAGCTTCAGTCTTCATTCTTCTCAGGGACTGTTGACTAGGGGCTCCGTATGCCAAACACTTCCAACATCCAACTTCTTTATCCTTCCTTTGAGAAACACTTTACTACAAACCATAGCAAGGGTGAGTTCCATGTCAAAACTCAGCAAGTACAGACGGAAAAATAATGACATGCATGGCTAATACAAGGTAAAGCTGAAAGGTAAACTGCAGTAGCATTTTAAATGTACCAATTAAGATTTAACAAGTTGCAACCTATTCTCTAATCATCTTGGTTGAAACACCCAACCCTTTATTAAGGTTCAAGTGGCATTTAATGAATCATTTATCATCACAGATATAACCATATATCATTAAACATCATCAACCTTGAGATTGCCATCTCAAGCAACACAGGATAGCCATCCCAATAAATCCTGAGGTAGCAACCTCGACAACTTCACCACGATTTCATAGCTTAAACCATTTGGCTAATCATGCGAGGATCTGGGCTACTCGTGACCATGAGCACGGATGATATATCAGCTTTAACTCTGCGTAGAGGTGTACACTTTCATTCAAAATGGAGATTACTCTTGGTGCCCAAGGTGATCAGCCTCTTAGCCCATTGCCGAGATAGGCTGGCAGAGGTAACAACTAGGTCCTTCATAGGGTCATAGGCAGTGGTAACCCGATCCGCGATGTCCCAAGCACATGAGAGACATACTCGTAGCCGCTGCCCCGGTCTACGAATCAACCAGAACTCCCATGCTAGAACTTGAAACACCCTTCATGCCATTGCTATGCTACCCATCGGTAAGCCACTGTCCTGCCTATGATGATCCTGCTAATAGGCCAAGCCAGAGCCCATTAGCCTAGAGATGTACAGAGTCCCAGGTTGCCGCTCCACAAAAGTGCCCCTGTCGCTACGAGCCCACTAACATCTGTTCCCCCTTCTTTCACCGCCAACCAACGATGCAGACATGCATCAACTTCTCCAACGACCGAAGCCAAGAGCCCAAGGCTCAACAAGTTAAGAAGCAAGTTTTATCTTCATTAGGCAGGTGAAAGGTGAGGTAGAGCACTAGCAACCTAATGACCTATCAACTAAAAACCCCCATAGGTGATATATGGATAGAGTGGCTAGTCATCCCTATGGTTTGCCAATTTAAGACACATGCAGTGTATTAATTAAAAGTGAATAAGCGTAGTATGATCAAAGGTGCCTGCACTTGCCTTAAAACCAAAGATTAGCTGCTCAATAATTCTTCAGCTTCTATCTTCTGATCTCCATCTTTAGCTGCTCTTGCCAATTCTCAACTCCTAGTCTTCAACGCTATCAAACTATTCTTCGTCTAGTCGTAGCAACCAAGCAACACAAACAGACAAACGAAATAGACAAGACTAAGAATAATACACCAATCAAAGGGAAAACTAAAGACAGAATGATCTAAATGGCCAAACTCGATGCTACGGTCGCAAGAGCGCAAGAACAATGAACGACGGATCTATCGTTAAAGAAAACATGGCTATCGAGGTACTTGCAACAAGCACAAAGACAAACTTTAAGATTGATACATTTACTAAAGCAAGATGCGGAACATATAAGAAAGACATAAAGTCAAATCAGTTGGATGATGTTGAAATGTAAAGCAGGGTTAAACATTAGTCATACTCTATTTATAAGCAATTATATTATCTAAGCCAATTAAACATTCATAATTTATAAAGCTTAGAACATGCGAGTGCATTAAAGAAAACATCATATGCTTAAAGATTAATTTAAGCAGGACATAAATGACAAGACATGTTGATATTAAACATAGAGCATTTATGATTCAAGGTTGAACTAAGCATGCCATGTTTCCAATGTAACTCTAAACAAGTCATAATTAATAAAGAAGCATTTAAGTTGGTACTAGTCATATTGATAGGCATGTATGAAAACTCAAGTTACAAACCTAAATTACTTTTATCAAGAGAGCACCCATTAATTAATAAACAAGATTACTTACATAACACATGATGTGACAAACATTATTGATAACAAGCAACATACGTTGACATGATCGCAACACAAGGACAATGAAAGCATAACCCTAGGTTGCTTTTATTTAGTTGAGCATCAACTAATTATTACACAAGTGAATGAGATTAAATGCACAGACATATGACATCATGAAGATCATATTTCACACAAAACTTAAGGTTGACACGTTCGTAGCACAAGGAGATCGAAAATAGAAACCCTAGTTTACTTTTATTTATAAAACTATTAAATAATTATTAATCCAATTAACATTTAAATCAATAAATAAATTCACAACTAAATGACATGAAAACCACTAGCACTACTACTTAGATCATGATGACATGAAACTAACGCAACTGGAATCACTCGAATCGGAGTTAAAACGGTGAAACGGCGGAGACTATACGATCAGTGGCAAAACTATAAATAAATCGCTTGGTGGCAAAGTCGTAAATACCTCGTCTTCTACCTCTGTCCATCTTCTTCTCCAGGCCATGGCCATGGCAGCCATGCTTCTGCTCGCGTCGGGGGAAGGGGCCATGGCCCTGGCTTGCTAGACGGTCGGCGGCGGCCGGCTACGGCTTGCTACCGCGCACGGGGAAGGGAGGACCATGGCCCTCAGCCGGGACTTGGCCGGCCGACAGCGGCTGGCTGTGGCCGACGATGGCTGGCTATGGCCGGCGACGGCTGGCTGTGGCTGGCGACACGCGGCTAGGGTTTGCCAAGGGGCTGCGGCTGGCCCTCTTTATAGCCGGCGGGGAACCGGTTGGGATGAAGCCACTGGGCTTGGCCTGTTGGGCCGGCTGCGGCTACCTATGGCCGCTGGTGGCCGGCTTGTGCTCGCTATGGCCGGCCAGGGTTGGTCACGGCTGGCAGGAGGTGGCCAGGCTTGGCCAGGGATGGTTGGAGAGGGCGCAAGGTGGCCAGGGAAGGCTATGGCTGCTTGCGGCCTGCTGCGGCCAGCTGCTAGGCTGGGTCGTAGCCTAGGCTGGCTTATGGCCTCTGTGGCCAAGCTATTGCTGGCCGTGGCTGGCCAAAGTTGGTCGTGGCCGGCTGAGAGTGGCCACAGGTGGCTGTTGCTGGCCAAAGTTGGCCAGATGAAGCTTGGTGAGGCTAGGACTGGCCCAAGCTAGGTAGGAGCTGGCCAAAGCAAGCTAAGATGCCTTGAGGATGGCAAAGGGTTGTTAGACCGGACTGCTGCTGGCCTTACTATGCTGTTGATGGCCAAGTTTGGCCACTGGTGGCCGGCTGCGGCTACTTCTAGCCTGGCCGAGGTGGCCATGGCCGGCTAGGGCTGGCCAGGACTGGCCAGAGCTGGCCAGTGAAGGCTAGGAGAGGCCAGAGCAAGCTAGGTCGGGCCAGGATAGGCTAGGGTAAGCCAGGGATGACTGGAGCTTAGTAGGGGATGGTGTCTAGCTAGAGCAGTGGCCAACACAATAGAGAGAAAGAAAATTTCTTTTTTCACACCAGCAAAACCAAGCAAAGCACCAAGCAAAAACCCATTCAATTATTTTCTAAAAAAGAATATAGAAAAGCACATTTTATTTAGCGCTTTCTAATAACAACCCAAAATGTAAATTTTGGGGTGTTATAGATCTACCCCACTAACATGAATCTCGTCCCGAGATTCGAAGAGACTTAAGAGAAAGAAGACAAAGCAGGTTATAGAGTTGCTTTGGTACTTACGAGATAAAGATTCAAGGAGCACCAAAAGGGCTAACAAGGGAGTCATAAATTGATTTTCAATAATAACTTGAAGACTTTCAAGTGCGAGTAGTCATCGAGGCTCGGCGAAAGCTCGACAACTAGATATGAAGAATAACCGACAAGAGAGGTAAAGGTTGATGCTGAGAGTCGTTGACACAAAGCTTATAAATAGATCTCTAGGTCTTTATGAGATGTATGGTCCAATGTCAATACTGGCAAAAAATGATACAAAGGTTGAGATTGATGTTATGCTGCTCTCAACTCCTTGATTCAAGATGTATGAGTCATACGATGATTGATTATGAACTGCAAAGAGAATAAGGATTGATTACATTAGGCCTTCATGTTTTCCTTACTTCCAGTCCTATGAGATGTTAGGATAAGAAGTAAGGGTTAGCAAAAGATGATTACAAGATACAGTTTGATCCTTAGATCTTGTAGTCTTGTGACTTGGGACATAAGAGGTTGATGAGATGTAGAACAGAATCGAGTATTGTGAAATGATGAAAAGAAAAGCCAATACAGACATTTAGATCTTTATGTCCCATGACCAGAGGTGCTCAAGATTGATTGAAGTTGGTAGCGAATGCTACCCCACTTAATAGAATTCTTGCTTGAGTTCGAGAGGAATGATGAGAACACCAGCTTGTCAGAACCTCTTTAGAAGATCTCTTCCGAGATTTGGTCTTTAAGTCACTCAATAGAAAAGTTGAGGTGTTATAGCCAGCACAGCACACCGGGGATCCTCTGCCGCCACCTCTAGCTCCGCCGCCTAGCCAGCGCAAGTCCAATGGGCAGATATTTTTCCATTTTCTAGGGATGTATATCCAATATATCCACATGACTTTGTCCGTTAGGAGCGGGGACAACCCAATTATCACAAGGCCCATATAAGGACTGTCCCGTAGTACACAAAAGTGGTATGGCCGAACTTCCCCATGACACACAATAGAGAAAGGGTCGGACTGTCCCATCTCTTGACCTTGCATGTCCCAAGTCTTGGTTCCTGGCAGTTCATGTCTGCTAACGCCAGAACATCCGACCGCTACATAATTGATCACGTAGGACAAAGCATAATGGGTATGTCAGTTTTGATTGTATTATTATTATTATTATGGTCAACAAGTCTCGCCACACTCTATAGCTTTACGGGTGATACGTAGCCCTTGAGTTTTACTGCGAACGCAAGAAAGTCCGACCACTGCACATTTGATCTTGTAGGACAAAGTGTGAATGCTTTTGTTTTGAAAGCCTTAGCAATCAGTTTACCGAGTGCTCACTAACGGTTATGATTTTGGTCAGTTTGTAGTTGTGGCATGACAGAGTTTAATTTAATATAAAGTTTAACCATAGATTACGTGCAAGCGTAAGCAAGTTTTATTAATGGAAATGTTGTTGGACACAAGAAAGTCTGACCTCTTTATGTTTGAATGCGTATGACAAAGTATGATAGTATCGACAACTATGCTCTCCACCCAAATTAGAGAGTCTAACAAGACTAGGTAGGAGTTTTAGCACTACAGCCATGTTCAAACAAAGGACATCAAACCAGCTTATTACATGCTCCTAGAAAAGAGTGGTGCATGCAAAAAACCCTGGTTTCTCACATCACTTCCAGCTTGTCATGGTTCACATTCTCAACACATTTTCTTTTTTCTTCATCCTTGGTTCTGGTCGTCTTCTAGAAGCTCCTAAGCAAGATGTAACATCACATATATGTCCACTATACATGTACCACACGAGGTGGATGGCTGTCCCTTACTAGCGGGGACGGCCTAATTATCACTCGGCCCATTAAAGGACTGTCCCATGGTACACAAAAGAGATAGCATCAAACTTTCCTATGGTACACCAAAGAGAAATGGCAAGACTATCCTATGTCCCAAGTGTTGGCTCCTGGCAGTTCATATTCGCTAATGTAGAAAGTCCGACCGCTATGTAATTGACCTCATAGGACAAATAATAATGGGTTTGTTAGTTTTGATTATCGTATCAATCAGTATGCACCGATACAAAAAATTATTCGCCTACCTGCAGGCTCCCACATTGTAGCAATGAGCAAATCTCACCGCATCCTTATGTAGAACAGATCGAGGAACCATGGGGTTGAAATGCTATTGCGCACATATATCTGAAGAAAAGAAACTTTAACAGCCATTAACATTTTCCATGGTACGAGCTCATCAAAATTTTGAATAGCAACACATAGATATATATAACAAAAACTACGATAGCAGTTAATGGAGCTGTAACCATTACAATTTTAGGTAAATCAAGTCTAACCATAACAATTACAATACCATTACAAATTCAGCTAGATCAAGTCTAACAATCACACTAATAGTCAGTACACGAGCTCGGCTTCTTCCATATGTTACAGACATAGATACCCATGATGACTATTACAACAATTTTGAAGGAGAAAGAGGGTGGAGCAGGTATTGGGTTTTGATGACAGATGTCATCATCAGCAGCCAAGGGTGGATTAGAGTTGTTTGCTCTTGAGTTGAAGGAAGCAATTGCATCTTCATAGGAGTTGTACTTTTTATATGAAGCACCAGAGAACCCATGAACTTGGTCGTGGCAATCAGCCCAGCTGCGGAAAACCCCTCGCGTACGGCCACAGAACACTGCATAGCAGGGTTCCATCTTGAATCTGCAGCATGCGTAGCAACAAGTGCAGCTGAAAGATTAGTGGCACTGATTTGCTGCCTCCTAACAAATCCAATAGCCATGTGCTACAGGGACTACTAGAACCATTCTCCGTCCCGCATCTATGTAAAATTAAGGGATATGGAGGTATGCATCAAAGTGATATATCTAAGAGAAATCCCCAAGTCCTGTAGTAGATCCATGTTCAAGCAAAACAGAAATGAAGAAACAAACAGTAAAAAGTGGAAAAAGGAGACCTGCTAATAGGATGTGACGCCTCCACCGTGGCACACAAGCAACATGGATTGGATTTGACACCTCCACCATGGCACACAAGCGATGCGGATGCCAATGCCATCGTGCTCCACTGGCAGAGCCCCGCCGCCTGCTTCCAAATGGACACCGGAGCCACCACAGCACACCGAGGATCCTCCACTGCCGCCTCTGACTCCGTCGCAAGTCGAACGGGCAGATACTTATCCACTTTCAGGGTCCCATATATATAGATAGATACACTTATATTATAATATATAAAGGCTCCAAGGGGATGAGAACACACATAGATGCTTATCGTAGTGGCAAAGACCTTCACCTCTTTAGTGCCAGGTCCCAGGTTTGAATCCTAAAGAACCCAATGTTTTTTGGGAATTCAAAATGGGTCAGAGAAGGGTGGTCCCACATCTCTGTCAGAGAAGGGCGGTCCCACGTGAACAGAGAAGGGTCCCCGGTTGGGGGTCCCATCTAACTTGATGCTCTGGTCCACATGTTTGATGGGAACGGTCCCAGTCGGGTCCCACATGTCAGTCGACGAAGGTTGACCCCTCTTCAACCGAGATGGGTCCCCCATGGCGGGTCCCTTCTAACTGACACACTGATCCCACATGTCGGATGGAGAAAGGTCCCAGAAGGGTCCCACATGTTAGTTGACGAAGGTTGACCCCACATGAACGAAGATGGGTCCCCCGTACTGGGTCCCATCCAACTGACACGCTGACCCGTACTACATCGGATGGAGATAGGTCCTAGATGGGTCCCATATGTCAGTCGATGAAGTGTGGGTGGGCTGGGTCCCATCTAACTGACATGCTAATCCCACACGTCGGATGGAAAACAGTCCCAGACTAGGTCCCACATGTCATTGGACGAAGGGTGGTGGGCTGGGTCCCATCTAGCTGACACGCCGATCCCACACCGGATGGAGAACGGTATTAGATGGGGGTCCCACATGTCAGTCGACGAAGGGTGGTGGGCTGGGTCCCATCTA
Source organism: Bothriochloa decipiens (assembly GCA_023333625.1). Classification (NCBI taxonomy): domain Eukaryota; kingdom Viridiplantae; phylum Streptophyta; class Magnoliopsida; order Poales; family Poaceae; genus Bothriochloa; species Bothriochloa decipiens. Next base: position 2,699,440 of record CM041643.1, on the reverse strand, counting down.
ACTAACACGGTGATCCCACACGTCAGATGGAAAACAGTCCCAGACGGGTCCCATATGTCAGTTGTCGAAGGATGGTGGGCTAGGTCGCATGTGGCAGGTCCGATCTAACTGACATGTTGATCCTACATGTCAAATGGAGTACGGTCCCTGACGGGTCCCACATGCCAGTCGTCGAAGGGTGGTGGCCTCAAGGTTTCCCTGGCAGGCAGGTCCCACATGTCGGTCAGTGAAGTATGGTAGAACGACGCCCATTTAGAATAGATGAGTAACGACGGGTCCCATAACATCAGACGGAGAATTGTCCGGCTAAGTCTGACAACTAACGGCGGATGGGGGTACTAGTGAAGTATGAGTGAAGGCGGCTCTCCCACAGGCAAACGACACTGGCTCCCATAGCCTAATGGTTTTAGTGACAAAGTGTGTTGGTCACAACTCGAGGATATACGTAAAACCATCATAATCCAGCGATGAATAGTGCCACAAATGCCTCTGTGACGATTCTGTTAGGGTTTTCATGACCATTCCCATGACCTTTCTAAAATACGTCAGGGAAAACAAAATCGTCACATAGTTTGATGACCAAAACGACCAAAATGTCATGGAAACCACTCTTCGGTGACCATAACAGAATCATCATAAGAATTTTCATCATGGTAGGTAAAATATCTACTAGTGAGAGATAGTGAGGGGAAAGGAGTAATGGTTCGATGTTCCTTCAGGTTTGCCTATGTTCTACCTGATCCATCCGTAGGGTGGGAGTCTACGGGGGACATAGGTAGTTCCTTAGTATGCGGGCATGGTGTCCGGATACGAGGGGCCTTCGGATATGATGACATGCCCTGGTTGAGGGGTAGGCGGCGGGGAGTGACCTAATCCTGTCTGTCCTTCGTAATCCCCCACGTTCATATGTTGTATAGGAGTTCGTAAATGTCCCCATTGGCTGACAGATCAGCTGCCATGATCTCCCTATTGCTCCCGACTTTGACCCATTTCTTAGACTGTACATCATATGACATTAGCTGGTTCTATGCATGGCTATATTAGAACATGCCTGCTCCACTTAGGATATTCTTTTATTCTTTGTTCACTGCTTAGGATATTCTTTCATTCTTTGTTTCCCTTTTATCCTAGAGGTTGGCATGAATGTGTGTCACACTATCATAATCTATCATGACTTACCCCTGTAAAGAGTATTGGTCTATCATATAGTTGTCTTGTTTATCTCCTTACAAAACACTGTTACACCATGTCTTCCTATGGGAAAATATAAATGAACGATACCTGAATACTCCCGGGTGAAGTGCTACAACAATAATTTCATGCGCTTGCGGACTCGTTCTATAAACAATCAGAACTATCGTTGAGGCATTTCTTGGCAATGTTGCTACTTCTAGTAACAATGCTAAGAAATGTCAACACTTGGCCACTGCTTGTACCGAGCTTTGTGGACAACTTTGACCTTATCAACTATGGACACTAGTAGAGATTTGACCTACCATGATGAAAATTCTTATGATGATTCTGTTATGGTCACTGAAGAGTGGTTTCCATGATGTTTTGATCATTTTGGTCATTGAACTGCGTGATGATTTTGTTTTCTATGACATATTTCGAAAAGGTCATGGGAATAGTCACAGAAACCCTGATGAAATGGTCACAGAGGTGTTCATGGCACTGTTCATCGTTGGATTGTGACAGTTTCACATATATCCTTGGGTTGTGACCAAGACACTTCATCACTGAAACCATTTGGCTACAGGAGTCGATGCTGTTTGGCTGCTGGAGAGCTGCCTTCACTCATACTTCCATCCGCCGTTAGTCGTCGGACCCACCCATCACTCAGTCGGACACTTCTCCGTCTGATGTTATGCGACCCACCGTTACTCATCCGTTCTGAATGGGCGCCATTCTACCACACTTCACTGACCGACATGTGGGACCCATCTAGGACCGTACTCTATCCGACGAGTGGGATCAGCGTGTCAGTTAGAAGAGACCCACCACATGGGACCCAGCCCACCATCCTTCGATGACTGACATATGGGACCCGTCTGGGACCCTTTTCATCTAACGTGTGGGATCACCGTGTCAGTTAGATAGGACCCAGCCCACCACCCTTCATCGACTGACATGTGGGACCCTGTCTGGGACCGTTTTCCATCTGACGTGTGGGATCAGCATGTTAGTTAGATGGGACCTAGCCCACCACAATTCGTCGACTAAAATGTGGGACCCGTCTAGGACTGTTCTCCATCCAACGTGTGAGATCAGCATGTAAGTTGGATGAGACCCGCCATGGGGGACCCATCTTCGTTCATGTGGGGTCAACCTTCATCCACTAACATGTGGAACCCTTCATCCGGCGTGTGGCATCAGCGTGTCAGTTAGAAGGGACCCGCCATGGGGGACCCATCTCCATTCATGAGAGGTCAACCTTCATCGACTGACATGTGGGACCTTACTAGGACTGTTCCCATCGAATGTGTGGACCAGAGTGTCAAGTTAGATGGGACCCCCAACTAGGGACCCTTCTATGTTTACGTGGGACCGCCCTTCTCTGACAAAGATGTGGGACTGTCCTTCTCCGACTGATGTTGAATTTCCCAAAAACATTGGGTTCTCTGGGATTCGAACCTAGGACCTGGCACTAAAGACGTGAAGGTCTTTGCCACTACGCTAAGCGGTTGTGTGTGTCTAGGTCCCCTTGGAGCCTTTATATATTATAATGTAAGTACATTTTATATTCTCTTATATATCTATATATGGGACCCTGAAAGTGGATAATTATCTGCCCATTGGACTTGTGGCGGAGTCGGAGGTGGCAGCGGAGGATTCCCGGTGTGCTGTGGTGGCTTCGGCGTCCATTTGGAGGCAGGCGGTAGGGCTTTGCCAGTGGAGCACAGTGGTACTGGCATCCGCATCGCTTGTGTGCCATGGCGGAGGCGTCAGATCCGATTTGTGTCACTTGTGTGCCACGACGGAGGCGTCAGATCTAATTCGTAGGTCTCCTTTTTACTATTCATTTCTTCATTCTATTTTGTCTCAACATGGATCTACTACAGGACTTGGGGATTTCACTTAGATATATCACCTTTGATGTATACCTCCATTCCCTTAATTTTAGATAGATGCGGGATGAGGAATTGTTCTGGTAGTCCCTGCTACATGGATATTGGATTTGTTAGGAGGCAGCAAATTAGTGCCACTAATCTTTGAGCTGCACTTGTTGTTACGCATGCTGCAGATTCGAGATGCAACCCTGCTATGCTGTGTTCCATGGCCGTACGCGAGGGGTTTTCCGCAGCTGGGCTGACTGCCATGACCACATTCATGGGTTCTCTGGTGCTTCATATAAAATGTACAACTCCTATGAAGCTACAGTTGCTGCCTTCAACTCAAGAGCAAACAACTCTAATCAACCCTTGGCTACTGATGATGACATCTATCGTCAAAACCCAATACCTGCTCCACCCTCTTTCTCCTTCAAAAATGTTGTAATAGCCATCGTGGTTATCTATGTCTGTAACATATGGAAGAAGCTGAGCTCGTGTACTGACTGTTAGTGTGATTGTTAGACTTGATTTAGCTGAATTTGTAATGGTATTATAAGTGTGATTTAGCTAAAATTGTAATGGTTACAGCTCCATTAACTGCTATCCTAGTTTTTGTTATATATATCTATGTGCTGCTATTCTAAATTTTGATGAGCTCGTACCATGGAAAATGTTAATGGCTGTTAAAGCTTCTTTTCTTCGGATATACGTGCGCAAAAGCATTTCAACCAAATGGTTCCTCGATCCGTTTTTCATAAGGATGCAGCAAGATTTGCTCCTCGCTACAATGTGGGAGCCAGCAGGTAGGCGAATGATGTTTTGTATCAGTGCACATTGATTGATATCACAATTAAAACTGACAAACCCATTGTTATTTGTCCTACGAGGTCAATTATGTACCGGTCGGACTTTCTACATTAGCAGATATGAACTGCCAGGAGACAACACTTGGGACTTGGGATAGTCTGGCCATTTCTCTTTTGTGTACCATGGGAAATTCTGGCGCTATCTCTTTTGTGTACCATGGGACAATCCTTAAATGGGCCGAGTGATAATTGGGCCATCCCCGCTAGTAAGGGACAGTCATCCACCTCATGTGGAACACGTATAGTGGACATATATGTGATGTTACATCTTGCTCAGGAGCTTCTGGAAGACGACCAGAACCAAGGATGAAGAAAAAAGAAAATGTGTTGAGAATGTGAACCAAGACAAGCTGGAAGTGATGTCTTTTGTGTGTATCATGGGGAAGTTTGGCGCTATCTCTTTTGTGTATCTAGAGGTTAGAGTTTTTCATTGTTAATTTGCTTTCCTGGTTTGGTTGACTAACTCTTACCATGAAGTTTGTATTGCAAAATTGTCCAACTCATTTGTGTTTCCTTTTTAGCCCACACTAGCGCTTCTCGTATCTCAGGCACCCGTCATCATAAAGGAAAGTAGCTTGTGTGAAGACATGTCATATGGTTATTGGTGAGAGAGAGAGTGGTTACAATACTTTTGTGATTTTGTGGATACTAATGTGTCTTTGCACTATGGCCCATCCATCGTGATGGTGAGTCATTGCACTGCTATTTGGTTTGAATGTGAGATAATGCCTAATTCCTGGTCGCTGATATTTATTTCTGGCCTTTATGTTTCTTGTATGTACTGATCGTCTGTCCACTATTATTAGGCAGCTACCATAGCAATTTTGATATAATGGCTATCCGTCCTTTGCGTTTTTTATGGATTGATCATCCATCAACCGATATCAGCTAGTTGCCATAACGATTTTGATAGTGGCTATATATTCATCAAATGATATTGCAATTTATTAAACAAGAACAATATTTGATCTTGGTTCGGCACATCAGACAGGCTGCAAGCAAGCCACGGTTCCTGCTATGACAGTGTAGCGTGAAGTTTAGTACCATATTGTTAGTTCTAGGAGAGTTGAAGCAACTTAAAAGGCCAGGCCAAGGGCACATAGAAAATGTTGGACAAATGAATGTGTTAACAAATTGGTGTGCTATGATAGTTACATCGACCCTTCCAACTAGGTATGAGTCACTACTAGTGAGTAGGGCCATCCCTTGTTGGTGGAGTAGATGTAACTGACATAACATCTATCCTACTTTTGGTTAGATTTTTTGAAAATGTATTTGTGGCCCCCCTATAAACTTATTAAGTGGTACACACCATTTGATTAATAAAGAAATGTATTTTCATAAGCAATTGATTTAGAGAGATTAACATGAACAATATCTAATAGAAACTTGCATTGGTCAGACATGATCCTCTGGCAAAATACTCCTCTAGGATCATGCATCCTCCACTCGCACACTTGCGAGGAGGCAAAATAATCCTCCACTCGCACACTTGCGAGGAGGCAAAATCATCCTCCACTCGCACGCTAGCGAGGAGGCAAGGTCATCATCTATAAACTATTGCTAGGGCCGCCATTGCCGCCACTACCGTGGCCGCCGTCGCCGTTGCCGTTGCCGTCGTACTAATTGCTAGGGCTTTCAAAACAAAAGCATTCACACTTTGTCCTACGAGATCAAATGTGCAGCGGTGGGAGTTTATTGTGTTCACAGTAAAACTCAAGAGCTATGTATCACCCGTAAAGCTATAGAGTGTGGCGAGACTTGTTGACCATAATAATAATAATACAATCAAAACTGACATACCCATTATGCCTTGTCCTACGTGATCAATTATGTAGCGGTCGGACGTTCTGGCATTGGCAGATATGAACTGCTAGTAACCAAGACTTGGGACTTGCAAGATCAAGAGATGGGACAGTCCGACCCTTTCTCTTTTGTGTGTCATGGGGAAGTCCGGCCATACCACTTTTGTGTACCATGGGACAGTCTTTATATGGGCCTTGTGATAATTGGGCTGTCCCCGCTCCTAAGGGACAAAGTCGTGTGGATATATTGGATATACATCCCCAGAAAATGGGAAAATATCTGCCCATTGGACTTGCGATGGCTGGGCGGTGGAGCTAGAGGCGGCGGCGGAGGATCCCCGATGTGCTGTGATGGCTCGGATGTCCTTTTGGAGGCAGGCGGTGGGGCTTTCCTGGTGGGGCACAGCGGCATTAGCGTCCGCATCGCTTGTGTGCCGCGACAGCAGCAGAGGCGTCAGATCCGATTCGCAGGTCTCCTTTCTCCCCTTTTTACTATTTGTTTCTTCATTTGGATTTTGCCTCATCATGGATCTACTACAGGACTTGGGGATTTTGCTTAGAATGAATACCTTTGATGCATACCGCCATATCCCTTAATTTTAGATAGATGCGGGATGGGGAATGGTTCTTGTAGTCACTCTAGCACATAGCTATTGGATTTGTTAAGAGGCAGCAAATCAGTGCCAGTAATCTTTAAGCTGCATGCGTGATGGTTAGACTTGATTTAGCTGCTATTCTAGTCTGAGTTGTATGTCTTTGTGCTGCTACTCTAAATTTGAATGACCTCGTAACATGGAAATTGTTAATGGTTATTAAACATGCAATTTGGTATAAGTTGTGCACTTTACTGATGGATCTTTGTTGCATTTTTTCTTCTTCATGCAGTGATATCATTACTTAGGAAGCTGAGGCCTCTTGCACACTGACAAAATAGAGCAGGCCCCCAACAATAGGAGGAACTCATTTACCAGCCTCACAGACGATCTCATTCTCAAGATCCTCTGCCGCATCACTGGCCCCTCCTTGTTCCGCTACAAATTGGTCTGTCGATACTGGGAACACCTCATCAACAACTCCGATATCAATGACAAGCTGGCCCGCCAGACTGTGATTGGTTTCTTCTTCAATAATGAGAAGAAGAACACCTAGCACTTCACCAGCTTCACCGGTGAACTTCCCTGCTTCGACTTCATGCAAACACGTGGTCTTGTAGATGTCTCAGATTGCTGCAATGGCCTCATCCTAAACTTGTGGCCTGGATATACTTGGATCATCTGCAATGGCCCTCATGATTGTGCCCTACATTTGTAGGGTTGTTGGGGTGGCTCAATTGTGTTTCAATCCGACAGTCTCCTCACACTTCCATGTCATTGAATATGTGGATGGTGGAGACAGTACACTTGAAGCTTTACAGTTCTATTTGTCTGAAACTAATACATGGCTTAGTAAAAATTGTGGAAGGCTGGGGGGTATTGATATACATTTATTAACAGTTTTCTACACAATATGGCATCCGTTAGGGGTGAGCAAGGAATATCATAATTGCTGTGGATATGGAGGGAAACACATGGAAGGAAATTGCTGCGCCTGCTGGTAATGAAAACTGTACCTTGCAACAATATCAGGGTCACTTGTGTGTATGTCTCGTTGATGGTCCTCACAATCAACGTGAGTTTTCAATGTGGATCCTTGAATACTATGGTACTAATAATTGGACATTGCATCATACAGTCATCCTTAACAACATTTTTAGAATCATTAATATCTGACGGGTTATGACCTAGAATTTGATTACAGTTCACCCCGAATGGAATTTGGTTTTGTTAGTTGGGTATAAAGGACGATGAATCATTGCATATGACATGGACAGCAGAAAAGTTCATGTCATCCCTACCAGAAGGTTTCAGTATCGAAGACATTGGGTTATGCCGAAAGAAGAAGAAGAATACCTCTGACAAGCCTATCTTCCTTATGTTCCCTTGTTATCCGATTCACTACAGACATAAGATGCAGATCTAGCAGAGGAGTCAATCACTTTAAACCTATGTGCCATCACATGAGGAAAGTCGCTTGTAAGAAAGGTGGGGCCATGCTTGTTTATTGTAATGACTTTTGTAATTATTAGTTTCGTTTGTATGAACTTGATGTATCGATGATCGTGTGTTCCCTTGTGCTTTATGTCATAGTTTTTGATACTCTATCATACTCTGTCATACGTGTTCAAACATAAAGGGGTCGGACTTTCTTGCTTTGCAGTAAAACTCAAGAGCTATGTATCACTCGTGATGTTATATATCGAGGCTAGACTTGTTGATATGGACTCCTAGCAGCATACGATTTACAACAAACTAATAATAAGAACCAACAGGGTACTATAAATGTCAACAGAAGATCACGTACATAGATATTATAACAGCAAATTAAACTATTGAACATGATTGTCTCCAGTGAGCATGTCTTGACAACAAAATACAGCGGATCTTGCTGTGGTGAACTGAGTGGTCACGGTGAAGATGAGTACCAGTCTGGTCCGCCAATGGATCCGTGCCGATGTGCCGATGAGGCCTTGTGACCTGGAAAGAACCAGAAATTTTAGAAGTTATTATATGACCATAATAATAATACAATCAAAACTAACATACCAATTACCCTTTGTCCTACATGATGTTATGTAGCGGTCGGACGTTCTGGCGTGCGTAGACATGAACTGCCAGGAGCCCAGACTTGGGACTTGCAAGATCAAGAGATGTGACAGTCTGACCCTTTCTCTTTCATGTGTCATGAGGAAGTCCGGCCATACCTCTTTTGTGTCCCACGGGACAGTCCTTATGGGCCTTGTGATAATTAGGCCATCCCCGCTCCTAAGGGACAAGTCATGTGGATATATTGGATATATCCCCTAAAAATGGGAAAATATCTGCCCATTGGACTTGCGCTATCTGGGCTGCGGAGCTAGAGGTGGGGGCGGAGGATCCCCGGTGTGTTGTGGTGGCTCCGGCGTCCATTTGGAGGCAGCGGCGGGGCTTTCCCGGTGGGGCGTGGCATCACTGGCATCTGTGTCACTTGTGTGCCGCGGCGAAGGTGTCAGATCTGATCCACAGGTCTCCTTTCTCCCATTCCACTGTTTGTTTTATCATTTGGGTTTTGCCTCGGCATGGTTCTACTACAGGACTTGGGGATTGCACTTTGATTGAACACCTATTATGCATACCGCCATATCCCTTAATTTTAGATACATGCGGGATGGTAATGGTTCTCGTAGTCCCTGTAGCTCATGGATGTTGGATTTGTTAGGAGGTAGCAAATCAGTGCCACTAATCTTTAAGCTGCACTCAATACTGCTGATGCCAGTGATGCTCACTACCACTTGCACTTGTAAAACTAAGGCACTAGCATTCGATCCCTTGTTCTTCTTGTAGAAAGTACAACTCCTATGAAGTTGCAGTCGCTGAGCTCGTGTACTGATTATTAACATGACGGTTGGAGTTGATTTAGCTAAATTTTTATGGTATTGTAAGTGTGATGGCTGGACTTCATTTAGCCAAATTTGTAATGGCTATAGCTACATTGACTGCTATTCTAGTTTCAGTTATACATATCTATGTGCTGCTACTCTAAATTTGGATAAGCTCATATCATGGAAAATTTAAATTATTGTAAAATTTGCATTTTGGATGAGTTGTGGACTTCACTGATGGATTTTTGTTGGATTGTTTTCTGCTTTAGTAATCTCATTACTTAGGAAACACAGGGATATAGCACACTGATGAAATGGAGGAGGCCCCCAACAACAGGACAGACACAGTGGCTAGGCCCCTAGAACAAGCACTACTTATTAAATATTGCATCTGATACCTTGTTTCCAGGGTCCTCTGCATAATCTCTTAGATTTTCAATTGCAGTCCTCTTCCACTGTCTATAAGCTGATGTTTACTGCTTGAATTTCACAGGAGAGACTGCTTTGTGAACTACTTGCAGCTGAACAGAAATATTCTGCTGCGCTTTCTGACAAAGTGAATGAATTGCTAAGCTTGATAGAATGGTTTGATTCTAGAACTGAGGAGTTTGAAAAAAAGGTACTAGAGCTTCAGAATAACTACAGAGAGAAACTGGAGGAGGTCAAAAAGCTCAACGAGTATGTCATGCGTATCAAGCACAATTCTTAGTCTTCAACTCCTAGGGACTTAGCTGAGTGAACATTTGTGGTTTGATGTTATAGTGCATCAGTGCTTTTGATCAATTTCCCTCCGAATTCTGTGTTCGTGCAGTTTGTTTCAACAAATGGTCAGATGGTGTGAACGTTTAGTATCTATGGAATTGGAGATATGCCCTTGTTCTCTGTTTCTGAAATAGGTGTGATGTTTTCATTGTTCACTAGAGACAATTGTTTTGTTGTACTGTTTTATCTCAGCTTTGTATTGGGTCTATTGTCAAAAAACATTGTATTAGTCAGTTAAACTCTATTGTGCCACTACTACAGATTGACCAAAAGCGTAGTCGTTAGTAGGCACTAGCAGTGATGCTCATAGCCATCACTGTCAGTGTCGCGAACCGTCTGTGCATGTTTCTTAACCGTCTTTGCCCTCTCCTTGTTCCGCTGCAAATTGGCCTCATCATATGCAGCTGCTTTTTGGCCTCTTTAAGGAAACTACTATGGAGGATACTGTCAGTGCGATCAAAATTGCACGGGCCGGACTTTCTTACTTCCGCAATCGCATTTCAAAACCTGTGGCTGCTCCGTTTTGCATTAGGATGCGGTGAGACTGGATGATTGCTGCAAGTCTGGAGGCAAAAGGAAGGTGATTAATTCATTGCTATCAGTTTGCAAACAGACGGATTGCTAGGGCATTGAGAACAGACACCGAGCCTAATGATGAGGTTCGCGCGATACTCATGCGATTAGTAGGGCTCCGACGGACACCCCCGTGACACCACCTGATCCAGTGCCATGCTTTATCCCACAACGGCCTCACCGCACACCGCTTTCATCGTCTTGCACGACGTGCACAGGGCGGCGAGGTCGTGCATCGGATGCTCTGTGGTCTTGGCGACACGGCCTACAATCTCACCAAGAAACGACACTAGAAGCTCGTCCATACTGCATGCCACACAGGAATGCCCCCAACGCGTGCGCGTGCGTCCACGGCCATGGCACATCCTTCATCAATACTATCCGTGTAAGTGAATATTTTAAATGGTCGGACCTTCTGGCCAGCAAGCTGTACAGTGCGGTCCAACCAAACTAGTGGCACGTAAAGCAATTTCTCTCTTGTATGGTTTTGTAGATGCTACAGCAACCTAGAGATGGCTACAACAATGGCTTCATAGGTCTATGCTGATGTTGTAATTCACGCCTTGGAGTGGTTGGGTGGCTTCGCCTCGCCACAATCAATGCAACGGGCAGCGATGCGATGCGACATCCCTGAAGCAATAGGCTGCCATTGCTAGGCACGCGCGACGTGCTTGCGCCGAATTCCTAGAATTCATGATTACCATAGTAGACCAGAATTCAAACGGCCGGACCTTGCGTTATCCTGTGAATCAGTCCCTCCTTCTGCAAAAAAAATGAAGCGACAGGATGTGTGCCAGAGAAAGTACCATTAATTCACATTTGGCCTAATTTATACGAAGTAATACTGCTAACCCTCCACAAATGTGCCATATTTGTCTTGTTTGCAAAATAAATTATTATATATAGTTTCTTGTTGTTTTAGTTCATGTATATTTGTTTCCAATAGGGATTAGCGACAAAACTATGCGTGACATGTGATTAATTTTATTTGTTTCCCTTTTTTCATTTTTTTATTAACCCTGTATAACCTGATATGTGTCTGATACTACAATGGTCGAACTTTCTGACCTGAGCACCCTGCATGGCACCGGACTTCCTTACGTGTACAATAAATAAAATGCAAATAGAAGAACTGTGGATGCTTGCATGCGAATCGTTGATATTGAGTGGATGCAATCTTTATGCGGTACACTTCTCTTAGAAGAATCGATCGATTGTGATTCTCATAATCCAGTATAATGAATAGACACATACCACTTTAATTTTCTATGTAGCATCACAACATGACTTAAACACATAGGAAACTGCACCATTACTTAAACATATAGGACACTACAACATTTTGACTTAACAACTTCACGAGACTAAATGACAGTCGTGCATACAAAACAAACTTCTTGGATATGTCAAGGCCCACCACGACACCACGTCATGACAGGGCACGCCCCCTTTCTTAACAAATAGAAGATCATGTCGCTCATTTCAGCAATTTTTGAGCCCCATACTTCAACTCCTTCGGCTATTCAGAGTGATGTCCTTCGCACACGCCGCTTCACTACAAATATATATTTATAAATTATTACAAGTAAGCAGGCAGGGACATGTACAAGTTTTACATAGACAGACACTACTAGGAAATTGATTAGATAGACATATATACCATATCGACTCTCTTGGGAGCTTCTATTCCTCGGGTTCCTCCCCATCTCTGGGGTGAGCTGCTATAGGATGAAACCACATTGGCAATTGTATGCCCCGTCGATGATCGTAGCGGCGTCCTCTGGCTTGGTTGGTGCTCTGTTTGGAGCACATGATGACCTCAAAGGATTCCCAGTCAAGGTTTATTGGACCCGCGAGGTACACACGATTTCCCCAGAGTTAAGAATGAGCTCCGATGTCATCCCCATTTCTGACAAACTTAGAGACGTTGATGTAGAAAGGTTGGTTTGTGCCCACAAACAAGGCGTGATCCCTGCTGAGGTGTGTTACCTGCTGCCACACGCCAGCACCATTGTCGTGCTCGTGGAGGAGGACGCGCTTTGGCATGAAGTCAAACTTCGTTTCCACCACCCTTGACAGGTTTCGAGATGGACAATGTTCATATCTGCGACCGCACACACTGACTAGCTGGAGGTTGCCATTGCTGGTCAGGGTAAGGTAAAAAAATGTTTTGCGGTCAATGGTGTCGCTGATGACAAGGCCGTCCAATGACGCAACAATTGTGCCCTCGGTAGCAACACCGCCCTGTTTAATCTTCCAGGAGCAGATTTTGGTAGAAGCTGTCATGGTAAACACTTCCCTCTTGTGTACAACAATGTCCACGTACCTTTCATGATTCATTATTCCACTTGACGGATCTCTCAATGGTGTCCACTGCTGATGGCCTTCCTTCGACATAAAAGCAATCAGATTGTCGTATACCTAAGAGGAGAATAGAGCGACAGCCAGGTAGCCTCTCGGTTGCAACAACGATGGTGACTGCGACTGCGACGGCGACTTACTCCACTCTAGTGCGATCTTTCTCATCCAGACCTCTAGGCTGTACCTTTCAGACCATGGTACATGGTAGGAGACACCATGACGTGTCCATGAAACGGCCAGCACTAGACGCCAGGGATGGTCTCGAAGGACGACAACGGGATGTGTTCGTTGGCTATCAGATTAAAGAGCTCAACGCTAGACCGCAGGTCCGTGGTCGCCAGCCAATTGTCCTTACCATCGACCTAGAACCTGTTCTTCAAACCCTCTGCCTCGCTGTAGTAGGAGTTGTTGGTGGCGACGTCGTGCAGGCTGAAGACCCCCAGCTCCATCTTGTTGACTTCCTTTGAGCCTTCAGGGCTTGACGTGATCAACGTCGAAGCGCCTGACTATGGTAGGGTGATTGTGATCCCTCCTTTGCAGCATTCTCCCAACCCTTGCAGACTACTGGGAAGCGCATGGTGGTGACAAAGTCATTGTGTGATAATTTCAAGACGCTGTTGCATACCTCCGGCAGAATGGTTTGCCATGGACTGACGGTGTCTAGATTGCTGGCATTGTTGCCCCTTTCATGCTTCCTCGAAGGCTCTCCGTTGGAACTCATGATGAAGATTGGTTTCTAGGAAGCACTGGCGGCGAGAGAGGGTTCACCAGACGGGAGGATATGATGCGACAGTAGGTGGGGGTATAAATAAATAATGGGGCAATGGAATGGACGCGACTCTCACAGGGAAACCGCTCCCCGCCATGTATACGACTCCCATGGAGAAACACCTCCCTGCCATCTGATTTTGTAGCCTAAAGAAAAAATGCAACACTTCACACCAAATTAACCACCGGTCTTGCTGAACTGGGGTCGCCGGACATTACCCTCAGTCCACCCAGCACGGCGTCAGACATTCGTGCGCACAAAATTGTGATGAGAAATAAATGTGCAGACAGGGTCAACTACGACATGCAGAAACTAGCATGATCCCATGATTGGGGTTCGTTCGCTTGGTTCAGATTGGGGTTCGAAGAGGTGCTGTAGTTGGCGGAAACTTCTTACAAAACTGGGATTGAAGCACGCACGACGTGCCCATGCCGGAATCTAGGAATACATGATTGTCCGAGTATACCAGATTTTAGAAGGTCGGACCTAGCGTGATCCCATGATGCAAACATCTCTCCTTCCAGAAAAGAACCCAAGCTACAGGATGCGTGGCATCAAAAGTATGATTAGTTCAAATTCGACCTAATTTATATGGAGTAATACTGCTCAGATTTATCGATCTAGCCAAGGGACACTTCACGTCGAATTAACCACCATCTGTGCAGAACCAGGGCCGCCGGACCATGCCCTCAGTCTACCCAGTACGGCGTTGGACTTTCTAACATGCGCACAAAATTTTGATGACAAATAACATGACCTCAATGCATTTTCAAAGCGCATTTGATTCATGGATTGTCAATTACAACAGGCTGCCTGATACACTACAAGGTGAAGCCGAGTCACTAGACTAGAAACCAACACAAGACACAAGGACACGATACTGAATCCCGAGTAGCCACCATCTTGCCAGCAGCCGCGGGGATGTGGACGACATTGTCCACATAGACAGACGCAAATCTAGCCAGGCACGCTCCAACATGAACTAAGGGGAGCGCTTCATGACACACAGGTGCATGCTGGACGATGGCATGCCATGGCGACCTATGTTCACTGGTCTTCATGGAGCATTAGAACGGAGGAAGCAACAGCGACCACCACAGCACGGCAGCCAGAGCATGACAGCAACCGCCACAGCACGGAGGCCAAAGCACAATAGCGCCGCCACCTTGGCCAGTCTACCCAGATGCAGCGGACCCATTGGTTCTTCTTGTTCAGGATCTTGCAGCCCTTGACCTGCTTGTCCATGTCCTTTGAGCACTTCTCCATACTCTTAGTGATCGCCATGCACTGGATAGGCTTGTCCACCATGGTGATGAACGCATCGGACTCCTCCGCCAGTCGAGTGCTAGCGTGGTTCGGCACAACTTGCTTGGGACGGCCCCATTCTAACAGGGACCCGCCATGTAAGATGGTCAACTTGCTCCTGTTTGATTGGGGTGGCTGGAACTACGGGGGTGAGGGTGGAGGAGTGGAGCCATGGGTGGAGGTGGGCGACGGTGGTGATGGGAGTGGGTATTCTGGCTCCCAGTCATGGATCTAGGGCAGACGCCACTCAAAGTCCCTGCTCGTAGAGGATGACGCGGAAGACCGGAACAGGGACCTGTCAGAGTCATCCTCCTCTCCACTGGACTTTGAGCTAGAGTGGACACCCCGGTTGACCATCTTAGGGAGGACAAAGTCATGGACATCATCCATGGCCCCCCTTGGTGGAGCAACAGGAGCAGGTGGCACCCTTGGAGCTGGATGGGAGGTGGTGGCGGGGACCATGGGCTGTGGCATCTTGCAGCAAAGCTCATGGTGGTGGGAGACACCACGGCGACAGCAAGCGACAATGTGACCGGAAGCAGGTAAAGGGCTGTGGTTTGAGGTATCTAAGAGGGGAGGATGGCATCTACAAGGAGTGAACAACTTATCCCAAAATATTTTGGCAGGGTTTAGTATACTGGCCACGGGCAGGAGGGGTTGAGTAGCCGTCATGTCATATTTACTACTTTGGGAAGTAGTGTTGCAGAGTAATCATGTCCGGCCGGTCGACATTTACATCCATCGGACTTTCCCACTTGCGTATATATCGTGAGATGTGCCCGTGTCAAACTGTCTTGTACACTAAAATTTGAATGCCAAGGTGCCTCTCTATAATCCATGAGATGGACGTGAGACTTGATTAAATGAATTCTGTGATGCATGTTTACCATACAACAAATCAAAAAGATAGATAGAAAGAAGCCTTCAGGCTAAACCACAACACGGGTACAAACCGGGTACCAAATGATCAAAATAACCTAAAAGCATGGTCATGCCACTGCTCAAAGCGAGCCATGTAGCAAGGCACTAGACAACATACTAGTACTAACTACACATGTTAACACGAGCTGATAGTAGTAATGAGCATTGGCATCCTACAGCTCTAAGAAAATCTTGTAACAAAGGAACCAACCAAAATCTGCGAGGTAAACCTGGCTAGGTTGAAACCAGCAAATCCCCTACACTTGAAGAACCGGCACGGCCTGAAGATCTATTCAGTCCATCCAGCCCTGGTTCATCATCAAGACGCGATGTTTGGCAACCATCTCATCGTAGAGGGATATCCATTGACAGGGAAAGTTTGCCTAATACAGGACATGGTTCTTAGCATCGGGCTGTGTCCAACCAATGCAATTCCCAGGGCACAGGGGGCAGACCAGGCTGCCATATTTACTAGCGCACATTATCAGCTTGCTCTCGGGGCACAGGGGGCACACCTGCTCAGAGCCTATTAAAACATGGCCCGAACCAGGAGAGCCATCAGACATGTCATCCATGGACAGAGATCGAGAGCGGGACACTGCATGAGTCCCGCTCCCATCATGGGGCCCCAAGAGCGGATCCAAAGACGGGACCTGTGACCACGGTGAGGTGCACCATGGCGGTAGCAGTGGAGCCGAGCGAACCACCCCAGCTGGTGTTGTCGGCGTCATTGTCGATCGCGAAGGGGATAGCAGTGGCACCATAGGAGACAGGCCACGCCGAGTGAACCTTCCTCGAGTACCACTTCTTTACCACGGGCTTCATGGCAAGCGGCGAAGAGGCAGAACTAACCTTCCTCGAGTACCACTTCTTTACCACTGGCTTCATGGCAAGCGATGACGAGGCAAAACTGGGGTATGTTTTTGCAATGCAAATGGGTGAGTGAAACAATTGGTGTCAGGCTAGGCTTTATTTACATAGGAAGTGAATGCGGCTAGAAATCTGGGAAGGGAATCTAGAAAAAGAGTTTTTGACCAGCATAAATGGTGCAGTTGTGGGTTGTGAGAGGTGTTTTCTACAGTTATTTCCCTCCAATCCAAGCAGTAGCAACAGCTGAGGGGTAGACGTACTGATTACTATGATATAGATAGCTGACAACGCTATACACTGTCCCCTGTGATCAAATGCTACGGGGCTGGACCTTATGACATTCAGAGTAAACTTCGACACATTAGTTCTACATTAGTTATAGTTATAGGTGAGGCATTTGAGCGTAGCTAATACCGAAGACATGAGTTGGGTCCACACAGAGCCGATGAGGCCAAAGTTGTACAGGAAGGTCGGAAATCCAAACATGAATTCGTACCACCAAAAGGTCCGACCTGTGCATATTTGATCTCATAGGGAAGTCCGATCGCTGTACATTCGATCATGTCAGACTTTATCCACCTCAGTTTATTCTCATTTTCCTATGATGGCTTACTGTGTCATATACTAGTAATGTTTTAGTGCGCATCGTTCATCATTACTATCAATTGAGTGAATGTACTTTAAATGTTCGGATCATCTGGCTAGCGAAATCTACATAGAGGTCCAATTCAAATTAGCGGCACCATTGCAGCTGCCAAGGAGCTGAGCGGTCTCGCTCCTGCTAATGTGAAGCAATTTCTCTTGTGTGGTTCTACAGAGGCTGCAGCAGGCTAGATCCATGGTTTCATAGGTTCTCATCATAAGCATTCCCTTTGGCTGTGGTTGCAGCTGCTGATTGAGGAACCCAATTACAATCATACTACATCCATGCTACAACAGATGGAGTAGCTCCTATTTGTAGCTTCAACTGATCGGGCAAAAGTTATACTCGTAGCTTCGCAATAAGAGTTATGCATCTGGCTCGGTCAAATTTACCGACGGTTCACGAGACTGACATCACTATGGCTAGGAATCTGGACGTAAGTTAAAGTGAATCAAGAAAGAAAGACCTTTTGACCACCATGGCATGCTTGAAACTAGATTGACTGATATGGTTGTGATAGGTCACTTCTGTACTTATTTCACTCCAACAATCAAAGCATTAGCAATAGTCGAGGGGTACAAGTACTGATTGCTACGTTATGGACAGCTAGCAATGCTTTACACTATCCTATGTGATCATGTGCTCAGCGGCCGAACCTTCTGGTGTTTCACATAAACTTAGACAGATAAGGATTTTGCTGTCGTACTCCAAAATGACTGTGGATCGTCCATTTATTCTGATCCAACGGTCAGGATCATCTATTACCTCCTTATTGATTTTTTATTTTATAAAAATACGGTAAATAAGGAAGGTTTGAAATATTAAAAATCTTTTTTATGATTTGCTTGTTAAGATTTGCTTGAACTTTTCCTATGTTGATTGGAAGACTTTCTTGAGTCATTTCAACATAGCCGGTCCCAAACCCGGTTAAAGGAGGAGGGTGTGTTAGGTGTGGCTGGCCAACATTTCAAAACCAGCCACTCTCATGGATATGAAACCCACAAGAGATTCATTGGGGCGTAACCCTCTTAGAGACATGCTACATCAGAACCTAGGTGTAGTGTCAAATGTGCAAGGGCCGGGTCGTCATCCCCTTAGTGGCGCGTCGTATCGTGATCCGGGTACGATGATAAATGAGCAAGGGTCAGGTCGTCGCAACCTTTGTGACGCGCTACATCTGCGCCTGGGTGTAGTCAAAAATGAGCAAGGGTCTTCGCACTTCCCTCGACGGGTGCGAAGGGTAAGAAAGCTAGCCGAGCCAACTAGGATTCGTCTAGGTAGCTGGAATGTAGGGTCCCTAATGGGTAAGTTAAGAGAGCTAGTCGATACAGCAATTAGGAGGCGTGTAAATATTCTATGCATTCAGGAGACTAAATGGAAGGGCCAGAAGGTGAAGGAGGTGGAGGATACTGGCTACAAACTTTGGTACATGGGGACAACATCGGGTAGGAATGGTGTAGGCATCTTGATCGATAGGAGCCTTAAGGATGGAGTAGTTGAGGTGTGGAGGCAAGGCGACCGGATTATCCTAGTCCGGTTGGTAGTTGGAGATTTAGCTCTGAATGTGATTAGTGCCTATGCCCCATAGGTAGGTCTTTGCGAGAGCACCAAGAGGCAGTTTTAGGAAGGTCTCGATAGCATGGTTAGTACTGTGCCTATCAGCGAGAAACTCTTCATAGGAGGAGACCTCAATGGCCATGTGGGTGCAACTAATGTAGGTTTCGAGCGGGTGCATGGGGGTTTTAGGTATGGTAGTAGAAATCAAGAGGGGGAGGATGTTTTGAACTTCGCATTGGCCTACGATTTGTTGATAGCGAACACCGTCTTTAAGAAGAGGGAATCCCATCTAGTGACCTTTCATAGCGGACAATACCTGAGTTAGATCAACTTTATCCTTGCAAGGAGGGGGATAGACGTGCTTGCTTAGATTGTAAGGTGTTACCTGGGGAGTGTGTTGTACCTCAACACAAGCTTGTGGTGGCAGATTTTCGCTTTATGGTACGTGTCCATCAGGACAATTGGGCCAAGATTGCGAGAACAAAATGGTGGAAGCTTAGGGGGCAAACAGCACAAACATTTAAGGAGAGGATGCTAGATGAGGGGCCGTGGGAAGAAGGAGAAGATGCAGATGACATGTGGCTAAAGATGGCAACATGTGTTCGGAAGGTGGCTTCGGATGTGTTTGGAGTGAGTAGGGGAGGCAAACAGGAAGCCAAAGACACCTGGTGGTGGAATGACAAGGTGCAAAGGGCTATTAGGGAGAAGAAGGAGTGGTTTAAGCGCCTCCATCATGACAAGAGTGCAGCCAACATTGAGGGCTATAAAATAGCTAAGAGGGCTGCAAAATGAGCGGTGAGTGTAGCAAAAGGTTAGGCGTATGATGACCTTTATCAGTGACTAGGCATGAAGGAAGGGGAGAAGGACATTTATAAGATGGCTAGGATCCGCGAGAGGAAGACGAGGGACATCAACCAAATCAAATGCATCAAGGATGGGACGGATCAACTTTTGGTGAGGGATGAGGAGGTCAAGGACAGGTGGAGAGAGTACTTTGACAAGTTGTTTAATGGGGAGAATAAGGGTCCTACCTTGGAGTTGGATGACTCATTTGACGATACCAATAGACGTTTCATGAGGAGATTTCAGGAGGCAGAGATCGGGGAGGCTTTGAAGAGGATGAAGGGAAGTAAAGCGATGGGCCCTGATGGTATCCCCATTGAGATGTGGAGATGCCTAGGTACCAGAGTGATAGTATGGTTAACTAAGCTTTTTAACCTCATTTTTCGGTCAAACAAGATGCCTGAAGAATGAAGGAGAAGTATATTAGTACCGATCTTCAAGAACAAGGGAGATGTTCAAAGTTATACTAATTATCGTGGGATTAAGTTGATGAGCCATATGATGAAGCTCTAGGAGAGGGTTATCGAGCATCGCCTAAGAAGAGTGACAAGTGTGACCCAAAACCAATTTGGGTTTATGCTTGGTAGGTCGGCCATGGAGGCAATTTTCTTATTACCACAGTTGATAGAGTGGTATAGGGAGCAGAAGAAGGACTTGCACATGGTCTTTATTGACCTCGAGAAGGCATATGACAAAGTACTAAGAAATCGCATGTGGTGGGCCTTGGAAAAGCACAAAGTCCCAACTAAGTACATCACCCTCATCAAGGATATGTACAGGGATGGCGATACCAGTGACTTTCCAATTAAAATAGGACTACATCAAGGGTTAGCATTGAGCCCTTATTTATTTGCTTTGGTGATGGATGAGGTCACAAGGGACATACAAGGTGATATCCCTTGGTGTATGCTCTTTGCTAATGATGTGGTGCTAGTGGATGAGACTAGGGCAGGGGTTAATAGGAAGTTAGAACTATGGAGGCACACGTTAGAGTCAAAAGGGTTTAGACTTAGTAGGACCAAGACCGAGTACATGAGGTGCGATTTCAGCGCGACTAGGAATGAGGAGGGAGACGTTAGCCTTGATGGGCAAGTGGTGGCCAAGAAGGATACTTTTTGGTATTTAGGATCGATGCTACAAAAGGATGGTGACATTGATGAAGATGTTAGGCATAGAATTTCAGCCGGTTGGTTGAAATGGCATCAAGCTTCAAGCGTCCTCTGTGACAGAAGGGTGCCTTAGAAGTTAGAAGGTAAGTTTTATAGGACAACGATTTGTTCGGCGATGTTATACGGTGCTGAATGTTGGCCTACAAAAAGGCAACATATCTGGCAATTGAGTGTAGAAGAGATGCGTATGTTACGATGGTGTTGTGGGCACACAAGGAGGGATAGAGTCCGGAACGATGATATTCGGGATAGGGTTGGGGTGGCACCAATTGAGGAAAAATTGATTCAACACCAGTTGACATGGTTTGGCCATGTCCAACGGAGGCCTCCTGAGGCACCGGTGCGTAGTGGGGTTCTAAAGCGGGTCAATAATGTAAAGAGAGGTAGAGGTCGACCTAAACTGACTTGGGACGAGTCGGTTAAGAGAGACCTTAAGGAGTGGAATATCCCTAAGGATTTAGCTATGGATAGGAGCACTTGGAGACTAGCAATTAACGTGCCTGAACCGTAATCTTTTTCTTGTACCATTTATGTGTTCTTCGTTTTCATGCCTATTTTGGGTTTCATCTCTAGCCTACCCCAACTTGCTTGGGACAAAAGGCTATGTTGTTGTTGTTGTTGGTTGTTAAGATTTGCTTGATGCATGCAATTCTAAAAATATTTTCCCTAGATCTGATTGATACTCGCATGATCCGGTGGATATGGAAATTTTCTTAAAATTTTACATTTAATATGACTCATATGCCTGATAGTGAAAACATTTGATTATGTGTTACAGACGTACATGATATGTGTACGTGACTTATGCGTGTATCATGTGTAAACGGTTTAGTGAGTGGCCGGTAACATGAGTACGAGTATGTACATGTAGCAGGTAGCATATGTATATACAAGTTAGTACATGGCTAGCAATGCGAATAGCTATACACCAATATGAGTTATTACATGTAGCTAGCGATTTATTTGAAAAAATAAACAAAATGTCAACCAGATTATTAGTGTAGATCACAACCCACAGGAATCAGGATAATAGTCGAGCACTCTGCATGTAGTTCACCCTGACGCGAGTCCGCCCACCGCTTGACCCCCTGCACGCTCCATCAAAATCCCGTTATTTGGGGAATCAAGACGAGAACTTTTATCCCACGATTAGGGGCACCCGTATGATTACTTTTTTGTTTTCCTGATGTGATAAAATGCTCAGCAGCCAGACCTTCTGGCATTTCGAGTAAACTTCGACAGATACAGCTCATCAGTTCTACATTAGCTATAGGCATGGACTTTGAGATAAACACCTCGCTGCATGGTTCTTGAAAGTTCAGCAACTCTTGTCGAAGACACGAGTTGGGTCCACATAGGGCCGATAAGGCCAAAGTTATACGTGTAGCTCGGTAGTCCAGACATCAATTTGTACCGTGAGAAAGTCCAACCCACTCATATTTGATCTCATAGTAATGTCCGGCCGCTGCAAATATGGCCGCATCGGATAGTATCCTCGTTAATGTATTTTTGTTTGCTTTACTATGTCATACATATATTAGTAATATTTTACGTGGCTAATTTTATAGGAAGGTAGGGATCATAGTAAGGTCTGCAGACGAACCAAAGCACAACAAGATTGTTTCAACACAGATCAATGCCACTACAACCAAACGACCTGAGCCACACAATGCTCAACAGAGTTTCACCCACCTAATACAAAGCTCAACAAAAGTTTACATGAACATGAAAATCAGAGTTCACATTTGCATGTGCTTCCCACAGATAAAACCTATTCACTTGTACTAGGACTATTGATACATCCCACACAGATCAAGGGGCGAGCAGGGCACGCAGATCCTGTCCACATCCACCATTGGTAAGACGGCGTTGGCGGCGGGCTCGAGGCTCTCTATCAGATCAACGATCTCATTGACGTCTGATCCTAGCAGGAAACCCTGCTCCACCTCTTGGACGCTCGCCGCTGCGCCATTATGACACTGGGAAGCCACCAGTGCCATGGCAGGATGACAGTACTCTGCATGCAGTTCACCCTGATGTGAGTTCGCCCTGCCGCTCAACCCCCTGCATGCTCCATCGGAATCCCGTTATTCGGGGAATCAAGACGAGAACTTTTCTCCCATGATTAGGGGCACCCGCATGATTACTTTTTTGTTTTCCTGATGTGATCAAATGTTTAGCGGCTGGACCTTCCAGCGTTCCGAGTAAACTTTGACAGATGCAGCTCATCAGTTCTGCATTAGTTATAGGTGAGGACTTTGAGATAAACACCTTGCTGCATGGTTCTTGCAAGTTTAGCAACTCTTGTTGAAGACATGAGTTGGGTCCACACAGGGCCAATATGGCCAAAGTTTTACACGTAGCTCGGTAGTACAAACATCAATTCATGCCATGAGAAATTCTGACGCGTGCATATTTGATCTCATAGTAATGTCCAACCGCTGTATGTCTGGTCACGTAGGATAGTATCCTCTTTAATGTCTTTTCGTTTGCTTTGCTGTGCCATACATATACTAGTAATATTTTATGTGCCTAACTTTATAGGAAGGTTGGGATGATAGTAAGGTCTACTGATGAACTGAAGCACAATGAGATTGTTTCAACACAGATCAATGCCACTATGAACAAACGACCTGAGCCACATAATGCTCAACTGAGTTTCACCGACCTAATACAAAGCTCAACAAAAGTTAACATGAACATGAAAATCAGAGTTCACATTTGCATGTGCTTCCCACAGATAAAACCTAGTCACTTGTATTAGGACTATTGATACGTCCCACATAGATCAAGGGGCAAGCGGGGCACGAAGGATCCTCTCCATATCCACCGTCGCTAAGACGGCATTGGCGGTGGGCTCGAGGCTCTCGATCAGATCAATGATCTCATTGACGTCTGATCCTGGCGGGAAACCCTGCTCCACCTCTTGCATGCTCACCGCTTCACCATTATGATGCTGGGAAGCTACAAGTGTCATGGCAGGATGATAGTACTCTACATGCAGTTCACCCTGAAGCGAGTCCGCCCTACCGCTTGACCCCCTGTACACTCCATCAGAATCCCGTTATTCGGGGAATCAAGATGAGAACTTTTCTCCCATGATTAGGGGCACCCACATGATTACTTTTTTGTTTTCCTGATGTGATCAAATGTTCAGCGGCTAGACCTTCCGGTGTTTTGAGTAAACTTCGATAGATACAACTCATCAATTCTGCATTAGTGATAGGTGAGGACTTTGAGATAGACAGCTCACTACATGGTTCTTGCAAGTTTAGCAACTCTTGTCAAAGATACGAGTTGGGTGCACACAGGGCCGATAAGGTCAAAGTTTTACATGTAGCTCGGTAGTCCAAACATCAATTCATGCCGCGAGAAAGTCTGACGCGTGCATATTTGATCTCGTAGTAATGTCCGGCCGCTGTAGGGCTGGTCGCTTCGGACAGTATCCTCTTTAATGTCTTTTTGTTTGCTTTGCTGTGTCATACATATACTAGTAATATTTTACATGCCTAACTTTATAGGAAGGTAGGGATCATAGTAAGGTCTGCTGACGAAATGAAGCACAGAGAGATCATTTCAACAAAGATCAATGCCACTACAATCAAATGACCTGAGCCACACAATGCTCAACCAAGTTTCACCCACCAAATACAAAACTCAACAAAAGTTTACATGAACATGAAAATCAGAGTTCACATTTGCATGTGCTTCCCACAGATAAAACCTAGTCACTTGTACTAGGACTATTGATACGTCCCACACAGATCAAGGGGCAAGTGGGGTGCGAAGGATCCTCTCCATGTCCACCATCGCTAAGATGGTGTTGGCGGTGGGCTCGAATCTCTCGATCAGATCAATGATCTCATTGACATCTGATCCTGGTGGGAAACCCAGCTCCTCCTCTTGGACGCTCGCCACTCTGTCATTATGAAGCTGGGAAGCTGCCAGCGCCGTGGCAGGATGACAGTACTCTGCATGCAGTTCACCCTGACGCGAGTCCGCCCTGCCGCTCGACCCCCTGCACGCTCCATTAGAATCTCGTTATTCGGGGAATCAAGACGAGAACTTTTCTCCCACGATTAGGGGCACCCACATGATTACTTTTTTGTTTTCCTGATGTGTTCAAATGTTCAGCGGCCGAACCTTCCGGTGTTCTGAGTAAACTTTGATAGATACAGCTCATTAGTTCTGCATTAGTTATAGGTGAGGACTTTGAGATAAACACCTCGCTGCATGGTTCTTGCAAGTTTAGCAACTCATGTTGAAGACACAAGTTGGGTCCACACAGGGACGATATGGCCAAAGTTTTACACGTAGCTCGGTAGTACAAACATCAATTGATGCCACAAGAAAGTCCGACGCGTGCATATTTGATCTCGTAGTAATGTCCAACTGCTGTATGTCTAGTCGTGTCGGACGGTATCCTCTTTAATGTCTTTTCGTTTGCTTTGCTTACTAGTAATATTTTATGTGCCTAACTTTATAGGAAGGTTGGGATCATAGTAAGGTCTACTGATGAACTGAAGCATAATGAGATCATTTCAACATAGATCAATGCCACTATGACCAAACGACCTGAGCCACACAATGCTCAACCGAGTTTCACCCACCTAATACAAAGCTCATCAAAAGTTTACATGAACATGAAAATTAGAGTTCACATTTGCATGTGCTTCCCACAGATAAAACCTAGTCACTTGTACTAGGACTATTGAGACCTCCCACATAGATCAAGGGGCGAGCGGGGCGCGTAGGATCCTCTCCACATTCACCGTCACTAAGACGTCGTTGGCGGCGGGCTTGAGGCTCTCAATCAGATCAACGATCTCATTGATGTCTGATCATGGCGAAAAAACCTGCCCCACCTCTTGGATGCTCACCGCTCTACCATTATGAAGCTTGGAAGCTGCCAGTGCCATGGCAGCCCCTTGATGAACGACTTCGGACACCATAGCTTGAAGACAAGCGGGAAGGGCTTAGAGGAGTTATAGGCAGCAGTCACGATGGCAACCAGGTTCTGGAGCCCGATCGCCCGCTGCCTCAATGGGGAAGGCAGAGTTACAGGCAGCAGTCACGATGGCAACCAGGTTCTGGAGCGCCGCCTCTACGGCCACCTTCTCCTGGTTGGCAACGGCAAGGGCGATGCGTGCGGCCTCCAGATCATCGCCGCCTCCAAGACCATGTTGTATGGACGCAATATCTTCAAGAGATTGTCTCTGTCGCCATCATCGCCTGAGGGTTCTTCTCCTTCCTAAGACTCACCAAATTCAGCAGCAGAGACGGTGCGAGGACATATGGGCGCAACATGGCATAGAATCATGACTGGCAGCTCCCATCGGGGGAAGCCTCCAGGGGCTACTTCCCGAGCACTACCATGGATGAAGCACCCAGGTCCAGGGCCAACGTGGTCCTCTACAGAGGAAATTGACAATTTCCAAATACTAGTTGAAATAAATGGCATGAATACAAATACTCTAGTTAGATGAAGATAAACAACATGAACAATGGTACGGTGATTGTGCACCTCCAAAGGGGGAATTAGCATGACAGATACCACACCGCTAAGAGGTCCATCTGTAGGTGGACAATTGCCGACATGGAATGCCTCCGGTGCCACGCCCCGGCCAAGATCCTACGAACCCAGTCCCATAACTACCATCACCAGTTTGTCTAGCACCTCCTCACGGATGGGGGCGCTCGACTCGATTATAGGGAGCCTCACACCCAGGTACCCCCACTGTGGGTGGTTCCTCTGCTTCAAGGGGAGGACCCTGATGAGCCATGAAAGTATAGATCACCATCACCCCCGTCAGGCCCTGGTCCTTCAGGTCCTTGATCGCATCTAGAAATTTGGGCACACCCACCACAACACCCAAGTCTGGCAGCATCAACCATTCATCCGGCATGTCACCGCACAGCCGGTCTGGAGAATAAGACAGCAGCGATGGCCCCTCATTGGGCAAATAGAACCACATCTGCTGCCATGCCAAGTTCGCAAATGGGCGGCAGTGAAGGCTCAGGTATATCTCCTCCCATTCGGGGTGAAGCTGGATCGAGGCGTCCCCCATCCGAGGACGAAGGAACCCCCTTGCGGTGAGTGAACCACTTTGAACAAGAACTTCCATAGAAAATAATGTGCATCAATACCTAGGAAGCCCTTGCACAGCATGATGAAGACAGAGAGGTGGAGGATCCCGTCTGGGGTCAAGTCATGGAGGCGCAGCCCATAGTAGTATAGTAACCACCTAAGTAAGGGGTGCGCTGGCAGCCCCAAGCCAAAGGCATGGAAATTGACGAAAGAGACGACCTCATTTGGCTTCGGCCTTGGCTCCACTTCCATTGTTTTTGGCACTCTCCACTTGATCATGCCGGCACTGTCCATGATTACCCCCTTGCTCGTAGATCGTCTAACGCCTTTCGGTCGATGGATGATTTTGTCCACTCGATCATTGTCCTCGCGAGGAGCGTCGGCGGCGCAGAGGGCGCAGACGGGTGGAGGGCAAATGCTTTGGGATGGAATTGAAGCAGGAGCTCTGGGCAGCCTTCCCCTCTCATGGGGGCAGTTGGGTGGAGGCGAGGCCCAATCACATTCAATGCTGATGGGCAGCGAGGTGACATTCCTGCTGCCACAAGCTGCTGATGGCAGGCAGCACGCGTGCCTATGCAGGAATCCTGGAGCCTACTAGACGAACGGCCAACGCACGTCGGTTCTCTTCACTCTACTGTCTGAGTAGGGCAAATTTTAAATGGCCGAACCTTGTGTGATCCTGTGTGAATCTCCATCTAGACATGAACGCAGTGTTGTGTGCCATCAATAGTAGTACAGTCTAATAAGACGAATAGTCAATAGGAATTGTAGAAGTTAAAGAATTGCGGTTTAGTATGTGTGAGACGAAATATTTTATTACAAAAATACATTCACTGCTGCATGTCTATAGTAACAGGTGGCAGACAGTGTGAGACGTGTCCGGCGCGACCAGAGTTTTGATGAGCGGACATTACTATGAGTATGCCTATAAGGTAAGACTGAAGATGTTTCTCCCAACCGCTACGCGTAACCTTGGGTGTCGTCGCGGTTTCTTGGGGATCACAACCAATGCATGTATTTACATGTACCCCCACCCCACAACTGATGTTCTACAATGCTGGTTTGTGGCAGCTCCAGAAACATGGAAAAAAGAAAAAATAAAGCACCCGCACGAGAGGAGAACAAGAACAAAGGTATTGCCCCAAGGATTCCTCAAGATTGTAGAGTTCCCTAGTTGGCACAGTGGGGCAGCAAGAAGACATTGAAAACCTAAGCCTACGCGATGTGGAGTGCTTCATGATCCTTCTTCCTGACATGTATGCAAATGAACTAGTAAGCGCCCATTATCTGTGCCCTCAGATCTAGCGGGGTTTGCAATTAGGAATGAATCACTCCTTATATTTGTCTATGTCTATTGTTGTGCACGCAGAAGCTACCGTTTGAGATGGCCAAGGCCATCGGAGCTCGCTGGAAACTTGAGCTTTGTTTAGAAGATGACCAGATCCAGGCACGGTGTGTGGTGGAGGTATTCCCTGTCGTTGGCAGCCAGATGTACCTCCGCCAGGGATGGAAGAAGATCACCGGTGTCCTCGACCTCCGTGATGGGTACACTCTTGTATTGCGGTACGATGGCTACTCACAAATTAACTTCAAGGTCTTTGACCTTACCGGCTGCCGTAAAAAGTACAAGCACACCAACGTGGTGTCCTGTACAACCCTCTCCCTGCCAATCCCAAAGCCGAGGAGTTTTGTAGTGATCCTGAAGAAATACCACCTCAATGTGAAGTATCTGGTGAGAACTCATGCCAGGCATAGAACTTCTGATGTTTCAGGTTACCTTTGTCGTCCTTCACATCAATCTCTCTTTTTGTGAGGCGAAGAACGTTCCTATTGACTTTGAGCAAGTGCACGGCTATGGGAATCTATCGGTGGTCGTGCTACGGATGGCTAGGCAGTCCTTTGTCGTGGGCTTAAAGAGGAATAAGATGAAGAACAATGTCTTCCGCACATTGTTCTGGTGGGGGTGGGACAATTTCTGCAATACGAATGGCCTCATGGTCGGCGGCACCAATTTTTTCATGGTCATTCGCGAGTACACCTGGAGCGTTGAAGCCGACGAGGTGTGGGAGACGGACTCAATGGAAGTGCTTGAAGCTACGCTCAAGGTGGAGGTGCGCAGGACGAACGGTGAATGGACTTCGACACATGAGCAATGAACTAGGCACATGAGTTGACACCATCTGTATTTTATCAGTTCAGTAGAAGTATTATCCGACCTATCCGGATTTCTGAGTATTGGATTGTCTCAGGCTTTTTTTGGATGGACTTCGACTAGTTAGCTCCCCTGATAGTTGTCACCACTCTATTTTGTTCATTTGATCACAACTATTGTCTGGCTTGTTAAGATTTTTGTGCAGCGGACTGTCTTAGGCCCAGTGTGGATGGACTGCTGACTAGTTAGCCTTTGGCCCGGTGTATTTTATTGTTTCTTCGAATATTATCTTCGGTGACTAGTTAGCTCTCCTAAAATCATCCAATTAGTTTGTTCACGAATATTTCTATTTATCTGTTGATAGATTGGTACGGCATACCTTATCCCTCCACTATAGTGTTTGACTTTTTTTATTAGTGTCTTGGTCGATCTATGGGTCGTAGGAAAAGTTCAACAGCTGTGCATCCATCCTTCAACGGATGCAGTTGATCCAAATCATAATTCAAGCAAGGATATATGAAAAAGTTACAGCCGAGTGTGTATACATACATATTATATATAGTAGACAGATATGAAGTGTGATAAAAACCATGAATAAAGTTAGACAAACTATATGTTGTTATATATTATGTAAACATCTATATGAATTTTAATAAACCATGAATAAAGGTAGAAAAAACTATATGTTATTATATATTATGTAAACATCTATATGAATTTGAATTGAATGATATTGTATTGTATCATATATGATAAAAAATCGATAAGGTAATATAAAAAATAATAGAATATTTGTTTACGTTATAGATGAATAGGTGGTGAGACAAATAACGTATGTCGATGAGTTGTGTGTTAATGGATTAATATTTGCAATATATCACATAATAGAGATGACATGAACATTTTTTGTAATTAATATGGGATGACATGGACTTAGTGGGGAATGATATGAACACATGGCATGAAGAGTGTTGACAGTAGTGTATCATTTTTAAACCATCAACATAGCCTGAGAAAGGGTTAAAATATAAATACCATCTAGTTATAGGGGTTACACTAATAGAATTCCATGAGTTTTGGTGAATGTCTATTTCTGTAGGGGGTTATCAGAAAAAAACCAAAAGAAGTCCACATGCCTGGTTTACATAGAGAGAATACCCCATCCAACAACTCAAAAATACTCTAGAAGACTCGAGAATGCGACCCTGCGGAGCCAGACCCACTTGGCAGAGCTAAGTGGGCGGCCGCCCGTGCCACCTGGGCAGCCGCCCAGCCAGCTGGCCCAATCAGGGGTAACCTCGCAAATCCTGCCTCCACCGACCTTGAGGATCAATATGAAGCATCCATTCAAGTCGGTTTGATCCAAGGGCTGTGGTGCATCCTAGGGGGCTATATAAACAGGGCCCCTGGCCCCTGGAGAAACCCTAGAATTCATTCTCTCATTCATTTGAAGAAATCGAGAGAAGCCTTAGAGCCACCATCTCAATTAGAGCTTCATAGTTAGTAGCATAGCTACATAGGAATAGATCTAGAGGGAGTCAAGCCTAGCTTGGAGTCTGGATCTGTCATCGTTCTTGGTAATTTCTTATTCTTATTCATAATATTCATCATTGTTCTTGCTACTTTGAATAGTACTTTATTCTATTCTAATATATCAGATATGACTTTGCTCTACTTATTTATATTCTCAATTATATTGTTCTTAGTTGACTTTGATTATATGCTTAGCATAGTTGGTTTAGAATTATGTTTATGCATAGGATCGTATAGCGCTTACTCATTAGATCGATGGTGAGTGATAAATATTGTGTAGGCGTGGTGCCTAGGCTGTATTTAGCTGCGATTGCACCCTATATTCTGGATCGTGAGGTAGATCGCGGGAGTGATAGTCCTGTTGTGTCCTTTGTAGTCCTCCTCCCGAGTATAGGACTAGTAGAACATCACTATTACATGGAAGTGATTGCTCTATTCCTGATCTTTCATGGTAATATCACTATGCATAGATGTAACCTTTTCCCGCCATGATTGTTGTGTTCTTGCACTAATCATTGTATGCTTTGGCTTTATAGTTAGAATACTTTGGATTTATTCTTGTAGATCATCCTAGTCGATGCTAGTATTATAAACTTAGAGTACTCTATTGAGATGTTTATCCTTATTTTATGTGGCTATGTGCTCTCATTTATCTTTATCATTCATTCATATCTATATTATTATTTTATGTGACACTTACCCTGTATGAGGAGATAGATAAAGACATGGTTTCACATGCATGCTCATTTCTCATATATCCATAAGCATCCCTTCCCAGTGGTAAAATATAAATAACGATACCTGGATTACTCCCGGTTAAAATGCTACATTGGTATTATCTATGCACTTGCGGATCTCTTCTTCATTCTCTACAAAAGCATATGCATTTAATACCAGCACCTCTGGCACCATGCTGGGGATGACAACCTAGCTTATGTGGTGTTAGAGGTGTCAACAAAGAGATAGAGCATTTAGTGGATCACATAGAGCAACTCGAATAAAAGCGGATTGCTAAACCTATGATTTGGTCAACCTCTAAAATAGAAAACCATGTAAAAAAATTTAAAAGTTTAGTAGCCTTTATACTATGCCAATGATAGATGGCTAGCGGCACATGCAAGCTATATTTACCATGCGAAGATCTAGGAACTTGCTATTTTACAAAAAAGACAACATAGTTGTTGGAGTTTATTTTTGCTGTAACAATCTAAATCTATATAGCATACAAAACAAGGATGACATGTCTCTTGGAGATACTCATTAGGGATTGATGTGGACACCTTGCTTGAAGAGAGAAATCATCTAATGGGATTACCTTTATAAGAGTTATAGTACCCTCCGTTTCAAATTGTAGTTCATTTGACTTTTTTGACCTCTAGTTGACCATTCGTCTTATTCAAAAAAATAGAGCAAAATGTTGTCAAATTTAGCTTATTCTCGAAGATATTTTGTTAACAAAGAAAGCCGCAATAAGAGAAATGATATTTTGAGCAATTTTTGAATAAGACGAGTGGTCAAACTTGGGATCAAAAAGTCAAACGAACTATAATTTGAGACAGACTATAGTAGATATTAGTATATATGTAAAAGAGATTGAGAACACCACTCAGAGTAGAAAGGCGACATCGCCGGCCACCAACGTGCTGTCCGGCGTGTTAAATTCACAGAGCTGGGGACTTTCTCTGATCATAAACATTTTCCTATTAAAAAAACACGGAATATGTGGCGGTCTCTGCTTGGGAGCATACGGGGTGGTCTCCCCGCCCGAAGGTTTGAATCTCTGTGAAATTTTCGCTCCATGCCCGCCAACACATTGATGTGTCTGTTTTGCCCTTCCACGCTGAAAAAATATGTTCACCTAAGGCAAGGGCACTTATGGTATTGTGCTGGACACATAAAAGCGCAAGGATGGGCTTTCTCCGGCCCCATCTTCCATTCCCACACCAGTCTCTCTTCCCGCTCCCGTCTCCCTCTCCACTTTCAAACTTTCAAGCAGTGTCGCCTGCTACAATGCCCACCTCGCTCTGAGCGCTAGGTGCCATTGCCGTAGCACCTTGACTCCAGATCTGGATCCCTGGCCACGGCACCCGTTGCCATCCAACCAAACCCTAGCCAAATCCGGATCCAGATCCAATTCCGGTACCCCATCGTCAACGCTTGTCGCACCAGCTCTGTGATGACGATGAGACCTCGGGGCCGGCAGTGAACACTAGCCAGTCAAAGAGGAGGAACAGGTACCGAGATCCCTTTTTATGATGTCTACTGCACTGAGGTGGTTGAACCTGAGATTATTGTAGCTGCACTTACTTTTTTATTGGATCAATGATCTCCGCATAATCTGTAGTTTGGTGCTTATTTGTAAACCCTTGCTCTGCTGTGTTGGCATGTGATATAATTGTTAGTCTTTAGTTTAATATAAGTGCCTTTGTAATCTAGATGAAGAGGAGCTACATACTTATGAATGAGCATGTAATGAAAACATCGCGAGGAATCTTTTAAAGATGCAAGAACTATTAGGAAAAAATGTGGGCCCAAAATCTTTGATCCCTCCAAATGAAGAGGTGTCAAGCGCAAAGAGTAGACATAGTGAAGATTTGGAATACATCCCTGATCCAGGGGAGTTAATTGATGGAGGTCCTGAATCAGAAGAAACAGATTCAGAATTAGAAGCTGAGCCAGAGCCTTTTGCAATTAAGTTGATTGTTATGTCTTGTATTTTGTTATCAGGGGTGGGTGGGTGCAATACAATGATACATTGTTTGGATAGCAATTAATTTGTACATGCTTGTTGCTTTTGTTTATTTCACCAATTTCAGTGTCAGGGTACAGGAAGAAAAAGAGGGCGAAGTTGTACAAAGCAAGTTATGCCAATAGCACCAAAGTTGATTGGTGTTCTTACTCAGTCCAGTATACAAAAATTGATGGATGTATCCGGTGGAGGTGGACACAGTTCTAGGTCAGCAGCAGCAACCGACCATGGAGTAATTAACTATAGGTCTTCTGCTTCCATGGCCTTGATGCCGTAAACATTTGTGGTTTGATGTGTGCACTTGTGTGCCGGTGTGTTCCAATTTGATGTCTGGACATGTCTGTTGAAACACTGGCAGTGGCTTGCTGCTAACATGTGATGTTAATTGGTTTATGTAACATTCATGTGTGATGTTAATTGGTTTATGTGATGTTTTTGAAATGGTTTATATGACATTTTGGAATTACATTGGTGACGAACTGAATTTCCTCTGTGGACAAACCTAGGCAGTGAACGTGGTTAAACAAAAGCTCGACTCGCGGCCGAATAGGTGGTCTACACGTATAATGACCAGGCCTCGACGTGTGTTGGTGTTTCCTAGCATTACAACTAAAGATAGACTATAAATCCATCCTTAATAATAATACTAGAAACGTGAGTTGACATTCCTAACCACCATTACTTCAGAAAGGTAACCCTTGGCCCTTAATGGCGCCGGCCTAGGTAATGCAGTCTGGTAATAACAGTTAGAAGTGCCAGATTGGCCATCCTAACCGTCATTACTTACGATATGCAAAACTATGGCACGACATCGTGGGGTGCAACAAGAATTATAATCCTTAAGTAACGGTACTTAGGTACGCCAATCGATAGCTGGGTATAAAATAAGAACAAATCTGCAAGCGCACAGAACTATCATTGTAGCATTTCAACCCTTGAGTATTCAAGGGTGTCGTATTTATAATTTCCCATAGGAGGGCATGATGAATGCATCTAGCTTTGGTACAAACATGATTATTATTGAATGCATAGGTAGACATAGCATAAACAGGGATAAAAATAGGTTCTCAAGATAGTGGACACACACATCGGAGCAACCTCAAGGATAAAAGATAAATAAAGAAATAAAAGAATAACTATATGAGCAGGCATTGGTCATATACAACTATGCGAAGAATAGCAAATAACATCTAACTAATAAGACTAGAGTTAGGACTAAGTATAGGATGATAGGGAGATCCCCGCAGCTGGTCTGCCAGCCGATAGAGACTTTACGAACTCCTACTGAATACCCAAACATGGGGGGTGCTAGGGATGGACAGGGCTGTCAGCACCAGCCCACCTACCCCTCTACCCATGGGGTACCCACATATCCGCTGATCTCCGCATACCCGAGCACCACGCCCGTGTAATTAGAAACAACTCCTAACCTCCCGGGACCCCAACCCTTCGGATTGACAGGCTCAGCTAGGTGTAACCATGATGGCACAACGAACCATTATCCCATCCTTAGTTTTTCCTCTATTCATACTAATTGGATGAACGATGAAGAACATTATTGAACATATCAAGAACATAACACATAGATATGAACTAGTTTATATGTTATGAACATAATATGAGCACAACTATACTCTAATTCATATGCACAGTGATATAAGTAAGATAAGAACTTGCTCATAGAGGAGAACTAATCTTTATTCATACCAAGATGTTCTTGATTCCTCCAAGGAGACAAGCTCTCCTTGATAGCTTTGCCTTACTCAACTACTAGTACTAAACTAAAGAGAACAAGTGTAGAATGTGAGGTGTAGTGCTCCAAATGATGGGGTGTGTGTGTTGAATGGTGGAGGAGCTCTCTATTTATAGCTCAAGTAGGACGGTTCGGGCGTCTCCTCAGTTGGAAGGAGGTGAAACCACCTTGGGGGAACCGACCCACACACCACCTGAGAAGGCTGGGCCCGGGAGGCCCCACCAGGGGCGGCCGGTCTCGAGGGCGGCCGGTGGGCCCGCTGGCCATCGCCTTCAGGTGGTCGGTTGCTCCTAAGGCTGGACAAAAAACTCATAACTCGCTAGCTTGCTCGACTTGCTCGTTAGTGGCTCAGCTCAAGCTCGGCTCAGTTTAGTGTAACGAGCTATAACGAGACGAGCCATAATGAGCCGAGCTATAACGAACTGAGCCACTAATGAGCCGAGCTGGCTTGATATCCAGCCTCACTTGCTCCCTAGGCCTGGACCTTCCTCATGGTTACGTATGGGTCTAGTTCTGTACTGAGGTGGGCTTTCTTATTTTTCTTGGTTTGCGCCTTTTCTGAATACGCTTTCTTGAAGTGCGCTTTCTTGTGAAGTTTGTGCATTTCCATGTGTCAGACCTACATGCCACATATACAACAAAACTCATAGAAAGATTAGATGAAAGCCCTTCCTTCTATTTATTTTAGTATTAAAATGATGTTGGTAATTAGAAGCTAAGGGCTGCCAACAACTCCCCCACACTTGGTCCTTTGCTCGTCCTCGAGTAAAGTGCTAAGGACCAAATGGGTTCATCTTCCTCGTCAAAAGATTATGCATACAGATTATTCTAAGCTTCACCTGGATTTATGAACTTCAAAGTGTCTACCAAGTCACCTTGGGTAATTGAAATATGGAATAGCCTGGATTCAAATCCTCTTACTCTGTCCCTGTGTAGAAACTTGGGTTTTTGTATGGTTTTGAAAAAGTAAAGATAGCGTATGTTCCTTGAATGATTCTCTCAAGTCGCTCATATTTGTAAGTGGTTCCTCACCAAGGCATGGGAAGGTGATGCCTTCACTTGATCATCCTACCTCTAAAAAGGCTTATCTGGGGTTTTGGGTAGGAATGAGATTGATAAGGCATACTTACCCTGCATATGTTGTCAAGTTAAACCTCAGACCATACCGGAGGGAGTGCGCCATACCCCTAGATCAGAATGTTCATGTGTGTGGAAGAATATGAAGGTGGAAACCTAATTCTAACTCTTTTTGATGCTCCACACATCATGATTCTCCTTTGAACAAACTTAAATGGATTGGGCTAGAGAAACTTTATCATCATTTTTTTAAACGGGTATTTGAATTTTCTTTCCCGTTTATTTCTTATGCCCCTTGGCATAGTCTTTTCTCTCTCTTCTTTTTTTTTAGCATAGCCCCATATCCTGTATTGGCATATGAAAACTTTTGAAGGAGATATCATGAAAATGGATGGAGTAAAACTTGTAAAAGGAATGCATGGTTCGTTAAGGTGAGAACTAGCATTTTTTATTTGGTGGAGAAAGTTGCGCAACTCTTAGTGTAAGAGTTGGCATATTTTTGGTGGATGGATGAAAAGCATGTTGTGCGCAACTCTCAGTGTGAGAGTCAGCTTTATTTGGTGGGTGCAGGTGAATTCTGATCTTGGAGGCATGAAACATCTCTCAACAGCAGTCACAAAACATGACCAAACTCAACACAAAGTAAGTAGCATATGTGGAAGGTTCATCATATAGAATCACATTTGGCCTTGGTAGGTATTTGCTAATCATTCAAGGAACATGCTATTGAAATTTTTGTTTTGTAAAATAAATCCCAAGTACTTTGCAAGAACAAGCAAGCATCATGTCATCCTACTATATCTCATCCGTTAATTACTTAGATAAAAAAGGGTCCCTAAATAATGTTCATAAATATGTAGGAATATTAGCAGGGAATAAAAAGTACGCAAACATTTTGAACGCAGGAGACATGTTTGACGGAGTATGAAGGAAACATCATTTTAAACTTTTTCTTTGAAAATCTTTTTGATGTGAAAGGGGAAATTGCACAAACCAAAATTTGATTTTTGTTGTGCAGTTGAACTGGAGAATCCTCCCCCACACTTGTTTTCTTCCCTGTCTTGGTTAGTCACAAATATATATATAGAGAAAACAAGTGCACAAGATAAACAAAGATAAAACTTTATTCATTGATAACTTTTGAATAGGCATATTACAAAGTAAGGGAAAAAAGATTGGAAAATAAAAGATCGTGAAAGGGAAGTGTGCCTAAACAAAAACTCATGTAGTAGGTGTGTTCTAAAGATCTTCAACGAGATATCCAACACCTAGGGCTTCAGTGACCTTTCTAAGTATAAGGTTAAACTTGAAGCAAAACTTATTGACATCATCACTGAGATCCCTAATCTCAGTGTTCTTTGCTTCTAGGTCGTCTTCTAAAACCCTCAGTACATCACGCAAGCTAGCCTGCTCCGCATTAAAATCAGCGAGGACACTAGGATCATCCTCTTCATCACTGCTTTCGTACTGTCCTACACGACGTTTGATGGTCGACTGTGGCAAGTGCCTCTTAATCCTAGGAAGGGTGCCAGAGGACTATGCCTCCTTGGCCTTGCCAGCCATCTTGCTACCAGCACGACTGCTAGGCCCACTACCACTTGGGGTCTTCCTCTTGAGACCTACAGCGCTGGTGGTAGGACTGGCAGCAGTACTTTTGTTCTTGGCACCACTTATGGGCGCATTGGAGGGTGCCGGCAAGATCGCTAAAGGCCTCCTTTTCTCAACACGAACTTCCTCCCTTGCTAAGGAACTCTCTTGGTAAGGTGCTATGTCTAGGTTTGCTATGGCCTTTGGAGCATTGATCAGCGAGAGGGCGTAGCTAGACATGGTCAGCACTAGGGGGTGGGAGAGCTTAGCAATCTTTGTAAGAGGGAGAAGAGAAATGTTGGTGTGAGGAGAGGTGAGGCCTATGGGGGGTTTTATAGGTGCTACCACGGTCTGACTAGGAAACAACTTGATCGTAACCAGCGACACGATGCTAGAGGGATCAGAGGTAGGCACAAAAAATATCAACGTGATTTGGCTCAGTCAGGGGGGCGGCCGGTCCCGGCTGCGGCCGGTCCCCTGGGTCCACCTGCCAGCCTTTGGCTTTCGGCCAGGTGTGCCTCTGTCTGTGTAGATTGCTATCCTGGTTGTGATCAAGTGTGATGCGCGGTGAATCAGAGTGATAGTGTGTGTGATAGAGTGTAGGATATGAGTGATAATCAAGAAAATATGTTCAAGATCATACTATCATGCATTTATGAGAAAATATCCCTATGATCACAAAGATTCATTTGCATGAAAAGGAAAGATCATAGGGGCATTTTAGGCATGCAACACTAGCACCAAATAAGCTTTTATTCATAAGATAAATAATTACATAAAATAATAAATATATATAAATAAATATATTTTTTTAAGATAAATAAAT
Source organism: Bothriochloa decipiens (assembly GCA_023333625.1). NCBI lineage: Eukaryota > Viridiplantae > Streptophyta > Magnoliopsida > Poales > Poaceae > Bothriochloa > Bothriochloa decipiens. The sequence continues at coordinate 2,660,721 of CM041643.1, read as the reverse complement.
TATTTAGGCATTTATTGTAGACCAAAAAATTGCTATAGTTATTTAAAACAAAAGTTAAGGACAACTACCGATTTACCTTTGGCAAGGGCTCACCTTTTCTCCCTTCATTGTTTGGTTGATGATGGTACATCTGTCGTGGGAGAAGCGGACGGTTGCACCTGCTTGGGCCTCCACACTTTCTGAGTGACCATGGGCAGTGTGGTAGTATCTTCAGTTTTTCCCTTGGGTTTCCACACCCTCTTCTTCTGCGAAGGCTTGGGGATTTCCTTCCTCTTTTTTGTGTTTTCTTTTTAGGAGCATTTTCTTTTTCTGCTCCCTATTGCTATTTCTTTTGGGAGCTGACTTTTCTTTTGGCTCTGGCTTCATTTGTTTGCTATTTTTGATATATTTTTCAGAAGCTGAGGATGAATTTCAACCTCCTTGATTCCTTGGGGGTTTAGCCCATAACGGATGCGTATCATGTTGCATTCTTCCTGACAGCGGGGCCTGAATTTGTTGATGCAAAATTATATCTGCAAACACACCGGGCTAATACCCACAATCGTTATCCGAAGCGTGCCAGTCGATTTGACCTGTTAATTGACAAGGATGATAAATTTGAATAAAATCCGAATGAGACGACAGCGATACGCCCGGACGTCAAAGCTCAGAAGATATTCGATAACTATTGAACAGATCAGACGAGATGACAGCGATACGCCCGGACGTCAAAGCCTGAATCATGCTTGGTAGACGCAGAACCTGCAAGGTCGCCGGAGATCAAGTTGATGCACCCGTCGATTCTTGAAAGAACTCGTTGAAAAAGAAAAGGTACTTGGCAAAGTCGCCGAAAAGTAAAGTACTGGTAAAGGTAAATAAAAAGTAGATTTGTTTATTGATGCTTGGATATCCATTACAATGCCATTCGACATATATTTATACTCTGCTAATCAAAGAATCCTAATTTAATACGTAAAGCTCAAATATAGAAGAAATAAACTAATTCCTTATACGAACACTATTTCTTGAAAAAGAAATAAAACTCGTATTGGAGTTGGACTTAAACTACAATATGAAAAATCATAAGCTTCGTGTCGCCGATCCTCTGTCCGCTCCCGTCACAATGAAGTCATCTCCTTATCGGCACATCCCTGGCATCGGCAACAACCTCCTAACCTTCCTGCCTATCTCATCGGCAACAGCTCTTTAGCTTCATCAGCAATGTACGATATCAACATGTCCTTCATCGGCAATCACCCATCAGCAACTCAGAAGCAATGCTAAAGAGCCACCACCCTTTTGCTGATTTAGTTTAGTCTTCCGATCCTTATTGACACGTGCCAAAAAATAGTGTCAACAGAATTCAAACTTCTCTTCTTGGCCATTGATATTGAAGCGGATTTCTCTAGCTCCAACATCAATTTGTGCTCCTGCCATGCTCAAGAATGGCCTTCTTAGGATAAGTGGTGTTTCTTTAGTGAGCTCCATGTTAAGCACCAAAAAATCCACTGGGACATAATACCCTCTAATTTTGATAGTGATGTCTTGCGCAATCCCTGCTGGGTACCGAATTGAGGAGTCGGCCAACTGGAGTGTCATGTCGGTGGGCTCCAAGTTGGTGAAGTTCAGTCTATCAAAGACTGATTTTGGCATGACCCTTACACTCACCCCAAGATCGCACAAGGCATGGTTGAATTGCTAGGTGCCAGTGGAGCATGTGATCGTGGGGCACCTAGGGTCTTGCTTCTTCTTAGGAAGATGATTGAGTATAGCTACGTTACACTCTTCTATCAGCTTGACAACTTCTGTGGACAGCAATGGCCGCTTGTTGTTGATGATGTCCTTGATGAACTTGGCATAGGATAGTATGTGCAAGACATCCATCAGCGGGACGCAGACATGTGTCTTCTCGACCATTTCCACAAAGCGAAGGAACTGCTCATCTCTGGCCTTCTTCTTCCTCCTCAATCTTGTGGGGAAGGGCAGCATCACGGTGTCCACATAGTTTTCAGGCATCGGCTCATCTTCTAAGAGGTTGTTCCTGTGGTTCTGCCAACTCAACTGGTGTTTCCTCCTGCTGCCATGAAGTCCTTCCTATCTTATGGTTAGGTTGTAGTGGATCACGAGTGGTCTTACCCCCTCTCGTGGTCACTGAATTAACATTTTCAATTGAATTATCAGGATTAACAGCAGACTTAGCAACAGAAGCAAGCTGAGTGATCTGGTTTCTATTCTTTTATTGAAACTTAACTGATCTTTAACAGATAAGGACAGGCTATCAAGCTTGGTATTTATGTTTTCAAACATTTTATCGTTAAAAGAAAGCTTTTTTGTAAGATTTTTGTTTATCTTAGCCTGCCCTAAAACAAGATCCTTCACAAAAGGTTGAGAGGAGTTAAAGTTGGAAGAATTACCTTGGGGGCGGTTCTAATTGTTCCTCCCATTACCTGGTTGCTGATGTTGGCAAAACCCATTGTTGACGAATGATGCTTCCTCCTGGGTCCCGGGACAATTGTTCCCCGTATGGCCAACATCTTCATAGTTCTCACACGTCATGTGAGAGGCTATGGCTTGGACGATGCCGGTGGTAGGATCAGTGGCATGTCCCTCAAGCTTCTTCATCAATAGATCTATTTTTGTGGCAAGCAGGTCCGTCTCCTTCATGGTGTGCATGCCTTTTTGTGTTTTGCGTCCTTCTCCCCAACTCTGGTTGGCCACCATCTTCTCAATTAGTGTCATGGCACTTTCAATGGTGAGGGAGAGGAACGCACCTCCAGCAGCAGCATCTATGTGCCCCTTGGACATGGCCGTGAGGCCCTTATAGAAGTTTTGCAGCATGAGCCAATCTTCCATCCCATGGTGGGGACAGGCCCGGATGTACTCCTAGAGCCTTTCTCAAGCCTCAGGAATGGACTCGAGTGAAGTCTGCTGGAAGTTTGATATGTTTCCCCTTAGAGCATTTGTTTTTCTCATGGGAAAGAACTTCGTGAGGAACACCATGGAGCATTTGTCCCATGTGTTGACTACTTCCTTGCTCTGGTAGAACCATTGCTTCACCTTTCCCGAGAGGGAGAAGGGAAACAAGTGGAGCTTGATGCTGTCTGGTGCGACATCTTTGATGATGATTGTCTCACATAGCTCAAGCAAGTTTTGTAGATGCACTTTTGCATCCTCACTTGGCAAACCGTAGAACTGGTTTGCCTGCACCATCGTAAGCGGGCCCAACGGGCACGTTGGCAACAGCGGGGGTGGAGTACTCGCGGAGTGACTTGGCCATGGTGGTCGAAGCGGATGGTGCGGAAGTGACCAGTTCGTCTGTCGGTGGAGTAGAAGAAGAAGAAATGGTACGAGCCCTTCTCTTCGTTAGGAGTGCTTCCAGATCATTGATGAAGTTTTTCGGCAGGTTGAAACTGCTCATACACTATCCTGTTTTCATTCCAATAAAAAGAGGAAGAAAACAGTAAAGTTAGCCTGTTTAAACTATGGCTACCAATGCTTATTTTGTAATCAATGTTTATGCCAATGCAAGTGTTTGCACCAAAATTTGGACTAGCAGGCACAAAGGCAGAGCCTCTAGAAGATGACGCTGAAAAAATCGGTAAAATGCTGAAAACAGCCGAGAATTGGGGAATCGGCTAAATTAAGGAGAATCGACTAAGTCAGAATCAACTATCTGGAGATGCATGCGGGCCACGTCGACTCTGACCCGGTAGAGCAGAAGACGGCACTTCAATGATGCGGGACTCTACAGGACGGAATAGTAGGGCCCAAGTTATCTAGAATAGGCATTTATCGAGTCTTTTTCCTTATTTTCAATTTGTATTAGGTTAGGACTTAGTCAAAGACCAGGGTATAAATATGTAAGCCCTAGCACCTTGTAAACTCTCTCGACAATCAATACAACCTTTTCGGCTCCGGCCATCAACCCACATTTTTCCTAGGATCTCGGCAAGTTGCTTCGACAAGCTAGGCTGCATCGCGCGTCTGACTCTGGTTTGCTGTAAGTTACCATCATGGCTTTTGCTTTTGTTAGATAGGGCCGGCTCGACCTCCTATCGATCATCTGTATGGCCAAAGGGCTCGTGTTATGCTTGATTTGGCTGGCTCGGCCTCTTATCATTGTATAACACTTGCTGACAGTTTATGTTAGCGTTGAATAGGGCTGGCTCAACCTCCTATTGTATGCAACCTGATAGATTCATTAAGTTACCCGTTGCTAGTTATCGGCTCTGCTAGATCTGGAAAATCTTCTAGATTCATTAAGTTATCGATGTTGTTAGATTTTTTATTGTTTATTTATTGTAATAACATCTTTTCCCAATCAAGATTGGTAGATTTGGCTTATATATTTATAGATTCGATTGTCATCAATGCTCACATGTTAGATCATAGTAGTTTGATGATTGATCTCGTGCTTACATTAGCTAGGTTTTATCAATCTTGTTCGTGACATGTGCGCATTCTAGGGTGTAGACGGTCTTAAGATGGATCTTTGTTTATTCCTGTTTAATTGATAGTGGTTGTAGCACTATTGATCTCACTTAAGATTGAAGAGGTTAAGTAAAGGTTTATGTTAAGGTTTGTTTATGCACATAGTTCATTCTCATGTCGGTATCGACAAAGTTAGCCAATTTACCAAGAGCCTTACCCATAACATTGTATACATGTTTTTGTTTAGACTAGCTAGTTTATTAAGCTTGCTTGGTAGATTTGTTAGTTATAATCTAGATTCTTGTATGCATATAGGATCTTTATATTTGTTGTATCGAATAGATTGAATCGGCTAAGGGCTTTGTTCTATTCATGTGTACTCGAATAGCCGATTCAATGAGTTCTTTACTGTTCTAGCACGTATCATGAGTGGTTATGCTTTTCTCTAGTTTTATTTATCAGCACCATGCCATGAACAATTGCTTTATTTGTACATGCTCATTTACTCAAACTTTACATATCAATGCATGTTAGATGTTGACTCTCTAGTCAATGCCCTGATCAGATCGGCTATTTAGCCACATATGCGAAACTGTCTGGAATGACACTGGCAGGTTCCATAATTTGACTATTTCCCACCTTGTCAATTTCAGGGTCAAATTGACTGGCACGCCTTGGACTCGTTCGCTCGGAGCACCTGTTGAAAAAGGCCACGGGGATCGGGGAGATGTTCACGCTCTGGTCTGTCTGGCTTGCAGAGGACCCGTTGGCGTGAGGCTGTCACATTTTTGTGCTAACACACTTTTTGGCATGCCCGGTAGGACCACAATCGTCAACAATGACCAACAATTCATCTGATCTCAGCGTTCACAACATCCTTAACATCACTTTGGAAGAGCTTGATGAAGAGCAAAAGAGAGTGATCGAAACAGCTCTTCAACAACTAGAGCAAAAGTGCTTGCTCTGTTTCAGCAGAGTACATGACGGGAAGGTCATCCTGAAGCAAGAGATGCCAAGAGTCTTGATGGTAGGAGAGACTGTTGAAGGTGATGATGCAAAAAAATGTTTCTTCATAGACCAATTGCATAAGATAGTCAATGAAGCCATCACAAACCATCAAGCATACTTTCTAAAGACATTTGGCAACATCATGAAGGATATCTTCGCTAGTTTTCCTGTTGACCAGATGGGACCTGCTTATTTCAATTTGAAACCTACAATAGAGACCGATGATGGTACACAGCATCCTCCCAAACCAAATATGGCATCAACATCCAATGGAGGCATAGATGGCAGTGCTATTCCTAATGACCTGTAGGATTTGCCAACGTGTCAAGCTACAATCATTGGAGTATGCCTGCTTGTCCCAAGATTGGAGGGTCTGTCGATCCTAATGATCAGCTGATCAAGAAGCTTGCTGAGGTGATGGAGAAGGATTTTGGCATGAAGAGGAGTCACTCCAAGTCATACAGCATGCCATATCCTGAATGGTACAACCATCTAGAGCTCCCATGTGGCTACAGAATTCCAGAGTTCTTCAAGTTCATCGGGGAGGACAATGTTAGCACGATGGAACACATAAGCAAGTATCTGGCTCAGTTAGGCGATGCTACAGTTGAAGAAATCCATAGAGTCAGGTTCTTCACTTTGTCACTGTCAGGTCTAGCCTTCTCTTGGTACTCATCATTGCCAAGAAATTCTATTCATACTTGGGATGAGTTGGAGAGCAAATTCCACGCCTATTTCTTCAATGGAACCATCGAGAAGGACATTTATGATTTAACCAGTGTCAAGACGAAGCACAATGAATTGGGTCTTGATTATATTCAGAGATTCAAGCAAACAAAGAGCTTGTGCTTTTCTTTGAACCTGTCTAACAGCCAGTTGGTGAAATTGGCTATTCAATGGATGCAGCCTTATTTGAAGGAGAAGCTTGTGGGCATGAACTTTGACAACCTTGGTGCATTGGTGTGCAGGGTGGCTGTAGTCTCTGAGTATGCTCAACCACCACGATAGCAGAATTGTTACCAGAAGGCAGCAAATGTTTTAAGTTATTATAAAGACTTGATTCAGTTCAACTCTGATGATGAAGATGAAGCAGAAGATATTCAACTCAATGAGTGGAATCTGAACAAGAAGTGTATTATCGGCCATCCTGGGGGAAGATCACAAGAGAAGTTTGACTTTGATACCTCAAAGGCTAATAAGATCTTTGACTTTCTGTTGAGCAAGGGCCTCATTAAGGTGTTACATAAGCCACTTAGTGCTGAGGAGATTAAAGGAAAGAAGTACTACAAGGCTCATAATTCCACTACTCAGTCCACCAACGAGTGCAATGTCTTCAGGAGGCAAGTCCAGAAAGCTATTGAGACCAAGAGGTTGGCTTTTGATGCTACAAACAAGATGAAGGTTGATGAAAGTCCCTTTGACTTTGCAATGGCTGATGTTGTGCTTCCAAAAGGCAAAGCCAAAGTGTTGACTTCTGCTAGAGCTAAGGAATCAGGGGCCATAGATACAATACTGCAACTCACTGATGAAGAATACCGCGAGATCAAGAGAAAGTGTGAGAAGCAGAATAGCCGATCTGAGTAGATTGAGTCGTCTGCATTGGCTGAAAGAAGGCCACATGTGAAGTCTCACATTCTTTTAAACAAGTGGTAGAGGCAGCAAGAGAAGGACCGTAGGAGACGGTTTGAAGAGCAGGAACACTTAAGGATGCTTGAAGAAGAGAGGTATGAGCGTGAGCAAGCTGAGTCGCATTGGAGTTGCCCTTTCTTTAGGCATTGCTGGAACGAAGGCTTGAGGTTGCCTACTAGGAGGAATTGCCCTGAGTGCAGTGAAGGGAAACTAGGACATGGTTTTATGTCAGCCAATATTTTAGAAGAAGTAGACATTGGACCTGGTGATACGCCAAGGCTGATGTATATAAGTTCAAACTTGATCCTGAGTATAGAAGTAGGATAATTGATTTGTTAAAGGAATACAAGGATTGTTTTGCTTGGGAATATTATGAGATGCCTGGCTTGGACAAATTAATCATGGAACACCGTTTGCCTATCAAAGATGGATATAAACCTCACAAACAGTGGCCGAGGAATTTCAAGCCTCAAATATTTGATGATGTAAAGAAGGAGATTGAAAGGTTACTTGAAGCTAAGTTCATTAGGCTGTGTAGATATGCAGAGTGGATTTCCAACATTGTCCCTGTCTACAAGAAGAATGGCAAAATGAGAGTATGCATTGACTTTCGAGATTTAAACAAAGCTACTCTGATGGATGGTTATCCCATGCCAGTAGCCGATATGCTTGTTGATGCAGCTGCTGGACACAAAGTGATTAGTTTCATGGATGGTAATGCTGGTTATAATCAAATATTTATGGAAGAAGAAGATATTTCTAAGATAACATTTAGATGTCCAGGAGCAATCGGCTTGTTTGAATGGGTTGTTATGACTTTTGGTTTGAAAAATGCTGGTGCAACTTATCAAAGAGCTATGAATTATATTTATCATAAGTTGATCAGCAAGATAGTTGAAATATACATTGATGATGTGGTTGTGAAGTCAGGAGGATATGAACAACACTTAGTTGATCTAAAGGAGACCTTGGAATGCACAAGGAAGAATGGTTTGAAGATAAGTCCACTTAAGTTGTGCTTTTGGAGTCTCTGCTGGGCAGTTCTTGGGGTTCATGGTTCATGAAAGAGGAATTGAAGTAGGGGAAAAGAGTATGGATGTGATCAATGATGTTGTTCCTCCAACCAACAAACAAGAGTTGCAGTCTTTGCTTGGGAAAATTAATTTTATCAAGAGGTTTATTGCCAACTTGTCAAGCAAAGCCTTGCCGTTTTCTCCTTTACTGAAGTTGAAGGGTGATGAACAGTTTAAATGGGGTCAAGCACAACAGAAGGCATTCGAGAAGATCAACAATATATGAAGGTACCTCCAGTATTGATTCCTCCTCAAACTAATAAGCCTTTTAAGTTGTACTTGGCGGCCAAAGAACTGTCAATTGGTTCGGCCTTAATTCAGGAGTTTGAAGGAAAAGAAAGGGTCGTTTATTATTTAAGCAGAAAGTTATTAGATCCTGAAATAAGATATACTCCAGTAGAGAAGTTTTGTTTGTGCTTATATTTCTCTTGCACTAAGTTGAGGAGGATCTATTGTCATCAGAATGTGTTGTAGTATCAAAGGTCGATGTCATCAAGCACATGTTATCGATGCCTATTTTGAGTGGCAGAATCAGCAAATGGATGTTAGCCTTATCAGAGTTTGATTTAAGGTATGAACCAGCTAAGGCAGTCAAGGACCAGGTAATGGCTGATTTTATTACTCAGCACCACAAGTTAGATGTTAAATCTATAGAAGTTGCATCCTAGATCTTATTCTTTGATGTTCGACTTGCAAACAAGGTGGTGGTATTGGTATTGTTATTATTTCCCCTCGGGGGGCAACATTTGAATTTGCTTATCAGATTGCACCAACAACAACTAACAACCAGGCTAAATATGAAGCAATTCTGAAGGGACTTCAACTTTTACAAGAAGTAAAGGTTGAGTCAGTTGAGATATTTGGTGACTCTCAATTAGTAATCAATCAATTGCTTGGCCTATATGAGTGTAAAGATGAGGTTCTGAAGGGGTATTATGATCAGTGCAAAGAGATCCTGCAAAAGTTTATCATTGTGTCATTACAATATATCCCTAGAGCACAAAATCAAGAAGCAAATAGATTGGCTCAGGATGCTTCAGGATATAAATTAATCACAGAGATATCCGCTAATAATGCAACTGAAGATTGGAGAACCGAGATCATTAATTATCTGAAGGATCCATCACAAAGGGTCACCAAAGAAGTTGAGGTACAAAGCAATCAAGTTTGTCCTACTCGGGGATCAATTATATTACAGAACAATTGATGGTGTCCTCATGAGATGCATCAGTCAAGAGGAAGCCAAATTTGTGATGCAACAAGTTCATGAGGGAATCTGTGGTGCGCATCAGTCTACATACAAGATGAAGTGGGTAATCAAAAGAGCTAGATATTTTTGGCCTACTATTCTAGAGGACTGTTTTAAATATTATAGGGGTTGTCAAGAGTGTCAAAGATTCGGCAATGTTCAAAGAACACCTGCTTCTACAATGAATCCTATCATGAAGCCTTGGCCATTCAGGGGATAGGGTATAGATTTGATCGGTCAGATCTATCCACCTTCCAGCAAGGGGCACAAGTTCATATTGGTTGCTATGGATTATTTTACCAAGTGGGTTGAGGCCATTCCTCTGAAGCTAGTTACCTCAAAGAACATGGTTGATTTTGTCAAAGAACATATTATTTACCAATTTGGGATCCCGGAGACCATCACGACTAATCAGGGTACTATGTTCACATCGGGAGAATTTGAAGAATTTGCTAAAGAGATGGGTATTAAGTTAGTCAATTCTTCTCCTTGTTATGCTCAGGCCAACAGACAGGCTGAAGCTTCCAATCAAATCCTCATTAAACTGATCAAAAAGAAGATAAACGAGCAACCTAGAAGGTGGTATTTGACTCTAAATGAAATGCTATGGGCATATAGGATGGCTCCACATGGATCAACTAAATGTACTCCTTATGAATTGGTATATGGCCATCATGAAGTAATGCCATGGGAAATTCAATCTGGTTCAAGAAGAGTTGAGTTACAGAGAAAATTAATAGCTGATGATTACAATAAGCGTATGATTGATAATTTCGAGGATTTACACTACCATCGGCTAAAGGCATTAGAGATAATTGAAGCAAATAAATTGAAAATTGCCAAACAATATAATAAGAAGGTTAAGCTAAAAGAGTTTGAAAAGGATGAGCTTGTTTGGAAACTCAAGTTACCAATTAGAGTGAAAGATAGTAAGTTTGGCAAGTGGTCTCCAAATTGGGAAGGGTCGTATTTCATCGATCAAATTGTCCGAGGAAATGCCTATATTCTGAGGGATTTCAAATGAGAAGTATTTAAGAAGGCTATAAATGGTAAATTCCTCAAAAAGTATTATCCTAGTATGATATCAGATGAAGAGGTTATGGAAAAGTAATTTAGCTCACTGGACATGATAAAACAGCCGATGTAATCATCAGCTTTAGCATAAAAATAACTGATGAAAAGATTGGTAATAGCCAATGCAATATGCATCGCCTTTAGGGCAAAAAATTAAAATAAAACATCAGTACGCATTGACTTTGATTGATCAAATTCAGATTGGGTTCTGAATTAGAAGGAGGCAATATTTACAAGATTTCTTACAAAAGAGTATACGATGGATTGACTCCTACTACAATCTACTGATCACGCACTTTCTTTATTGGATAGTGTGGGTCAGCTGCACTACTGATAATCCTCCCAGCCGCCTCCATGTTATCAAAGGTGGTTGTCATCTCATTCTCGATATCCTCCTTGACTACATCAAGGACGCTGAGGTTAGTGCCAATGTGGAGTCAAACAGCGTTGAGGGCAAGAGCGGCGCCATACTCTATGGCAGCATATGAGATTTTGGTGAAGCATGGATAAACGTTATCCACTCTCTCTACCATCGATTTGCCAGGAGTGTTCAAAGCATTGGTGACTATGGTGCTGGCGGCCTTAAGTTCATCAAGTCTTGCTGATAGATCTAATTGAAAACAGTGGATGAAGCAACCAAGAGAATTGGGAAAAAAGGGAAAAACGCATATTTATACTAACCAGTAGCTTGGATCCTAGCAGCATCCCGCTGTTGAGTGATTTTGGTGATCTCCTCTTCCTTTTCCGACAGGGCCATTTGGACATCTAGAACCTCACCCTGGAGTTTGACGTTTGAGCTCCCCTACAACTCAAGCCGCTTTCGAGCATCGGCTAGATCATAGGCCAGAGGGCACACACTTCCCGTGGAGGATTGAGGACTGCCATCGCTATCGGCTCTATAAGAATTGGGTAATTAGAAGATGAGATGAATCCAAAGGATTTTTTGTTTAATCTACCTCTTCAGGAAGATCCGCTGCGAAGTCACTCCCCATTCAAAGCGATCTCCACTGCCAGTAGAAGATTGTGATCCTCTTGGAAGAACCCGAAGAGAAGTCACTTCATCTTCCTCCATCGGGCGCTTGCCGTGGCCGGCCATTGGGGATTTTTGCTTTAAGAGATTGAAGAAGGGTTTTCTATTTGGGTTTGGTTACTCAAAGGTGCATGGAGATTGGAGTAGAGTAGAGGATTGATTTATAGTACGGAGACTGGCACACGTCAGAATATGAATCGACGAAAATACCATTGAATAGGTACTACACCAAGTAATTGAGTGGCCAGTCAAATCAAGTCTGAGCGCGTTCTCAAAAAGTCTAATTGTTGTCTTTTCAATCAATTGGAAGGAAAAATCGAGAAGGCGAATCGGCTGATTATAGAAGTAAATCACCTAGGGCTATTGGATTTTAAAGAAGACATGTAAAGAATTTTGGAATAAAACTAGTTTTATCCCAAAATTGGGGGCATGTGTTTGCACCAAAATTTGGACTGGCAGGCACAAAGGCAGAGCCTCTGGAAGATGACATCGACGAAATTGGTAAAATTTATCAGCCGAGAATTAGGGAATTGGCTAAATTAAGGAGAATCAACTTAAGTCAGAATCGGCTATCTGGAGATGCACACAGGCCACGTCGACTCTGACCCGGCAGAGTAGAAGACGGCGCTTCAATGATGCGAGACTCTACTGGACGGAATAGTAGGGTCCAAGTTATCTAGAATAGGCAGTTATCGAGTCTTTTCCTTATTTGCTGTTCATATTAGGTTAGGGCTTAGTCAAAGACCAGGGTATAAATATGTAAGCCCCGGCACATTGTAAACTCTCTCAACAATCAATATAACCTTTTTGGCTCCAGCCATCAACCCGTAGTTTTCCTAGGATCTCAGCGAGTTGCCTCGATAAGCTAGGCTACATTGGGTGTCCAACTCTTGTTTACTGTAAGTTACCATCATGACTTTTTCTTACCATCATGACTTTTACTTTTGTTAGATAGGGCTGGCTCGACCTCCTATCAATCATTTGTATGGCCAAAGGGCTCATGTTATGCTTGATTTGGCTAGTTTGACCTCTTATCAATGTATAGCACTTGCTGACAGTTTATGTTAGCATTGAATAGGGCCGGCTCAACCTCCTATTGTATGTGTTAGCATAGGCTAGTTATCGGCTCTATTAGGTTTGGCAACCTGATAGATTCATTAAGTAGTTATCGGCTCTGCTAGATCTAGAAAATCTAGTAGATTCATTAAGTTATCAATGTTGTTATATTTTTTATTATTTATTTATTACAACAACATCTTTTCTCGATCAAGATTGGTAGATTTGGCTTATATCTTTATAGATTCAATTGTCATCAATGCTCACATGTTAGATCTGACTGCTTTGATGATCGATCTCGTGCTTACATTAGCTAGGTTTTATCAATCTTGTTCATGACATGTGCGCGTTCTAGGGTGTGGACAGTCTTAAGATGGATCTTTGTTTATTCCTGTTTAATTGATAGTGGCTGTAGCACTGTTGATCTCACTTGAGGTTGAAGAGGTTAAGTAAAGGTTTATGTTAAGGTTTGTTTATGCACCTAGTTCGTTCTCATGTCGGTATCGGCAAAGTTAGCCGATTTACCAAGAGCCTTACCCATAACATTGTATACATGTTTCTATTTAGACTAGCTGGTTTATTAAGCTTGCTTGGTAGATTTGTTAGTTATAATCTAGATTCTTGTATGCTTGTAGGATCTTTATATTGATTGTATCAAATAGATTGAATCGGCTAAGGGCTTTGTTCTGTTCATGTGTACTCGAATAGCTGATTCAACGAGTTCTTTACTGTTCTAGCACGTATCATGAGTGGTTATGCTTTTCTCTGGTTTTATTTATCAGTACCATGCCATGAACAATTTCTTTATTTGTACATTCTCGTTTACTCAAACTTTACATATCAATGCATGTTGGATGTTGACTCTCTAGTCAATGACCTGATCAGATCGGCTATTTAGCCACATATGTGGAACTATCTGGAATCACACCGGCAGGTTCCATAATTTGACTATTTTCCACCTTGTCAATTTCAGGGTCAAATTGACTGGCACGCCTTGAACTCATTCGCTCGAAGCATCTGTTGAAGAAGACGGCGGGGATCGGGGAGACATTCACGCTCTGGTCTGTCTGGCTTGCAGAGGACCCGTTGGCGTGAGGCTGTCACGTTTTTGCGCCAACAGCTAGATGTTTGCATTTTCTTTTGCCCTCCCCGGCAACGGTGCCAGAAATGTTTGTTGGTGTTTCTTAGCATTACTACTAAAGATAGACTATAAATCCATCCTTAATAATAATACTAGAAACATGTGTTGACATTCCTAACCGCCATTACTTCAGAAAGGTAACGCTTGGCCCTTAATGGCGCTGGCCTAGGTAATGCAGTCTGGTAATAACAGTTAGAAGTGCTAGATTGGCCATCCTAACCGTCATTACTTACGATATGCAAAACTATGGCACGGCGCCGTGGGATGCAATAAGAATTACAATCCTTAAGTAACGGTATTTAGGTACGCCAATCGATAGCTCAGTATGAAATAAGAATAAATCTGCAAGCGCACAGAACTATCATTGTAGCATTTCAACCCGTGAGTATTCAAGGATGTCGTATTTATAATTTCCCGTAGGAGGGCCTGATGAAAGCATCTAGCTTTGGTACAAATATGATTACTTATTGAATGCATAGGTAGACATAGCATAAATAGGGTAAAAACAGGTTCTCAAGATAGTGGACACACACATCGGAGCAACCTCAAGGATAAAAGGTAAATAAAGAATAAAAGAATAACTACATGAGCAGGCATTGGTCTAATACAACTATGCAAAGAATAGCAAAATAACATCTAACTAATATAACTTGAGTTAGGACTAAGTCTGGGATGATAGGGAGATCCCCACAGCTGGTCTACCAGCCGATAGAGACTTTACGAACTCCTACTGAATACCCAAACATGGGGGAGTGCTAGGGATGGACAGGGCTGTCACCACCTGCCCACCTACCCCTCTGCCCGTGGGGTACCCACATATCCGCTGATCTTCGCATACCCGAGCACCACGCTCAAGTAGGACGGTTCCGGCGTCTCCTCAGTTGGAAGGAGGTGAAACCACCTTGGGGGAACCGACCACACACCGCCTGAGAAGGCTGGGCCCAGGAGGCCCCACCAGGGGGACGGCCGGTCCCGGGGCCGACCGGTCCCCTGGCTAGGCCCGCTGGCCACCGCCTTCGGGTGGTCGGTTGCTCCCTAGGCCTAGACCTTCCTCGTGGTTACGTATGGGTCTAGTTCTGTACTGAGGTGGGCTTTCTTATTTTTCTTGGTTTGCACCTTTTCTGAATATGCTTTCTTGAAGTGCACTTTCTTTTGAAGTTTGTGCATTCCATGTATCAGACCTGCATGTCACATATACAACAAAACTCATGGTAAGATTAGATGAAAGCCCTTCCTTCTATTTATTTTAGTATTAAAATGATGTTTGTAATTAGAAGCTAAGAGCCGCCAACAGTGGGCTCCTGAATACCTGACGTGTGGAGGGAAATCGTCTCGCCACGTGTCCCAATCAGTAAACTAAACGTGGACCGATGCAAAAAGCGACAACTGGTCGAATGTCAAACGACCACGTGGACAAATAAAAAATTGACAGATGGTCCAGTGAGGCGCAGAAAAGTGGGCAAATAGCAACACAAAACCTGTGCCAATACGAAAGTGACACGTGGGTGAATAGGGACCTAACATGTGGTCCTATGAGAACCTGAAGCATGGATAAAGTAGAGCACGCCATGTCAGCTTAACGGCCACCAAGGCGCCTAACGGCCGTCTAGGCCATCATGTACACATACGTAGCCATCTTGTAGGCATACACAAGCTCCACTATGACGGTCACCATTTGGTCATAAGAAACACTCTTCGGCGACGCTTATTTTAGAATCATCATAACTACATAAGTGTGACGCGAGTTCTGCGACGGTGGCGTTTTGGTCACAGATTCGTCATAGAACTAAAATTGTGATGAATATCGCACCTACAGTGACAAAAATGTTTCATCGTGGTAGGTCATATCTCTACTAGTGACTCTGTCAATCTCTCTTGTTGCTAACCCCAGAGAGAAGGATCCATTCAAGGGATCCCTCCCTAGCTAGTTCTCTCTGGAAAATAAGAATTAGGGTTTTTAAACTGTCTCTTCCCGGGGCTAGGGGCCCTGTTTATATAGCCCTCTAGAATGCACCACAGCCCTCGGATCAAACTAACCTAAATAGATGGCCAATATTCATCCTCAAAGTTGGTGGAGGCAGGATCCGCAAGGTTGAAACTGATTGGTCGAGGTGGTCGGGCGGCCGCCCACGTGGCTTGGGCGGCCGCCCACTGCTGGCTGCCAGGTGGGCCCAGCTTTGCAGGCGTGCCTCCTCGAGTCCTCTAGAATGTTCTTGAGTTGCTGGACATGGTATTCTCTCTGTGTAAACCTGACATGTGGACCTCTTTTGGTTCTTTTCCGATAACCCCCTGCAGAAATAGACAATCACGAAAACTCATGGAAATTCTGTTAGTGATAAACAGATATCTACCGGGTGTTTACATATAGATCCATTTTCATGTTTAGTTGACGGTTAAAAACATGAGTTAACTACCATCAACAAACGTCCCGTACCCCTTCGTGGGTAATTTTGCTAAAGTGACCCCCGGGTTTTTGGTATTCCCAGCCGTGGTCCTCGGCTGATTCAAAATCTGAATTTTAATTATTTTAATTCATATATAGTTTGCTGTATTTATAGTTTTGCCATTGGGAGCTTAAAACTAGTATATTCTCCTCGTTTTAAATCCGGTTTCGGTGATTTTTTACGTCCATGTGATCGTAGCGATGTGTAGAATATTTTTTTATAGGCTTTAAAATATATTTTATATCTCTTGGTGTACTGTTCTAATGATAGTTCCTTGTTTTCTTTGTGTATGGATGATCGAATGATTGCATGGTGTTGCTTGTTAATGTTAATCGAGTTCAGACGGTGAAGGTTTCGTTGGAGATCAAGGACATTTTGAATACCAACAGGATCATCAGGGATATTTTGAGAACCAAGGCAAGTATAGCCAAGGACCTTCCTTGTTGTCCTATTCATGATACACATCATAATTTATTTGCATGTGTCCTTTGATGCCTATTTAGGGAATTCCTAGCAATTGAATATTATACCTTGTTAACCTTGGGTTATATGCATTTAGGTAGAATGTTGCTAGCACAATTCTTTAACCATGATCATTATGCTGAAGTAATGAATATGTGTGACCATATAAGATGAATGTAATCCTTTGGTAAAAGCTGGGACTTTTCGTACAACTACGGGGGCTATATAGCTCTGGCTTTAGTTTCTCATGGGACCTTCTCTAGCTTGTTAGTGGTATGAGAGTTGGGTATAGGACAACCTCTGTCCTTATGTGTATAGCTGGAAAGGAATGTGTCATACTTGAAGGGGGTTCCTACATCTGATGTTTACGCGTCCCTAATGGGTTAGAGGAACCTATGGGTGGCTTTATATAGTTTTCACTGTTTTAGGCCTTGCAAACCCATGCATTTGGAAATCATGACTCTTAGTGAAAGTGTACACCTCTGCGCAGAGTTTAAACCGATATATCGTCCAAGCCCACAGTTACGGGTGGCCTAGAAAACTGAGGAAATATATTATATTCATTTAATGGTTTATGTGTAATTCATTTATTCAGCTATATCTTGTGATCATGTGGTTACGAGGATGACTCTACCTTGTTTATGCTAATTGCCAAATTTGTTATATAACTAGAAGCTAAATGCAGTTAACCATGTTAGCTTTTTGTGCCTCATGAACCCTTGGTTATACTTGCTGAGTATGGTTGTGTATTTACGCTTGCTTTACTTTAAATTTTAAAAAATCTTGGATGGGTAACAGATCAAGGCTGGAATGAGGACTACCATAATGAGTATTAGGCTTGATGTTCACCAGTCAACTTCGTCCCTGTGGTTGAAGCTTCCGCAAGAGTGTTAGATTTTTTTTATATTTATCAGACTTTTATATATGAGACAATGTAATGAATATCTATTCGCTATGTAATATACATTGAGATGGTACTGTTTATCTATTTGTCAACTTATGTGTGCGACTTCCGGGGGTGCACATAATGTTTTTATATATCCTATTTTGTCCTTAAAATTAGGGTGTGACAAATTCTTAGAATTACAAAATAATATTAGTAAATAGCGTGACACGCTAATTTGTATAGCTAACAGTATGTTAGTGATGATGTATTGGATATCATAATTACTTGTAATGTTAATTAAAGTGTGAGTGGGTTGCTGAGGTGGATAGTTTGTATGTTTAAAGAAATATGCTAGTGGGGTTTATCTATATAAGATATGTAGATAACTAAGTATCACGCAAGCTGGCATCATGTCACTTGATGGCCGCCCTCTTACTAAAAACCAGTAGTAGCTGGAGTCCTTATTCTTCTTGAGCAGTGCCTGCTTTGAGTAAACGTGGAGATTTCCGTCTTCAAGTTTTTGACGGACTGGAGTACGTCCCGAGGGCAGATTCCTTTCTTCAATCTTCAATGCAAGTTGACGGTATGAAATGAGTTGACTTTAGTGAGGATCGTCTACTTCCTCTTCAGATGTGTGGTCTATGCACACAGCATTAGACCAGGCTGATGCAAATCTTATTCCGCTGCGCTACGCAACTGTGGTTACAATTAATCTACGATTTTCTGCTCACGTACACTATGTCTTTCATCAAACGCGGTTAACAAAAAAAAGTATTAGCGTGGCATAATACTATTCCGCGGTCACCCTGAGACCACGGCAGCAGCATGGATGGATTGCATTTGCATCCGTCCTCGGTTTGGCCGTTATATGTGTGAGCTTGTTGAAGGAAGTCCTCGCTGCACATCCAGCGCAACACTGCTTTGTCGATCAGCTTGTGTGTACTGATCGATCAAGACATCAAAGTGTTGAGTAGTGGCGTAGAGCACAGCGTCGTCCTCGAACGCTAGCTGCCATGGCGCAGAGTAGTGGCGTAGAGCACAGCGTCGTCCACATAATACCCGCTGCCGCTGATGGTGGTGGCGAGGTAGTAGCCACGGCGGAAAGGCGGCTGAATTGCTTCGTTCGTTACGTGGCGCTGATTGAAAGGCTGGGCAACGCCCTCGGCACGCTTGCCTTCACCTGGGCAACGGTCGTCCTGCTGGGTGGCTACCCGACGGCGCTTCGTAGTGATACGCAAGATTTTTGGTTGGCCACAACCATATTTTTCCTCGAAGCTCTGAGGTAATAAATACACATGTAATTAATCTTTGTACATAGATGGGTTAAAATTAGCTAGGCAAGATGAAGTGCCACAAATCCTTTTATATATATGTCTACTCCAAGCTCTGTCTGCAACAATGTTCTAGCTCCCCTCACACCCACCCCACACCCCCGCGTCGTCACCGTGAGGCGACTCGGGGGCGATTCCAGCCCCCTGCTGCGCCGGCCTCCGGCCACGGCCGCCGCCGCTCCTCTGGCTAGTGGCGGCGGCAGCGGCCAGCTGTGGCGCCCAACAAGGCCACCCCGCAACAGCCCCTCTCCCATCCTCCCCCACCGTCCTTTCCTCTTCCCCATCACGAGCTCAAACTCCGACGACAAGATAACAGCGCGGGAGACTGGATCCGTGCCCCCAGGGATGGATCCGGCAATCCCAGCCTGGATCTGGCATCACAGGGCCCCAGCCCAACTCCCAGCGGGCTCATGGCGTTGGCGGCACGCGGGTGGGAAGCAGACCAGCCTCGGTGCACCACCCGTCCAGCCCCAGCATGCCCAGCTCCACCCCTGGCTGGGCTTCCGTACTCCATGCACGGTAGGCCGGCGGCGGCCTGGCTGGCCGTTGAGCAATGGCACGGGCAGCTTCAGTGCCGGAGTGCCCTAGGCAGTGTGGCGGGGAGCTGCTGGGGCCCACGCGATTTCAGCATCTCTGGCGTCACGGCGGCTCTAGACCTGTGTCCCTGCCTCCGGTCCTGCACAGGGCTCAAGCTAGTGCCACCCCTGGGCCTGCGGTCGCAGCACTGGCGGCGGCTGCCGCTGGTCCACTGTACTACAACGTCGGCTCTGACTCTGACCAGATCTGAGTAAGTCCCTACTACAGAGTGGAGTGGAACACAAAGTTCGACCGTGGGCGTGCCGACGATGGGGCAACATACATGCTTCTTCTTCGTGTTCTTTGTAGGGACCCAGCAATGGTGCGTGTGGCAGCGGTGCTACGTATTGAATGGAACTTGAGTGAAAACCCTGCCTAGCCTCTTGCTAGTCGGCTGGGTAGTGCAATCTGTGTCACCTACCTCCTTGGAGGCGCTGTCTAAGGTTTCTGTTCTAGCCGCACATGTCGTGGTCATAGTCGGCGTGTGCCTCGTTGGAGCTGGTAGAATCTGAGTGAAAGCCTCAAACAGGCTTTGTTCCAGTTCAGCGATGATGATGCACCTAGCGTGATGCCCTCCCTGGAGGCGTCACTGAAGATTCTAAGCTCAACAGAGTTGTGTGCGTCTTGGGGTGAGAGCCCCCACCTGCCCCCGGCCTACGATAGTGGTGTTTGTGGATGTCACTTCCTTGATGAAGGCATCGTTACCTATGGCCATCTTTGTCCCCTATGCCACTCTGAGCTCTCTATATCCTCTCCATTCCCGTTCTTGCTCCTTATTCTTTTCTTGGGTAAGACTGACCTGCCTGCTAGCTGTTGTCATCGCTTCGACGAGCGTCTTCCTCTGGCGCCTCTGCTCTGTGTCGGCGCCCTCCTTGATGGTGCCATAAAATCAAATGTCGGGGACATTCCACCGCTGTCACCATTCCCCTTTGTGGATTCATCCTCGCGAATGGCGTTGAATGGTGATACATGGGCCCAGATGTGCTATAGGCATCACTATCATTCTCAATGGAGGTCGTCGTGTTTGGTGATCCTGAGCTTGCGTGCTCATCTCACTGCTCTTAGTTCCCATCCCACTATTCATTCCCATTCTACGGTTTCGCTTCTCAGGTGGAGGGCAGCAGCGGAGCGGCATAGCTACAAGGAGTGGTGTAGGGATCAAAGGCTTTCGGTGAAAATGGCGAGCATGTTGTTCGGCGGGAGCACAAATGGATGATCAGTTGGCGCCTTTTAGCTTAAGTCTAGGATTATCCTCTCTGTATTTGTTGTGTTGTGGTTGTTCAGTTAAGTGTTATTGTAATTCTTCTCTCCTTCCTATTGTATATCTTTGAACTATTTGTATAAGGATTGGGTCTAATGCCCTTCCACCGCTCGAATGAAACAATGTTCTAGCTAGTACGAAGAAGCCTAGCTACTAGACAAGAGTTAAATTTAAACAAAAAAAGCATGTCTGCATCATATATAGGAAATCAATACTACGTACTCCCTCCATCTCAAATTATAGGTCATTCCAAGAATCTTCAAAAGTCAAAGCATTTCAAGTTTGACCAAAATTATAAAGAAAAATACTAAGATTTGTGATATCAAATATGTGTACTATCGAAACATAATCAACAAAGAATCCAATGATACTTAGTTAGCATCCTAAATGTTATTATCTTACATAAAAATTTGGTTAAACTTGAGATGCTTTGACTCTCTAAGATTTTTGGAATGACTTACAGTTTGAGACGGGGCAAGTAATACGTAGGAAAAAACATAAACCAAAACTACGTTTTTATGTGTTTTTTTTCAAAACATCCATTGTCAGCTTTCATTAATAAGAGGTAGAAAATAGTCACAATTACAAGATTACAGCAGACGGGTTGGCACAAGATGCGCCAACATCCCCCTTTTTTGCTTAGAGCTCAGCAAGTTGAGGTCTATGCCTCCCTTGATCTAAGCTATGCCTAATTTAAAGATAGTATAGCTAGAGGCCTTGCCATGTCGGCCAAAAAATTTTTGTTCGTTCGATCTGGGAATCAACGGTTCTCCTGTCTCTTCCACACCAAAATTCACATTAAAGGATGAAACAACCACCTCATTTGCCATTGATGATCTTGACCCACAGAACTAGTCTGGACTGCCTTTTCATGTGGATCTAACATTGTTGTTTCCTTTGCTGTATTTTTACATAAAGCGCATCCCTTACATAAAAGTTGCCCTTATTACTAGTTGAGTATCTTGGAGTTTGGTAATGAGTATTGAAAAAAGTGAGCAGGAAAGCAGTAGTACCACCTTGTTCAGTAAGGTTATCTGCATTGTCTAATAGCTGTTGGATACATCTAGACACATGCATGTGTTTTTAATTTCTGGGTCATGTTATGTTTGTTTTGTTTATAACATCATGCATAACTTTCAGGATGTTCAGTCGCAACAACAGAATGGATTATAAGTTATTCTTTGGCACTAGAGGTGCTCTTTGACGTCTTGGATGGAGTTGGTTGGTTCATATGGTATTTTTTAATGGCGTGGTATCACGCATCCCTTTCGTCGCACCAGTATTGTTCCTTCCAATCTGGGGATACTAGTTGCCATTGCCCAATTTTTGTTTCCAGGAGCTCCAAGACTGCTAGCATGCATCCCACTATGGCTGCGGCTTGCGATATCGTTATGGAGCCCCGTGGTCGCAATCAGCTTGCTGCTGGTCTCCTCTGTAGTACCACAACTTCAACTTGGAAATTACATGATCCGATGTATAATGTACGCGGTGCTGCTTGCAGCGGTGCTCCTAGTGACAATTAGCAGGATGAGGTTCGCAGGTATCATCAAGCTAGTGAACATTATTCTAGGCAGGAAACAAGAGTTCTGGAGTCCTGTTATTCAAAACTTGTGCATGATAGGTGCAATTGTGATGGCAGCATTTTCTTTCTACCGTGATGATTGGTATTGGTACGTGGCACTTATAATGATCGCAGTCGAAGTAGCAACCGTAGTTTTAACTTCATTTGGCAACTTTCAGATTCCTGCAGCGGCACTTCGTGTGGTGCTCCTAGCTATACAATTTGGTCGTTGCATATCAGATAACTACAAAAACAATTGTAAGGAAGATGATGTTACGGCTGCATCATCACCGGCTGCATCCAATCCTGCTAGGATAAACCTCGCACCATCTTTATACATCTTCTATGTGATGGTACTAGGCCAAGGAGCATTGTATCTTGTGGCATGCCTGGTCGAGATCTTTTCATTTATCCCTCGAAGATTTCTCATCCGCCATGGGGGTTTCAAAGGTCAGTGGGGAGTGAACTCTGTTAATTTGTACTACTCATATGACTTGGAGAAATGCATGGAAAGGAATGTGCTTGCTCCAAATATCAGCCTTTGCAACTTTGCCATCAATTATATAAACTCAGACTCAACCAAGAGGCAGCTCCATGGGATCCGGATTGCACACACCCTTCTACAGAGGGAACCAACCAGGACACGGCTCCTTGTGAAACTCAAAGAATTGACCATGAAAATGACCAGACTAATGAGAATGTTGCACTGGACAGGCCAAGATAATCAAACTACTATTAGGTTTTTTGCGGCGAAGGTGATTGATGAGCTTGCGAAAAGCCTCCTAGTCATCAATAGGCCTGGGATAGTTCAGAATGTGTCACTACTTTTGGATTGGGGTAACCAACATAAAAGAGTAAACCCACTTCTGGGCGACACATATGAGGAAGAAGAACAAAAGAATGATCTATTTGTAAATGCCACCGGTAACCAAACAGAAAGTGGAGATGTAGTTGGAGCCGGTTGTAACTTGCTCGAAACACAAGAGAGTTTAACCCAGCAAATTGGTACTAGTATCAAAAGGAACTCCTGGATAACCAGAAAGTGGCGACAGGTTTCTGAATTTTGGTCAATTCCTCAGGAAGGACCACTGACAGAGCAGGATCTTCTCCCTGTAATTGGTATGTCGATTATTGGAAGCTTGGCTACTTATGATCAAAGCAACTGTTCAGAGATCAGCAGCACGGCCAATCTCATTCAGAAGATCAGAAGATTCACAAGCTTTTGTAGAACTGACACCAACTGTACTGATGCTGAAAAGAAGGTCCTAGTTCACTCATCATTGAAGCTATTATACAGGCTCACAAACATTGATGGGGAGATCGGCATAACATTACGGCACAAGATATCAAAACATCCCTTTCTCTTGAGAAATCTCTCGGAGGTCCTGGGAGACATCACAAGTAACTATGAGACAAGGAAGGTGGCGTCAGGAATTATTAGAAACCTTGCTATCGATGCAAGCATGAGGCTGCGCGTGTTCAAAAGATAATTACCAGATTGATGCATGTGTTTCTCACTCCAGATGAGTCCTCCAGTAGTACGGGTGCAAGTGTTTCTCACTCCAGAAAAGCCCTAAGGAAGGTCGCAGGACAAGCATTAGCAATGTTGGCAATAGGCAATGTCGACAATTGCCTGGCTATGCTAAGGAAAATAGGGTATTCAGTCATTAAGGAACTCACAACCTTGATCTATGCTGATAGGTACAGCTGTGTCGCAGCAAGTTTGTTGTGGAGTGTGTGCATCCATGCTCGACCTGACCTTAAAGAAACAGACTTGAAGCAACTATCTTACATGGTGAGTGCTACTAATCGAGGCTACTATATATGTGCAATGTGCTATGTAAAGCCTGAAACATGTTTCCATTTTCTAAAAAAACTAATCCAACCTGCTTCTCACTATGTTCAAATTATATTTTACTTTAATTTTGCAATAAACTATTTTTAAACCTTTGATCAAGTTTAAGAAAAATGTATCAACATCCACTATACCATTTTAGTTCATCAAACACTTCTGGAAATATTTGCAGTACTGTATTATTTTAATTTGTAGCTACTAATACATTTTTCTTAAAAAATTATCAAAGTAAAATGAACTATAATTTGCAACGAGTTAGATATCAGATACCATAATATTTCACGGTACAATTATATATTTAACACTTGACAAATCATGTATAGTGTAACTATAATATACCAGATTATGTTTCATGATACTCTTTTCATGATATAGGTGCTGGAAAGGATTCTCCTTGCAGATGGTGAAGAACTAGAAATATTCGTTGGTCTTAGTTCACATTTATATGAAGCCATCCCCGAGGAGTTCGCCAAAGATTTTGAGTATGGCCAGATTAAGGTAACACTTGTGAAGCGGCTTGTCGATGCGTTAAATGCGAACATGGAGCCCAATGCTGATTGTTAGCTAAATCCCGTGCACGGTCTGCATTACTTCATCATTCCTGTAATTAGGCGGTTGCATTTAGTTGCACGTTTACAATTCCTAAAATTAGCTAGCTGCATGTCAGATGAGCGGTAGAGAGGGCCAGAACCATGCTGCGTTCATGGTGCGGCTATGAGTGGTCACCGCCATGCGTGTATAAAATGTTCCCGCGCACAAGGCGGGCATGATGCAGCGTGAGGCGCGCATGGCAGGCGGATCGTTGGTCACAGACCGTGTAAACACCGTGAATAAATAGAATCAAGAAATACCAAAAAAGCTGCAACGTTTGGCAGGGCCATTTCTTTCATGTTCAGTTACATTCAAAGCGAGCGCGAGAGAGTGCAGGCGACGTCGTGCGCGAGCATTGTCATCGAGCGTTGAGAGATCGCCGTCGGTGAAGCCATTCCGGCAGCCGGCGCCAACAAGTGGTATCAGAGCCGCGGTGTATATTCTATGGTGGTTCTGTAAGCCCACCGCAAGAACCACCTCGGAAGAAGCTCGTCGTCCCACAAAGGTCGCCACCGCCACAGAAGATGGGCAACGCTGAGTGGGCAATGCTCATGCAGTGTAATTTCGAGATCCTGGAGGTGTGGGAGGCGATTGAACCTAGTGGCGAAGGGATCAAGCGAACGCAAGATCAGCAGGCCATGGGCGGCCTCTTGCGTTCGGTTCCCCAAGAGATGTGGCAGATGCTGGGGGCCAAGAAGACCGTCAAGGAGGCGTGGTAGGCGGTGAAGGACATGCACGTCGGTGCCGAGCACGTGAAAGAGGCCAATGCTCAGCGTCTACTGCAGGAGTTCGAGAACATCGTTTTCAAACATCTGGTGAGAATATATCTGATACCCGTGTGGTGAAGAAGATGCTACGTGTGCTTCCCAAAAGCTATGCGTAGGTCGCGATCTCTATCGAGACGATGCTCGATCTCAAAACCCTGACCATCGAGGAGCCGGTTGGGCGCCTCAAGATGGCCGAGGATCGCCTCAGGATCGAGGAGGTCACCGACAAGACGGGCAAGCTCCTCTTGACGGAGGAGGACTGCATGGCCAGGAACCGCCATCGCCTGCTACCTGAGTCCTCTTCATTGAGTGGAGGCGAGAAGAAGGCTAGGTAGTCAAAGCACGGAGGCGCTGGTGTTCAAGGCGACCGCGGTGATCACGGCGCGAAGAAAGAGCCTATTGTAAAATTGACAACCATGGGCACTCCGAGGATGAAAGGGTGATGCAGGAACTGTGGCATCTATGGCCACTGAGCAGAGGACTGCAAGAGGCCCAAGAAGGAGCGCAAGGAAGAGGCTCATCACGCATAGGCGGACACCATACAGCCGTCGATCCTGCTGGCCATGGTGCACGCCGTGCACGTGGAGCCGCGCATCGACGAGCAGCCCCATGGTTGTGCGGTCCCTCAGGTCATAGATCTCCACGAGAAGAAAGTTCACCCCAGCGACAGTGATGAAGCCGGTGACATCTGGGTCCTCGACACGGGGGCCAGCAACCATATCACGGGGCGCCACGAGGCACTCGTGTCACTGGACACATCTGTGCGATCGACGGGATGTACGGTGTCCGCGAGTGATGCCTGTGACGCGAGCCGTCGATCCCAAGAATTTGGTGATGGATCACTCGTCGAAATCGAAGGAATTGGCTCTGTGGTGCTTCAATCCAGGGCCAAAGGGCACAAGGTACTCACCAAGGTCTACCTGATTCCTAAACTTAAAAGTAATTTTGTGAGCTTGGGTCAATTGGAAGAAGGTGGCTGCAAAATTGTGATAGAAGAAGGTTTTTGCAATGTGTTCGATGTCGAGCGTTCACTGTTGGCTTGAGCACCACGTGTGAAGAATCACTTATATCTGCTGACAACATAGATTGCAGTTCCTATTTGTTTGACAGCTAAGACAAGTGACGAGGCATGGGTGTGGCACGGCTAGTATGGCCATCTCAACTTTCATGCACTCCATGATCTTGGTCAGAAAGGAATGGTGGAGGGATTGCTAGTATTGACAGGGTTGAGGAGTTTTGTGGTAGCTGTGCATTGGGAAAACAGCATCCACAGCCTTTTCCTGCTGTGGCAAATCATCGTGCTGAGAAGTCCTTGAACCGGTTCCATGCCGATCTGTGTGGCCAAATCAGGCCAGAGACACCAGGAGGTAAAAATTACTTTCTACTTTTAGTTGATGATAATACAAGATACATGTGGATTGAGCTATTGACAACCAAGGATGAAGTATTCAAGAGTTTCAAGCGTGTAAAAGCACTGGCAGAAACTGAACAAGGTGGGAGGCTCCAAGCTTTTCGCAGCGACCGCGGTGGTGAATTCAACTCCATCGAGTTCAAAGAGTACTACGATGTGCATGGAGTCAAGCACTACACCACGACGCCATATACGCCACAACAAAATGGCGTTGTGGAACGGTGTAATCGCACTATTGTGGAGATGGCGATGTGCCTGCTGAAAAGTAAGGGTGTACCAAGAGAGTTTTGGGGAGAGGCAGTGACAACAGCGGTTTATCTTTTGAACCGTGCTCCAACAAGAAGTTTCTGAGGCAAAACACCTTATGAAGCATGGTATAATCAGAAGCCCAAAGTGCATCAACTACGTACCTTTGGTTGCATCGCTTATGTCAAGTAGATAGGCCCCGGTGTGTCCAAGCTTTCTGACAGATCAGCCCCAATGGTGTTAATGGGATATGAAGCAGGAACAAAGGGTTATTGATTGTATGACCCAGTGGCAAGGAAACTGCACATATCCAGGGATGTGATCTTCGCAGAGAATAGAGCTTGGAAGTGGAATCAAGAAGTTGAGTCAAGGACTGGCACTACTGTGTTTGAAGTTGAACATTTCACTATTGCCGGACAGGGTACAGTAACTGACGACGCGGATTCAGGCTCACAGTCAATGACTAAAAATTCAGAAGATTCGGTCACTGAACCATTCTCACCTGTGCAGTGCTTGATCGACACTGATGCAGTATCACCTCAAGCAACATTTTCTGGTAGTCCTCATACACCAGGGGTCGAATATGCAACACCACCAATTGAAGATTCAGTGGATTTAGAAGGGGTTCAGTTAAGGTATAGAACAGTGCAGAATATTCTTGATACCTCTGAAGAAGTCCAGGACTTCGAATACAGTGGGTTGTGCTATTTGGCTGCAGAAGAACCTAACAGTATTGGGGATGCTCTTGGGGACAAGTGTTGAAGAGATGCTATGGTGACTAAAATGGAATCAATTCAGGCTAATAAAACATGGGAGCTGGCTGATTTACCAAAAGGTCATAAGGCCATAGGCTTGAAGTGGGTTTTCAAAGTAAAAAAGGACCCTCAAGGAAAAGTAATAAAACATAAGGCTAGACTTGTGGCAAAGGGCTATGCTCAGCGTGAGGGGCTGGACATTGAGGAGGTCTTCACTCCTGTAGCTAGAATAGAGACTGTGAGATTATTGTTAGCTCTAGCAGCAAGATGTGGTTGGAGAGTGCATCATATGGATGTCAAATAGGCATTCTTGAATAGAGATTTGGTAGAGGAGGTATATGTCCAACAACCTCCTGGCTTTGTTGTTGAAAATGGACAGGAAAGGTACTCAAACTAAAGAAAGCCCTGTATGGGTTGCGTCAAGCACCCAGAGCTTGGAACGCTAGGCTTGACAAAGAGCTTCTGAAGCTAGGCTTTGTTAGAAATCCTCTTGAGCATGCTGTGTATAGGCGCACTGAGAGCAAAGGTTTCCTCTTGGTGGGTGTGTATGTGGATGATTTGATAATCACAGGGACAAGCCAAGAGAGCATTGATGCATTCAAGAAGCAAATGATGAGCAGCTTTAGTATGAGTGACCTAGGCCTGCTGTCCTACTACTTCGGGATGGAGGTCAATCAGAGAGAAGGGGAGACTACTCTGTGTCAGAGTGCATATACTCTGAAAATTCTGGAGCAAGCTGGTATGAAAGGATGCAATCCTTGCCACGTTCCTATGGAAAATAAATTGAAGCTGAGTAAGAATGATAAGACCCCACCTGTCGATGCAACAAAGTACAGGAGTATTATTGGGAGCCTGAGATATTTGGTGAACACTAGGCCGGATATTGCTTATTCAGATGGTATTGTAAGCCGATACATGGAGGCACCAAAGGCAAGTCATTGGGCTGCAGTAAAACAAATACTGAGGTACCTGTCTGGTATAGTTGGTTATGGCTATAGATATATGAGATCAAGCACTTCAGAGCCTAAAGTTCTGGGTTTCAGTGATAGTGATCTGGCAGGTGACATAGATGATAGGAAAAGCACCGG
This sequence comes from Bothriochloa decipiens, assembly GCA_023333625.1. Classification (NCBI taxonomy): domain Eukaryota; kingdom Viridiplantae; phylum Streptophyta; class Magnoliopsida; order Poales; family Poaceae; genus Bothriochloa; species Bothriochloa decipiens. Next base: position 2,631,817 of record CM041643.1, on the reverse strand, counting down.
TGGTTCGGTGTTCTTCCTGGGCATGAACCTGGTCACATGGGTGTCACAGAAACAAAGAGTGGTTGCTCTATCATCATGTGAGGCCGAGTACATAGCAAGTGCAAATGAAGCTTGTCAGGGTATTTGGCTCAGCAGGCTGTTGGGAGAACTGCTCGGCATTCAGGCTCCAAAGGTCAGTCTCCTTGTTGATAACAAATCTGCCATAGCTTTGAGCAAGAATCCTGTTCATCATGATCGAAGCAAACACATAGATACCAAGTATCATTTTGTCAGAGAATGTGTTGAGATTGGTAGCATTGACATTGATCATGTGAGCACTCAGAACCAGTTGGCTGACATTCTGACGAAGGCATTGGCAAAGGTCAGATTCATAGAGCTGAGACAGCAGCTAGGAGTAATTGATGTGCAGCGGGATTAGGGGGTGATTGTTAGCTAAATCCCGTGCACGGTCTGCATTACTTCATCATTCCTGTAATTAGGTAGTTGCATTTAGTTGCACATTTACAATTTCTAAAATTATCTAGCTGCATGTTAGATGAGTGGTGGAGAGGGCCAGAACCATGCTGCGTTCATGGTGCGGCTATGAGTGGTCACCGCCATGCGTGTATGAAACGTTCCCATGCACAAGGCAGGCACGATGCAGTGTGAGGCGCGCATGGCAGGGGGATCATTGGTCACAAACCGTGTAAACACCGTGAATAAATAGAATCAAAAAAAAACCAAAAAAGCTACAACGTTTGGCAGCGCCATTTCTTTCGTGTTCAGTTACATTTAGAGCGAGCACGAGAGAGTGCAGGCGACGTCGTGCGTGAGCACTGTCACTGAGCGTTGAGAGATCGCCATCGATGAAGCCATTTTGGCAGCTGGCGCCAAGACTGATTGCCCTGGTATCTGGAGAGTGATACTCGAACAAGCCATAAAGTTGATGGTGTACGACCCTAGTAATATAAATTACTTCCGCAATCTCCACATGACAGAGGTGTTATCGACGGTGGAGGAGACCATCTCAGAGGCGGAGAACTACACAATCTTCATGGGTGATGTCGGACTAATGGAGGCTAGTGAACCTTTATCCTCGCTTGTGGCGAGGGCTAAACAACTACTGGACGTCCGCTGAACATGACAGCCATCGATCAGAGATATACGCAGTTCAATTTGTGGTACATGTACAATATGCATGTATAAACTTAAGTTTCAAAGGTCTCTAGAGCTATTGCTGTCAAGGTATTTCTCAGATATAATATTTTAATATGTGTATTCATGTTGTTGTTCAAGTGTTAGTTGCTGCTAGTGAAATCATTATTATGTGTAAGAAACCACAAGCATTTCGTTGGCTTAGGTGAAATCTAGTAATAAATAAGTCAGCTAGCTTGTGAGTACAAATGATGTATATAACCAACTATTATCCTTACTCCATTGCTTTGTCCTACAGATCATCAGTTGATTTTTATGCTTACTTCAGTGCTGAACATTCATTTTAATTATCAACATGAAGTTTGTATTGATTTTTTCTATCTATGTTGTCTCATGAAAAAAATTGTCAATATCATGTTCACAGTTTCTAACACATTCTCCACTATGTAGGACAAATCAACATTGGAATCAGCTGCTTCATCCTTTTCTAATGATATATGCTAGCATTAGGAAATCTCTCGGATGTTTGGTTCCTAAGCCAGAATCCATCATCCCTTCTCTGTGTTTCAACATATTTACAGCACCTCCGTACAATTATAGTGAGATGATGGATGAAGACACTCATCACTCACTAGGGGCAACCATCCTTGTTTCATCTAGGATGGTCTAGTAATGGATTAGGATGTTTTGTACTCATCTGTTGTAAATTATAAGTCTGTTATTTCTTTACATAATTTTCTAGTTTTTATTTAGACATTGCATATATCTAGTCCATAGAAAAAATTATCTGTCTAGAAAAAACAAACAGCTTACAATATAAAATAAATGTAGTAGTAGAAAGTATCAAATAATTAGCATGAGTTGATTAATGGCGGTCTAAAGTGACTCGCCTAGGCGGGTTAGGTTATCCATTAGTGTTTCGGGCATCCGCGCTTTGGGTTTTGGGCATAGATTATTATCACCCGAATCAGTGTTCGGTGCGGTTTTGGGTTTTGATTCTGGGTTTTAGGTTTGGGTGCATAGACACTCCACCCTATCTGAATCCACCCCATTGCCATCCCTACTGCCATCTAGGTTAACTTCCTGTGCTCGCTTGGAGTCATCACCGCCGCCTCTCTCACCATTTTAGAACATGACTTGACAAAGAGTAATAAAATATAATATGCAATGATGATAAACTTGACAGCTAGTTTTTTGGTTGCGAAAAAGCTCTTGTGTAAATTTGATGTAGTTTTATAAATAAATTTTACTCTAGCTGCATTTTACAATCAACATTATGTCATAATTGTCACTTATGTTATCTAGTATCTCTGTCACGCGCATCAAGCTGGCATAGTATGGCCCCCCAAGTCACCCCTGGACCAACAACATAAAAACATTTGCAACATGAGAAAAAATATGACAAAAACATTTAAAACTTGCACATGCAACATATGTGTGAAAACATATGCAACATCTAGATAGAACACATGAAAACACTTGTTGTAACATAAGACTAGAACAAACAAGATAATTGGAACATACTGCAGCAACACATGTGTGAAGCATATATATATATGCAACATCTAGATAACAACGCTTGCAACATGGGTCCAAACTGGATGAAATATTTTTGAACAAACTCTTGCAACATAATGAAACACTTGCAACATATACAGACATGTGCAACATCCTCTGACCTACTTTTGCAATATCCTTGTGATTCAACTGCAACATACATCTCAAACGCCTGAAACAATTGAAACATATATTTGCAACATGGGGAATAGAGACGGCGTGGAGAGAGAGAGAGCATGGCACGGGAACCACCATGGCCGATGGATTTGCGGGCATGGCCGCTTGCAGGGACCGCTCAGTTGTCGGGGTGAGAGAGGACACCGCCGAGTGTGGGTGTAACACTCTGGTGTTAACCATGCATCATCTTGCACTTTATGAGCATAACCATCTCATTTGCATTATTTTTGTTACATGAAATGATAGAGTTTAAATATGTGCTTACCTTGATTTGAACTAGAGCTATGTGAAAGGTTGATTGTTTGGGGTTGAGTGTTAAATGAGGTTTGTAGAGAAAATTATTTGGAGCAAAACTTATTTTGGGGTCATTTCATGAAAAGGCTTGGAAGTGGGTCAAAAATGTCAAAAACAGTTTGTAAAAATGATTTTCTTTTAATTTTAAATCCCCATTTTTGAAATTCAAATTCTAGGTAGAATTAGGTTTTGATGTTAAAAGTGAAATGTTCTACTCATCAAAAGGAACATTTCATCTTTTATGAGTTTTTTGAAATTCGGATTATTTTGGAAAATATGGGGTTCATCAAGTCTGCACGAATCTTGGCGCAGTGGGACCCACCGAACAGTCTCTTCTTCCTCCTCTCTTCTTCTTCCTCGCGACGCTGTCCACGCTGACGCTGGCCGCATGGCGTCTGTACACCGGGCCGCTGCCGCTGCCCACTGTTCTGCCTCCGCACCCGAGCGCCGCGCACCGATCCCGCACGACACGCTCGCCTGGCCCCACAGCTCGCCCACGCGCCCTCACTCGGCCCACATGAGCGCCACGCGCCCGACGAGCTCTGACGCCGCACTTCCTCAGCCCGAGCCCGAGCGGCCATTTCAAGCCGCCCCGACCGCGTCAGTCTCTCCTTCCCTCTCTTCTCCGCCACCAGACGCGCTCTTGCCCTTCCTTTTCCACCAGAGCCCAAGCACGCGGACGCCGCCCGCCATTGCCGCCGCCAAGAGCTCGCACGCCACCGCACCCCGTAGCCTGAATACTTTTTGCCCAGGACTCGCCCAAAGCTCCGCCTCGACGCGAGCCACCCCCTGCGCACCTTTCCTGCCACCGAGACCCAAGGTAGAGGTCGAATCGACCATCTTCCCCTTCGCCGGTCATGGCCGCCCGACCGCCGCGCGGTCCGCCGTGGCCAGCAACCACTCCCTCCCTTCTTTATCTTGCGCATCGTGTTCATCTGCTCGAGTAGGATCGATTGGTGTAGTTCATGAGGCCGATTAGGGTTCGAGCCCGACGAATTTGGCCATCCGCCGTTGCGGATTTGCGCCGCCGCTCGCCGGCGTACCCTGCCGTCGTTGCTCCGGCCATCCTTTCACCACTTTGTCTAGTCCATATAAGCTGTCTTGGTCTGCTGGAGCTGGTAGGCTAGTCTAGGTACCCCGCTGTGGCCCGAGCTGGCCGGAGCGCCGTCGACCCGCGCCGCCGTCCGCCGCCGTGCGTCGCCGCCGGTCAAGACCACGCTATTTTCTTGCATTTTGCCCACCGTTGAGTCCGCGCTGCAGAGTTGAGTCGATTGAGTGCCGTAGTGTCACCGGAGACCTCACCGCCGGCGAGATCCCGTCGGCCGGCGACCGGTGTTCGCGATGTTTCACTGACGTGTGGGACCCATGGTGACGTCAGCATGACATTAGCACTGACGTCAGCACAGGTTCGGTCTGGGTACACAGAGTCGGGTGTCCGTAGCGAAGTTCAGTCGCTGGGTACACTCCGGGTACGCGTAGTGTTTTCGGTTCGATTAATTTTTAAGAATGAATTTTCCAGATTTCTGATTAAACCTTTGAAAATTCATAACTTGCTCATTTTTCATCCAAGTGAGTTGGTTCAACTTGCAGTATTTTTCTTATGTGATGATCTATGCATGAAAAATATGAAATGTGGAATTTGTGATACTTTTTTGTATAGCTTTATTTATCTCTATTAATTGCTTTTATCTTAGAAAATACATAAGTAATTCTCTGTTGCTCAGAAAAATCTGAGACCAAGTTTGTTTGTCTTCTTATGTCATGCTCTATCTATGAAAATTGTTATAAGGTTATATCATGTGGAAAGTTTGCTCTGTCTAGTTATGGTGCCTATTTCCATGTGATGATAAATAATTCATAATAAATAATATATAAGGAATTTGTGCATGAAACTTTTTGGAGAGTGTTTTTATGACAATCTAGAGTTAATTATGTTCTGAGATCTGTTGTTTGATATACTTTTATGTACAAAGTATTTTAGGCCCATTAAATTGTGCTGCCTTGTCATTTTTGTGTAGGATAAAGTACTTACTGTTTTGAATTGAAATTTTTATGGTAATCTTTATTTGGTATGATTAAGCTCCTGTATGTTTTACAGAATTTTCTGAGTAGTCTAAAGTTAAGTTGTAGTTATACCCTGATTTCTTTTAATTATAAATAAGGCTTTAAAGTTATCATTTCATGTGTGTAAAAATGCTTTTATTGCTATTTGTGATATGTGTGATCTGCTTTTGGTTTTGGTTCAGTAGAGTGTAGTGTGCAAAATAATGGTTGTTTATAATTCCCTATAGTATGCGAGTAAATTGTAATGCGAGGCTTATTTGGAAAATTGTCGGTAGAAGAGAATGGAGATGACATGTGCTTATCTTATATGTTTCGAAATCATATCATTCATCTTAGCTGAGCATTCATTTACCATCAGTATCAGCATTGTATTTCTATGTATCTGTGGTATTCATACGCACTATGCATCATACAGGATCATCAGAGCTCGAAACGGTAGTTCCTGGAGCACAAGCAGAGGAAGGCCAGCAGGAAGCTTTGGTTCGGGAAGCAGCAGCAGAAGAGGATCCCGAGGTTGATCTTCCGGAGTGTCCCGACCACCAGCCTAGCTCTTTCCTGAAAGGCAAGCCCCGGAGCATTCTCCCTGTGGTTTGCAAAATATCTAACTTCAGTCCTTTACTTGTTGATGCATTAAGTTATTGGCGTTGTTTTATACCGTTGCTGCATTACTTATATTCCTTGCCACTATTTATACTTCAACCCTATTAGGTTCAGGTACGAATATATGCTTAGCCTTGCTTAACTAGAGCGGTAGAAGTCGGGTGATTTCCTGTCATCCGCGAGTTATAGGTGGTGACTCAGAATGGTTGGATACATTGTTATCTTGGATAACCATGTGGAGATAATAAATCGAGACCGGGCGGGATTGGTGTTGAGACTGAACTCGAGGTTTGGTGTGGTTATCCCATTTGTGTCGAACTAGGACCCCGTCCGTTGTACGTCCTCAAGTCATATTGAATTTATGCCTCACATTTAGCTGGAAGGATAAGTCGTTCCGACCGCGAAGCCTAATTTTGATTTGGGCCGGGAGTCGACCTGCTGTACGCGTCGTATTGGTGAAGATGGGGGACCACAGGTTACGCGGAGAGTAAGTCCGAGTTCAGGGTCGCCCTGAATAAGGCAGCCGGGCGGTTTCTGGATACGATGGTACCTGTTGATCCCGCGCTTTCCCTGAATTGAATGTCGGTGATCTGTAGCTCACCTTAGCGGGTGAGTGTGGTTTGTGTGAGGAATACCCGCCAGCTGGTTAGTAATCGATTATAATCGCCATTGTTCCTGGACAGTGAACACTTGACTTGAGCAGCGGCATCGTAGTAAGAACTTGAACAAGAGATGAGATGGTTGAGCTCTCAAACTGGAAAGATACTCAACCGGAATTGGTTACTTTCTTGTTGAATAATTATTACCATGCTTGTTTAGTACAGGTGCTAATGTAGCATGATAAGTTTAATCAGATTAAAATACATTGCTAGAAGGTTCTTATTAATTGTTTCTTAATGTAAGCCTTTTCGCAATTAAATGAGTCAGCTATCCTACTTATACAGCCTTGCATACTCCTTGGAGTCACTTTATTTTAGTTTATGACGGGTAAGTCTAGCTGAGTACATTCTCGTACTCAGGGTTTTATTTCCCATGTTTTTGCAGATGGTGAGATGTTTTATGGCTATTGTCAGAACTGCTTCTATCCCGCTTTGGGAGATGACTAGACCTTGGGCATGGTCACTCTTCTCTACTTGATGCTTTTGCTGGATGTTGACCAAGGGACTGGCACTGTATTTGAACTAAGTGCGTGTGTGGATTTGAACTAAATTGCTTCTGCTTCATTTTGAAATTTTAACTTGGTTTGTAATAACTTTATTTGAACTCCGATGATTTAAACTATGTACCTGTGAATGGGAACGCTAAACTATTACGATCTTGGTCGTGCCGGAAATAATTTGAAATCCTTCGAGATTTCGGTATGACTACCGGGTTTATTAGGTCTCAATCATGTAGCCTGCCATCCTAATGGCAAATTATGTGCTTGTGCTCTAATAAATTGGTCGGTTCTGTCACAGCGGGCAAGGCGCAGTCCACCTCCTTGGATCTCGCCGGAGGCGAGTCGATTTCACCGGGGCAGATCCAATAGGGGAAGACACTAGGATGGATGGAGGAGGCGCTGTTGTAGTGGATGGAGGAGCCACAAGGTGGTGGAAGAGGGTATTTTAGGTGGAGGGTGTGCAGGTTGTTGGCGTTTCTTAGCATCACTACTAAAGATAGACTATAAATCTATCCTTAATAATAATACTAGAAATGTAAGTTGACATTCCTAACCACCATTACTTCAGAAAGGTAATCCTAGGCCCTTAACGACACCGGTCTAGGTAATACAGTCTGGTAATAATAGTTAGAAGTGCCGGATTGGCCTTCCTAACCATCATTACTTACGATATACAAAACTGTGGCACGGCACCTTAGGGTGCACAAGAATTACAATCCTTAAGTAACGGTACTTAGGTACGCCAATCGATAGCTCAGTACAAAATAAGAATAAATCTGCAAGCGCACAGAACTATCATTGTAGCATTTCAACCCGTGAGTATTCAAGGGTGTCGTATTTATAATTTCCCGTAGAAGGTCATGTTGAATGCATCTAGCTTTGATACAAACATGATTACTTATTGAATGCATAGGTAGACATAGCATAAACAAGGGTAAAAATAGGTTCTCAAGATAGTGGACACACACATCGGAGCAACCTCAAGGATAAAAGATAAATAAAGAAATAAAAGAATAACTATATGAGCAGGCATTGGTCATATACAACCATGCGAAGAATAGCAGTTACCCGAACGTGGGGGAGTGCTAGGGATGGATAGGGCTGTCACCACCTGCCCACCTACCCCTCTACCCATGGTGCACCGACATATCCGCTGATCTCGGCATACCCGAGCACCACGCTCGTGTAACTGGAAACAACTCCTAACCTCCTGGGACCCCAACCCTTTGGATTGATAGGCTCGGCTAGGAGTAACCATGACAGCACAACAGACCATTATCCCATCCTTAGTTCTTCCTCTATTCATACTAATTTGATGAACGATGAAGAACATTGATGAACATATAAAGAACATAACACATAGACTATGAACTAGTTTATATGTTATGAACATAATATGAGCACAACTAGACTCTAATTCATATGCATAGTCATATAAATAAGATAAGAACTTGCTCATAGAGGAGAATTGATCTATATTCATACCAAGATGTTCTTGATTCCTCCAAGGAGACAAGCTCACCTTGATAGCTTTGCCTTGCTCAACTACTAGTACTAAACTAAAGAGAACAAGTGTAGAATGTGAGGTGTAGTGCTCCAAATGATGGTGTGTGTATTGAAGGGTGAAGGAGCTCTCTATTTACAGCTCAAGTAGGATGGTTCGGGCGTCTCCCCAGTTGGAAGGAGGTGAAACCGCCATGGGGGAACCGACCCACGCACCGTCTGAGAAGGCTGGGCCCGGGAGGTCCCACCAGGGTGGTTGGTTCCTCCCTGGGCCTGGACCTCTCTCGTGGTTACGGTCAGGCCCAGGTATGCACTGAAGGTGGGCTTCTCTATTTTCTTGGTTTGCGCCTTTCCTAAATACGCCTTTCAGAAGTGCACTTTCTTGTACATTTTGTGTATTTCTATGTGTTAGACCTGCATGTCACATATACAACAAAACTCGTGAAAAGATTAGGTGAAAGCCCTACCTTTTATTTATTTTTAGTATTCAAATGATGTTGGTAATTAGAGGCTAAGGATCGCCAACAACTCCCCCACACTTGGTCTTTCATGAAGGGTTATGAGGATGCTACGCTAGCCAGAAAACAAAACTTTTCTACCTCATAAACCAGGATCTACTGCTAGTTACAGGTCATGGGATTACCACTAGACACGCGGATGCAGCAGAAGATGACTCGATGTGGTCGTATGCGTCGCAGCAGGTAGTGCAGTTGTGTGGTCGTCCGTCACGTCAATCCCCTCGTGCGGTTCATCCCAGTGCTCCAGATGCAGCACCTCCGAGGTATCCCACACCTACAGGAAGAAGCGATGCACCTCCGAACTGCTAGGTCCGCGAGGAACGGAAGGCGCGAGCATGGGAAGGGCGACAGTGGCTGTTAAAGGCATCCAACCCTGATCACGCGCCCTACCCCTTGCTTATATAGGCATCCCCAATGAGCTCACAACTTGGAGGCCCATTAGTAACCCTAAGCCTTGTCTAATTCGGGTCCAACCTGAATTAGGCTTCCAGCCCCTTAAGCGTGCGACCCTATGGGTTCACGCACATATTGACATGGGCCGAGTACTCCTACTTGCCCAATAGTTGACCGCGGCCTCTAGCAAGGCGTGACAACTCCTATGTGCACGCAAAGATCATATCAGATGAACCACTACGACCATATACAAGTTATTCCCTTTGCCACTCGATATATGGTTCAACTCGTGGGTTAACACTTAACCCAAGCACGGCCATGCATTTGTTGATCCAATCACTTGAGTGATCCAGTGATATCTCTCTCGAGTAGAGAGGGGCAAATTCCATCTTGATTGTCTATGTCTCATAGCATGCTTCCCGACCACCCGAAGACTAACTTTATAACTACCCAGTTACAGAGTAGCATTTGATAGTCCCTAAGTAGGCCGTTTCACATCTTGAGTACATACCACTATCTCAGGTCTAAGGATATAATGTATATGATGTGAATAGAGACTTTCTCTTATCGGGTCAGTCCAGCCTACATGTCTCACATGTGCCCACATTATTAGTTTGACATCTTCATGTCCAAGACTTGTGAAACATAGCCATCAACTAATACATGTGCTGGTCTAATATTCAAGTATGTTCTCACAAGAATGCCGACCAGGGACAACTTTAGAATAACCATTCAAGTAATTGAGTTCCACAAACAATTCACATAATTGCCAATCAATACAAGTTGTCTATAACGGATATTCAATGAACACTTTATTAATCATGGATACAATTGGAATATCATCATCTCATGATTAGCTCTAGGGCATATTCCCAACACTTTTCTCATCCTCGAGTAAAGTGCTAAGGACCAAATGGGTTCATCTTCCTTGTCAAAAGAATCTGCATACAGATTATTCCAAGCTTCACCTGGATTTATGAACTTTAAAGTGTCTACCAAGTCAACTTGGATAATTGAAATGTGGAATAGCCTGGATTCAAATCCTCTTACTCTGTCCCTGCATGGAAACTTGGGTTTTTGTATGATTCTTGAAAAATTAAAGATAGCTTATGTTCCTTGAACGATTCTCTCAAGTCGCTCATATTTGTAAGTGGTTCCTCACCAAGGCATGAGAAGGTGATGCCTTCGCTTGATCATCCTACCTCTAAAAAGGCTTATCTAGAGCTTTTGGGTAGGAATGAGATTTGATGAGGCATACTTACTCTGCATGTGTTGTCGAGTCAATCCTCAAACTATACCGGAGGGAGTGCGCCATACCCCTAGATCAGAATGTGCATGTGTGTGGAAGAGTATGATGGGGAAACCTAATTGTAACACCCCGGCCCAGGGCTTAATAGGATTAATAGGATACTCATACTAATAAGTTGCAACTTCTTTTTCGGAAGCCCATCACTAAAGAACTCTAAGGTTAAGCGTGCTTGGCCTGGAGCAATTTAGGGATGGGTGACCGACCGGGAAGTCTTCTCGGGTGCGCACGAGTGAGGACAAAGTACGCAGAAAAGACTAGTGTTGGTCTGTGAGGACAGTCTATGTCCTAGATAAGCGGCCAGATGTAAGCGGGCCCGGCCTCGAGGAGGCGGGACGTTACAAATGGTATCAGAGCCGACCCTTGCGGTTTCACGGGCGCTTGTGTCAGTTGCGCAGGCATGGTGTGCATGTCTGGTGTGGATCCGGAGTGGCCACACAGCATGACACATGCGCTGGCACTAGACACACGGACATGGCCAAAAGGGGACGTTCCAGGCCTGGGGTTGACCGACGAGGACGTCGGTCTCTTAAGGGGGTGAGTATGTAACACCCCGGCCCAGGGCTTAATAGGATTAATAGGATACTCATACTAATAAGTTACAACTTCTTTTCCGGAAGCCCATCACTAAAGAACTCTAAGGTTAAGCGTGCTTGGCCTGGAGCAATTTAGGGATGGGTGACCGACCGGGAAGTCTTCCCGGGTGCGCACGAGTGAGGACAAAGTACGCAGAAAAGACTAGTGTTGGTCTGTGAGGACAGTCTATGTCCTAGATAAGCGGCCAGATGTAAGCGGGCCCAGCCTCGAGGAGGCGGGATGTTACACTAATTTTAACTCTTTTTGATACTCCATGCATCATGATTCTCCCTTGAACAAGACTTAGAAGGATATGGGCTATAGAGATTTTATCATCATTTTTTTTGAATGGGTATTTGAATTTTCTTTCCCGTTTATTTCTTATGCCCCTTGGCATAGTTTTTCTTCTTTTTTTTCACATAGCCCCATATCCGTTATTGGCATATGAAAAATTTTTGAAGGAGATATCATGATGATAAATGGATGGAGTAGAACTTGTAAGAGGAATGTGTGGTTTGTTAAGGTGAGAACCAGCATTTTTATTTGGTGGAGTAAGTTGCGCAACTCTCAGTGTAAGAGTTGGCATATTTTTGGTGGATGGATGAAAAGCATGTTGTGCGCAACTCTCAGTGTGAGAGTCGGCTTTATTTGGTGGGTGCAAGTGAATTCTGATCTTGGAGGCATGAAACATCTCTCAACAGCGGTCATAAAGTATGACCAAACTCAACACAAAGTAAGCAGCATGTGTGGAAGGTTTCATCATATAGAAACATGTATGGCCTTGGTAGGTATTTGCTAATCATTCAAGGAACAAGCTATTGATTTTTTGTTTTTGTAAAATAAATCCCAAGTACTTTGCAAGAACAAGCAAGCATCATGTCATCCTACTATATCTCACCGTCAATTACTTAGATAAAATGGGGTCCCTAAACAGTGTTCATAAATCTGTAGGAATATAAAAAGTATGTGAAAGGGGGAAAAGTTGCACAAACCAAAATTTGATTTTTGTTGTGCAATCAAGCTGGAGAATCCTCCCCCACACTTGTTTTCTTCCCTGTCTTTGTTAGTCACAAATATATATAGAGAAAACAAGTGCATAAGATAAACAAAGATAAAATTTTATTCATTGATAACTTTTGAATAGGCACATTACAAAGTAAGGGAAATGCTTGGAAAAAGAAAAGATCATGAAAGGAAAAGTGTGCCTAAACAACAACTCGTGCAGTAGGTGTGTTCTAAAGATCTTCAATGAGATATCCAACACCTAGGGCTTCAGCGACCTTTCTAAGTCTAAGGTTAAACTTGAAGCGAAACTTATTGACATCATCGCTGAGATCCCTAATCTCAGTGTTCTTTGCTTCTAGTTCATCCTCTAAAACCCTCAGTACAGCACGCAAGCTAGCCTGCTCAGCTTTAAGATCAGCGAGGACACTAGGATCATCCTCTTCATCGCTGCTTTCATACTGTCCTGCACAACATTTGATGGACGGCTACGGCAAGTGCCTTCTAATCCTAGGAAAGGTGCCAGAGGACTCTGCCCCCTTGGCCTTGCCAGCCAACTTGTCACCAGCATGACTTCTAGGCCAACTACCGCTAGGGGTCTTCCTCTTGAGACCTACAGCGCTGGTGGTAGGATGGGCAGCAGTTCTTTTGTTCTTGGCGCCACCTACAGGCGCATTGGAGGGTGTTGGCACGATTGCTAAAGGCCTCCTTTTCTCAACACGGACTTCCTCCCTTGCTAAGGAACTCTCTTGGTAAGGTGCTATGTCTAGGTTTGCTATGGCCTTTGGAGCATTGATCAGCAAGAGGGCATAGCTAGACATGGTCAGCACTAGGATATGGGAGAGCTTAGCAAGCTTTGCAAGAGGGAGAAGAGAAATGGTTGGTGTGAAGAGAGGAGAGGCCTATGGGGGGTTTTATAGTGCTACCGTGGTCTCTGACTAGGAAACAACTTAATCGTAACCAAGGACGCGATGCTGGAGGGATCAGAGGCAGGCACGAAAAAGATCGGCGCGATTCGGCGTAGCCAGGGGGCGGCCGGTCTCGGGGGCGGCCGGTCCCGAGGGCGGCCGGTCCCTTGGGTCCACCTGCCAACCTCCGGCTTTTGGCCAGGTGCTCCTCTGTCTGCGTGGATCTCTATCCGGGTTGCGATCAAACATGATGCGCGGTGAATCAGAGTGATAGTGTGTGTGATAGAGTGTAGGATATGAAGGATATTCATGAAAATATGTTCAAGATCACACTATCATGCATTTATGAGGGAATAATCCCATGATCACAAAGATTCATGTGCATAAAAAAGAAAAGAACATAGGTGGCATTTGAGACATATCATAAATGCAACATTAGCACCAAGTCAACATTTATTCATAAAATATAATTTTTTTAGAGCATAAAGAATTTATTCAGGCATTTATTAGAGATAAAATAAATTACTAAAATTATTTAAAGAAAAAAAATTAAGGATAACTACCAATTTACCTTCGGCAAGGGCTCACCTTTTAAAGTCCGTCGAGCAGGACTTTTCTTCCTTCATTGTTTGCTTGATGATGGTACATTCGTCGTGGGAGAAGCGGACGGTTGCACCTGCTTGGGCCTCCACACTTTCTGAGTAACCTTGGGCGGTGTAGTAGTATCTTTAGTTTTTCCCTTGGGTTTCCACACCGTCTTCTTCTGTGAAGGTTTGGGGATTTCCTCCCTCTTTTCTTGTGTTTTCTTTTTAGGAGCCATTTTCTTTTTTTGCTCCCTATTGATATTTCTTTTGGGAGCCGCCTCTTCTTTTGGCTCTGGCTTTTTCATTGATTCTTTTGATATTTTTGATATATTTTTAAAATGTTGAGGTTGAATCTCAACTTCCTTGATACCTTGGGGGTTCGGCCCATAACGGATGTGTATCATGTTGCATTCTTCCTGACAGTGAGGCCTGAATTCAAACTTTTCTTCTTGGCCATTATTTTGAAGCGGATTTCTCCAGCTCCAACATCAATTTGTGCTCCTGCCGTACTCAAGAATGGCCTTCCCAGGATGAGTGGTGTTTCTTTGGTGAGCTCCATGTTGAGCAACACAAAATGCACTGGGACTTAATATCCTCTAATTTTGACAGGGATGTCTTGCACAATCCCTGCTGGGTACCGAATTGAGGAGTCGGCCAACTGGAGTGTCATGTTGGTGGGCTCCAAGTTGGTGAAGTTCAGTCTATCAAAGACTAATTTTGGCATGACGCTTACGCTCGCCCCAAGATCGCACAAGGCATGGTTGAATTGCTGGGTGCCAATGGAGCATGTGATCGTGGGGCACCCAGGGTCTTGCTTCTTTTTGGGTAGATGATTGAGTATAGCTGCGCTACACTCTTCTGTTAGCTTGACAACTTCTGTGGATGGTAATGGTCGCTTGTTGTTGATTATGTCCTTGATGAACTTGGCATAGGACGGGATGTGCAAGACATCCATCAGCGGGGCACTGACATGTGTCTTCTCGACCATTTCCATGAAGCGGAGGAACTGCTCATCTCCGGCCTTCTTCCTCCTCAATCTTGTGGGGAAGGGTAGCATCGTGGTGTCCACATAGTTTTCTGGTGTCGGCTCATCTTCTGCGGGTTCTTCTTGTGGATCAACTGACTCAACCGGTGTTTCCTCCTTCTACCATGAAGTCCTTCATGTCTTATGGTTAGGATGTGGTGGATCACGAGTGGTCTTAACCCCTCTCGTGGTCACCAAATTAACATTTTCAACAGAATTATCAGGATTAACAGCGGACTTAGTAGCGGAAGCAAGCTGAGCGATCTGGGTTTCTATTCTTTTATTGAAACTTAACTGATCTTTAACAGATAAGGACAGGCTATCAAGCTTGGTATTTATGTTTTCAAACATTTTATCATTAAAAGAAAGCTTTTTGGTAAGGTTTTCATTTATTTTAGCCTGACCTAAAACAAGATCTTTTAACGAAGGTTGGGAGGAATTAAAACTTGAATTAAAATTGGAAGAATTACCTTGGGGGCGGTTCTGATTGTTCCACCCATTACCTGTTTGCTGATGTTGGCGAAACCCGTTGTTGATGAACGACACTTCCTCCTAGGTTTTGGGACAGTTGTTCCCTGAATGGCCAACATCTCCACAGTTCTCACACATCATGTGTGAGTCTATAGCTTGGATGGTGCTGGTGGCAGGATCAGTGGCACATCCCTCAAGCTTCTTCATTAGTAAGTCTATTTTTGCGGCAAGCAGATCCGTCTCCTTCACGGTGTGCATGCCTTTTTGTGTTTTGCGCCCTTCTCCCCAACTCTGGTTGGCTACCATCTTCTCAATCAGTGTTGTGGCACTGTCAATGGTGAGGGAGAGGAACGCACCTCCAACAGCGGCATCGACGTGCCCCTTGGACATGGCCGTGAGGCCTTCATAGAAGTTTTGCAGCACGAGCCAATCTTCCATCCCATGGTGGGGACAAGCCCAGATGTACTCATGGAGCCTTTCCTAAGCCTCAGGAATGGACTCGAGTGAAGTCTGCTGGAAGGTTGATATCTTCTCTCTCAGAGCATTTGTTTTGCTCATGCGGAAGAACTTCACGAGGAACGCCGTGGAACATTTATCCCACGTGTTGACTGCTTCCTTGCTCTAGTAGAACCGTTGCTTTGCCTTTCCTGAGAGGGAGAAGGGAAACAAGTAGAGCTTAATGCTGTCAGGTGCAACATCTTTGATGATGATTGTCTCGCACAGCTCAAGGAAGTTTTGAGATGCGCGTTTGCATCCTCACTTGGCAAACCGCATAACTGGTTCACCTGCACCATCGTGATTAGGCCAGTGCGGAGCTCAAAGTTTCCATTCCTGACATTGACAGTAGGCCCAACGGGCACGTTGGCAATAGCGGGGGTGGAGTACTCGCGGAGTGACTTGGCCATGGTGGTCCAAGCGGATGGTGCGGAAGTGACCGGTTCGTCTGCCAACGGAGTAGTAGAAGAAGAAATAGTACGAGTCCTTCTCTTCCTTAGGAGTGCTTTCGGATCGTTGAAGAAGTTTTTTGGCAAGTTGAAACTGCTCATACACTATCCTGTTTTCATTCCAACATTGGAAGAAAACAGCAAAGTTAGCCTGTTTAAACTATGGCTACCAATGCTTATTTTGTAATCAATGTTTATGCCAATGCTAGATGTTTGCATTTTTCTTTTGTCCTCTCCGGCAACGGTGCCAGAAATGCTTGTTGGCGTTTCTTAGCATCACTACTAAAGATAGACTATAAATCCATCCTTAATAATAATACTAGAAACGTAAGTTGACATTCCTAACCACCATTACTTCAGAAAGGTAATCCTAGGCCCTTAACGACACCGGCCTAGATAATGCAGTCTAGTAATAATAGTTAGAAGTGTCGAATTGGCCTTCCTAACCATCATTACTTACGATATGCAAAACTATGGCACAGTGCCTTGGGGTGCCCAAGAATTACAATCCTTAAGTAACGGTACTTAGGTACGCCAATCGATAGCTCAGTATGAAATAAGAATAAATCTGCAAGCGCACAGAACTATCATTGTAGCATTTCAACCCGTGAGTATTCAAGGGTGTCGTATTTATAATTTCCCATAGAAGGGCATGATAAATGCATCTAGCTTTGGTACAAACATGATTATGTATTGAATGCATAGGTAGACGTAGCATAAACAGGGGTAAAAACAGGTTCTCAAGATAGTGGACACACACATCGGAGCAACCTCAAGGATAAAAGATAAATAAAGAAATAAAAGAATAACTATATGAGCAGGCATTGGTCATATACAACTATGCGAAGAATAGCAAATAACATCTAACTTATAAGACTAGAGTTAGGACTAAGTCTGGGATGATAGGGAGATCCCCGCAGCTGGTCTGCCAGTCGATAGAGACTTTACGAACTCCTACTCAATACCCGAATGTGGGGGAGTGCTAGGGATGGACAGGGCTGTCATCACCTGCCCACCTAGCCCTCTACCCATGGGGCACCGACATATCCGCTGATCTCCGCATACCCGAGCACCACACTCATGTAATTGGAAACAACTCCTAACCTCCCGAGACCCCAACCCTTCGGATTGACAGGCTCGGCTAGGAGTAACCATGACAGCACGACGAACCATTATCCCATCCTTAGTCCTTCCTCTATTCATACTAATTTGATGAACGATGAAGAACATTGATGAACATATCAAGAACATAACACATAGACTATGAATTAGTTTATATGTTATGAACATAATATGAGCACAACTATACTCTAATTCATATGCATAATCATATAAATAAGATAAGAACTTGCTCATAGAGGAGAACTGATCTATATTCATACCAAGATGTTCTTGATTCCTCCAAGGAGACAAGCTCTCCTTGATAGCTTTGCCTTGCTCAACTACTAGTACTAAACTAAAGAGAACAAGTGTAGAATGTGAGGTGTAGTGCTCCAAATGATGGTGTGTGTATTGAAGGGTGAAGGAGCTCTCTATTTATAGCTGAAGTAGGACGGTTCGGGCGTCTCCCCAGTTAGAAGGAGGTGAAATCGCCTTGGGGGAACCGACGCATGCACCGTCTGAGAAGGCTAGGCCCGAGAGGTCCCACCAGGGGGCGGCCGGTCCCCTGGCTGGGCCCATTGGCCACCGCCTTCGGGTGGTCGGTTCCTCCCTGGGCCTGGACCTCTCCCGTGGTTACGGTCAGGCCCAGGTATGCACCAAAGGTGGGCTTCTCTATTTTCTTGGTTTGCGCCTTTCCTGAATACGCTTTTCCGAAGTGCGATTTCTTGTACATTTTGTGTATTTCTACATATTGGACCTGCATGTTACATATACAACAAAACTCATGGAAAGGTTAGGTGAAAGCCCTACCTTCTATTTATTTTTAGTATTAAAATGATGTTGGTAATTAGAGGCTAAGGATCGCCAACACAGGTGGAGCTGTAGTCGGGAGAAGGAGCCGATGTGGGGGAGCTTGCTCGCCGCTAGCCATGGAGGCGTCCATGGCCGCGCGGGGCGCCATGAGGGAGTGTTTGCCAGTGTGGGGGAGAAGATGCTCAAATGGACAAACTTTTTTATTATTTACGAAACGGGGTGGCTAGTGGACGTGGTGTCCGATTGGTGGGACGTCTATTTCCAGCATTGCTGAAACGTTTGTGAACACCGTACCCTCAGCTCTAGAAATATGCTTTATATATCCGTCTCTCTGGAAGAGCCGCACAAGGACGCTCGCGTCACTCCTACACGAGCGGCTCGGGCGACTCGCGAATCCTAGCAGCCACCGCAACAAATCACCGTGGCCCTGCCCTTGTTGCTGCCGGAGGGGGCAGCCGGGAGTTCCGCGTGCTTCCCTGGGATGGTGGCAACGAGATGCTCTGCTAGGAGGGTCGCGAGTTCGTCTATGCGGGGATGACACTTGGTGGCCAGAATGGCGCCGCGACTAGACACGGTGAGCGTGCGCGGTCGCACTCATGGATATGCGATGGGCGGCGTCATGGCCTGGCGCTTCTGGAAAGGGGTCAGTCGGTACCCATGACGATGGTTGTGATGGCGGCGATGCTTCTCTACCTATCCCCCACATGACTTTACCTGCCGCATCGATGGGGACGTCCATGGTTGTGGTGGTTTCGACGTTCACAGTGGGCAGCTCATCCGGGGCGTCCTCTCCGGGTGAAAAACCAACACCAGTGTCTCTGGTTGGGCGATGATGACGTCTTTGATGTCATTTTCTCATTGGAGACACCACTTTTTGGAAAATCCCGTGAGTTGTCAGCCTTGGTGCAGGCACCGAGTTGGTGGTTCCTTTGCACATGCACCAAGTGTTTCGTGTCGTTGCCAGGTTATAATACGTATGCGAAGTTTTTAATGGTGGTCGGTGTCCTACGACCTTTTAGTATCCTTACTAGGTTTGACATACCTGTTTTGGTGGCAATTTCTCTGACTTGGTGGTCTCACCGAGCAAGTCATAGTTTCTTGTTGGAGATGTAATTTTTCTTTTATGTTTAGTTATACTAGTGTTGTCAGGTGATATATGTCTTACTTGTATTATTGGCTAATTATGCCCCGATGCATCCTTGATAGAGGATAATTAAAACCGAAAATATAATTTTCTTTATTAAGAAAACATTACCGGAACTTAAAAGTTGTTTAAATGTAAACAACGCGCAGAGGAACACTATGTTGATTACCCCATTCCTTCACTTTCTGATTTTCTCGGCCTCCAACAATGCCGCTTTCGGCCCAACACCAACGCTCCCATGAGGCCGTCGTTACCATGGGCCCAGAAAGTGCCCGGCTGCTAGGGCTGCCTGAAGCGCCTTTGGCTGCTGCAGCTTCTAAAAACAAAGTCATTTCTACATGTCTCTAAAGTCTAAACTATGGTGTAGTCTGAGTTTTCGCCTCGATTGGAACACTTGCTAAGATTTTTGAACTCCTAAAACCATTTAAGTTACCTCCCCGCTCTGGTTAAAATGGATTTACAAGTGTTTTTTTGCCATTTTCAATTTACAAAAATTATAGTGAACACTTGCTAAGATTTGTTTAAAAAATACAAGTAATTTCACACCATTTGAAATTCTTCCTCCATTTCAAACTATAAGACGCCTTAACTTTTTTTTCTAGACATATAAGCTTTTCTATGGGCTTCAAATATATAGTAAAATAATGTATCTAGAAAAGTTAATATGTCGTATAGTTTGGAGCTGAGGCAATATATACTATGAAAGTATTTATTATAGAAAATCTAAAAATATATGTTATCGTTAACTTGTAAATTTTTTAAAAATTTGATGGTCAAATATAAATTTTTTCCTTAGTACAAAGCTAACATAGCATGTAAAAAACCGGAAGGAGTATATATAGATTATTGTTCAGCATATCCATCTACACTTCCTGTTTTTTCTATACTATAAAATAACTTTGTTGTTCTTTTACAACTCTACAGGCTCCAACGAACCTCTATACTAGTTCAGCTTAGCTTATCCACTTCTCGGCACTGCATTACAGCTTTCCATTTGTCTTTATATATTTTGCTAATTTCCTTTCCATTTCTTCTTGTTTCCTAGGACAATGACACAAGATGTTTCAAAAAAAAAAGGACAATGACACAAGAAAGGGCTAATCAACAACGTCAGTGCTGCTGGAGAACAAGAGCACAAACAAGAAGATCAGCGGAGAATCTAGCAAAGGCTGGGAAAAGGGTTTCTCAACAAACGATCCAGTTCAATCATTGCACGAACATCGTCATCGTCATATCAACCCTACTACCTTTCGTTCGTCACCAGACTCTTTATTTTTTTGATGAAACACCAGACTCTTTATTTCTGCTGGCTGCTTCTTGTTCTTCATTCAGATTCCTTGTTCATTCAGATACAGATTGTTTTGGTTCATTCAGACAATCAGACTGCTCAAAAGAATAATAGGGATTCATCATACAGCTGGCCTCTCCACCTCCACTGTTTAATATTGCAGCCAGGACACCGGTCCTAATACTATTGCCCCACACGTCATTTTGTAAGATTACACGAATATTGGTCGATGTTTACTGAAAACATTGAAAACTCTGCAAGCAGCAGAAACTTTAGTGTATATCTCTAAGTTTCCTTCGATCTTATCACAACAATGCTATGCTTGTATTATATCCATGGGTGCATTCATACATCATGTATACCGTCAAATAGAGACAAGTCATTTTTTTGTTAAAAAAAATTAGTCGAGTATATAGAAAATAATATCAACATTTTTGTCTCCAAATATGTTCAGTACAAAAATATAACCTATAATTAGTCTAATGACACTTAATCGGTATTATAAATGTTAGTTTCTTATAAATTTGGTCAAATTTGAAGTGAGAATTGCATTATCTTTTTAGACAGAGGCAGTATATCCAAGTCAACCGCTCATGAGGAAGCAAAGCAAGTAAGCAACCGTGCTCTCATCTCATAGGCCACATGAAAACTTGATGAAGTCATGTGATGTGATGCAAATATACTATTCTAGGGCTGTGAGGTGGACTTCCATTGCCATTGGTTCAAAATCACAAAGAAGGTGTGCAGGAGGCACCCAACTAACCTATAGTGCTGTATGTCTCATTGCATCCCTTCAATCTTCTCATTGCTGATATACTCCCCATGCAAGACAGATGGCCATTGCAGTTTTTCTCCAATTTAATTACAGTCCTAGCTAGTATTGCTTGACTTTGCTTTGGCCAATGTGTGATGGTCAAATTTCCCTGGCAGCAGATTCTGTGGGTTCACCTACTTTACCTGCGGACTTTTTTTTTCTGGCACACTCCCTCAATTAACATTTGGTAATAAGCTAAGGTTCTAATCTTTCACATGTCATGGTCACATACCTTCAAGTCGATGTTATTCAGATATTGGACTGAGAGATTCACAAGGATGGATGTAATAAAAAATTAACTACTGTATCCTGTTAGCTAGGATAGTTGCGGTACCCTAGCCCACTGAATAGTGAATACTGATGGATCCAAATTCAATTGGCAAATGTAATTATCAGGGTACATTTACATACATAATCTCCTATCAGGAATAATATATCCGTCTCTGTGATGCATGCATGGATCTGGCCGTGGTTTAGCTGGGCAAGAAAGGATGTTAGAAAAGACAAGGGCCAACATCTCAAAGGCTCTAGAAGAACTGACCAAAGCTCAGCTTCAGTTATTTATTGGTTCCCAGTTGCCATTGACAAAACAAAATGTCTGTGCACAACTGCATCAGCAAACAAAGCACAGCGTTATCCGATGGAGCTGTATTAAACTGCAAGAAAGAAGAGTTCAAGAGAGACCCAGTGTAGTTCATTCTCTGCCTCACAAACTCTGCTGCAGCATTTTTATTTTTGTGATTGCGAACACGTTCACACTAATGGGACTTATCATGAGATTTGTTTAAGCCCACTGTCATTGCAATAAACAAAACCCACTTAACTGACATAGAGAAGTCCAAGAAAAAATGTACTACTTTACCTTAAAGAATCTATATATTTCTTGTTTCAAAAAAGAATCTATGCTTTCACTGGCTGGAGTTTGGGTGTACGTTGCCAAAAGTTTTCACCAATAATCATGCATATAAAAAGAGATGAGAGATTATTTATTAGTATAAGTACACGGCGATGCGTGAATGAATGTTAATAAACAATTCCATCCCGGCCAACTGCATCAAGCAATTAAAATCATCTCCCAGCCTAGTAGGGACAGGATCTACCACCCATTTTTTACTCTCAACAATTCCCCATTGGCTGTTCTGACTTGACATAGGGAGGGATGCAATGAACAACACCAAGACACAACTGGTTTTTTTCCTAAAAAATGAAAAAAGATTAGGACAGAAACTAGAAGTTGACCCCATCATTTGTCCCAAGAAATGTCAGCAGATGAGCTTGCATCTGTGTGTATAAGTATTGGATTACCTGAGGCACAGGGTGGTTCAGGTGATAAGGAAGGTAGTGGTAGGAGGGTAGATGGAGAGGAAAAGGAAGGAGATGGAGAAGGGCAAGTCTGAGCTGAGGCTGGCCATGGAGGAGCTCCGTTTGTGCAGTCCAGTAGATGGGGAGGAGGAGCAGGTGCAGGTGCAGCAGGTAAAAGTGCATGAGCAGCCCAGGTCATCCACCATGGACCTCCTCTCTGTCTCCAAGCAGCTCATCCATGTCCTTGGTTCGTAACTGACTATGCTCTGTCATATGCAAGTTCTGTACTGAAAAATTTCCATTTTCAGTTGTGATTGTTTCGATTGGTTGTCACTTTGTCAGGTAGTTTCAGAAATCTAATGTCCTGATCAGTAGTCATCAACTGTTTTTATTTTTGTTTATATACAGTATTTTCTGTATTACTTTGTTCAGATAGGTTCCTGTGTTCAGGACAACGATGTGATGTTATTGTTCTGAATCTTACTGTGCATTGAACAAAGGAAAGGAAAATAGGTTGTTTCTGTATTCAGGTTCTGTGTGCATGTGTGGTGGGTCAGGTTTAGCATTCTTCATTGTGTTGTCATATATAGGATGAATTTGCATACACCCTTTATGCCCTGTTGGATTCTTGGAGGGAATGGATAACTAAATAAGTGGCCCAGAGGCATTTCACCTTTTTCTGTCATGATGCCACCAAATTGGACACGGAATTACCCTTGCAAAATGTGCAGGGGGAGGGGATTTTTAAATCTCCTTCTCATATTTCTTTTATTTAGGTTGGCATGCCATATGCCTTCCCAAATGTTTTCTTTTTCAGACATCAAAGTGCTGGTTACTAACTTGTTTTGGGGATGCCAAAGTAACATATTCCATTCAGCTGGTTTTTTTTTTTCATGTGCTACTCTGTCCACTATATATCTCTTTCTGAAAAATCAGACCAGATTAAACTGACAAACTCTGCCTTCTGTCGATAAAGATGAGATTGGACCGAGTTTGCTAGTCCTGAGGCAGGACATTC
This sequence comes from Bothriochloa decipiens, assembly GCA_023333625.1. Taxonomy (NCBI): domain Eukaryota; kingdom Viridiplantae; phylum Streptophyta; class Magnoliopsida; order Poales; family Poaceae; genus Bothriochloa; species Bothriochloa decipiens. The sequence continues at coordinate 2,608,123 of CM041643.1, read as the reverse complement.
AGCAAAATGTTCAGGTAACCCTTCTGCATTCCCAAGCTGCTCTGCAGTTGTCATCGATTCATGTGCATCTGTTCGAATCACTAACCTAGGACTGCCTCTCTGATCTCCCTATCGTAGATGTTACAAGATCTGCATGAAAGAGACTCTTCCAAATATGCAAGCTTGACGGCGATAGTTACCGAGGAAATGGAGCAAGGGACAGCAAAGAAGACCAAAAGCTGCACCAGAGCTATCATCTGGCTGTCTAGGGCGATAAATTTCTCAAAATATTTACTGGAGAAGCTGCTGAAAACACCTGAGTCGAGCCTGGAAGAGATTGTCGAAGAAGCCTATGGAAATACTCTGAAGCCATGGCATGGATGGATCTCATCAGCTGCTTATAAGGTATCAGCTGAACATCTATTTCGCATTCCCAGCTAGCAGAGTGACATTTCTGAATTTTTGTGTGTTTGCAGACACACTTCTTTGTGTTTATTTATATTTGTGACCATACTTGTTGAGCTCATTTTGCGATGAATTAGTGGGTTTGGTTTTGTTCACTGACCTAATCTGTTGAGCCTAGTTGTCAGGTAGCAGTGAAGCTCATCCCAGAAAGAGAATTCTTCATAGCACTGCTGATGGGTAACTGTCAAGACTTTGAGGATCTTGCAGAAGATGCCAAGACGTTGGCATATGCTGTCCAGCCCCTGTTAGAGGAGATCGATGCAATTTCGGTCAGGACTTCGAACTTCACATCTGTTTGCTAAGATTAATAAAAGCTGCAATTAAAGATAAGAATTTCTTGCTCATGCAGTCTATGGTTTGCAGGCTAAGCACAACTTGGAGAAGATGAAATCCTCCTAGGACACAAGGATTTAGCCGATCACCTGATGACTGTACATAGCTGCATACATGACCTGACCTTGCCTCGTTCTTGTAAAAGTGAAAGGTTTAATTTTGGGTTTCTGCTTGTATATTCGTAGATATACAAATCAAATGTGGAAAAAGATTGTGTTCAGTGTGTCCCTGCCCCTGTAGTTTTAGTGCAAGCATGTATACCCCGCATGACTCTGGCTCAGAGTCCCCTTCTAGTGACAGATTGAATAGTGCATGTTTTATTCGATTATTTTGAACGCAAATTAAGAAGAAAGCAAATAGAGAGTTTTAAAACGTGTGAAACGAGTCAGCTCGATTCATGCTTGCCGGGAGCCCGGGACCAACAACCGCCAATAATTTTTATGGTTCTTTTTTTTTTTTTGCGTTCCTTTGCTCTTTCTGGATGATACAAACTGAAGAAAGCATGCGTTGCACCTAATCTGTGGATCAGGATGAGATCATTCACCCACTTGCACTTCTGGTTTGTTTCTTAGCGTTGTTATTAATGTGTCTTGCTCGCTGGTCAGCACAAAGCTGCAAGACGTTTTTCCTCATTACAATATATAAATTACTGTTATCACAAAAAAAAATACTGGCGTACAATATAAATTACTGGAGTACAAAATATATTATATATATATTTGCACGTACTAATCTTATCTAGATATATATATATCTTGCAACTTTGGTCGCTGTTTGATGTTGACATGCAAAGCAGAAGCACGCAGAGACGGGTAAAATATAACGCAACTTGTGTTCAGACATCGTCACCCTATACGTCCTCGTCCATTATTTCTTCAATTGTAGTATTCTCGAATTTTTTTATCATTAATTTGGTAAATTCTGTTGAGTTGAACTAGAAAGTATTTTTTTTTTTGAAAAAGTATTGACAAGCACAAAAGTTGAGACCAGAAATCGTCACGGAAGGAAGGAGTCAACTTCAGATTTTTTTTTATTTTTAATTTTTTAAAAAAATTTATAATTTTAATTTTTTGTTTCGAAATATGACATAACTAGTCGGCCACAGTGGAAAAAACGCCCACTGTGTGGGCGTTATATGTGACGTGGCACAGGGCCGGCCGCCGCCGGTGCCGGCTTTTACGGGCGGCCCCCTGGCGCCCAAAAAACGCCCACGCAAGCGTGGGCGTTTTTTGGTGGCGAGGGGGCCGCCTGCAAAAGTGCGCGCTATTTTGCGAGCGGGCCTCGGAGCAGCCAAAAAATGCCCACTGTGTGGGCGTTTTTTGCGCGCCAGGGGGCCGTATGCAAAAGGAAAACGCCCGCCGCGCACTTGTGGGCGCATTTTTGCAGGCGGCCCCCTCGCCGCCAAAAAACGTCCACGCAGTGGGCGTTTTTTGGCGCCAGGGGGCCGCCCGCAAAAGCCGGCACCGGCGGCGGCCGGTGCTGTGCCACGTCACATATAACGCCCACACAATGGGCGTTTTTTAAAAAACGCCCACTGTAGGCGACTAGTTCTGTCATATTTCGAAACAAAAAATTAAAATTATAAAATTTTTTTAAAAAAATTAAAAATAAAAAAAAATTCGTCAACTTCATAGGTTGGTTTACATCTACCGTTTTGGGCTTCACTGTAGTTTTTGTTTTTTGAGAATTGGGCTTCACAATAGTGGGCCTTGTGGTCTGGCACATAGATCCAATTGAGACCGGGCCGGGACTGAATTTCTCTTTTCGTTTCTTTCTTTTGTTTGATCCTCTTTTCATTTCCATAATAACAATCTTTTTTAAATAGAGAGAAGAGGAAGCTATATGTTAGATCTAATATTCCTAAACATTTGTATGTTTCAACTGGCAGCAGATACACAGGTTGAATTCCTAATGCAGAATTGCAGGCTATCATCTGCATGTATAAGCACTAGTAACGCACGACAATCCAGCACTACATATATCAGATGGAAATGGTGTGGGAAAAAAAAAATCAAAGTGATGATGCACATATTCTATACTTCAATCTTGTTCTGCATGGGTGCAACGAGACAGCTGAAGATGCAACGATGACATGCTATTTGCACACTGTGCTGATTGCTGAAGACGACTGCCGAGAAAGAGGTGTCTGATTGGTCTTGCACCTGAGCGAGCGGTCTACACAACCCTGTACGAGGACTGTGACAACAGAGATGGTCAGTCAGGTCAGAACTCAGCTGCGACGACCCCAAGTTCCTAGCTATTCTAGCTCATCGATCGACGACACAGACCCAAGTCCATGCATTGCCCTTCATGCAGAAAGAAGGCCTGATGGTAATCATATGCCTATGTGCACACAGTGTAGGGCTAAGCTATCAAGCCAGCTACTCCTAGGTAGGCCTGCAGATTCAAAGTTTGTTGGATCCTATCTTGGGCCCAAGACCAAAAGCATGCAGGTACTGTAGTTGTTAGCTAGGCAGAGCAGTGACTCTCTCATCCATCAGTTCAGAGCAGCTGGGAGGCCATGAGGCTGATGCATGGATGCATTTTGCTGGTCAGTTAGCAGGAAGCCAAGTTGATGAGCAGGTAGCTGTGGACTTATGGTTTGCTCATATATGTATCCATCACACGACACACTACTAGTCGCCTTGCTTGCATTGGGAAGACAAATATCCCTTTTGGTTGCTGCTAGCTTCATGCTCAACCACCGTCGTCCATGCATGGATGAAGGCTGGTTTGGATACGTTCTACTTCATCCGTTTTAAATTGTAAATTTTTTTGGCTTTTCTAAGTACACAGCTTCTGCTATGGATGGAAATGTGCATTATAATTATATCTAGATACGTTGTAAACAAAAGCTGTAAATCTCGGAAGACCAGAATGACGTACAGTTTGGATCGGAAGGAGGGAATACTATTCAGTGTTCAGTATGTATTCCAAGTATTATTATTACTCGCTCTGCTGCAGTCCTGGCTGGATGCTAGTAGTACTAGTACTGTACTTTGGCCTCGGCCGGCGCATCATCGAGCAGCCCGTCCTCCTCTCTTTTTGACATGCATGGACGGCATGATGGGCGTCCTCTGCAAGCACCTGCGCGGCACTGAAGTGAAGAATACAAACTGCATATATGAGCAAGGCCTTTCACCTGCCTTTCGATATCTACCGGTTTCATGGACAAATATGCCATGCCACCCAGAAAAAGCTAGCTAAGGATCCAGAGATTGATGGATCGACTTGCATACAATTATTTGCAGTGGCGCGGCCGCCTGCATGATCTCTAGCTAGCTGTCTATCCATATCTTTCTCCATCGATCGATCTGAAGCTGGTTAAGTACTACTAAACAGTAGTATATATGATCCTGTGGCCTGTTCCAATCATGGAAAACTAATTAAACAAAGACTGATGAACGTGCAAGTGCAGTTAATAATTAACTCCTGTTCAGATTCAGATATTCTTCCTCTTCTTTCAGCATGGTCCAGCGCTGATGATGCATCATCGATCGATCGATCGATCCACCACTGATATTACTGATACAATGCAACCTTGTACTTACGCGAGCAGCTAGGACAGCAGGAGTGTTAACTATATATGTTTTCTTTATGATGAGATGAGATGAGATGCATGTGCCTGAAAAGCGTAATGAGAGAGGTATGTAACGCACGAGGACGAGGAGAGGAGGGACCGTGCTCTCAAGACCGAAAGATCTGCATGCATGCGCTTTGCTCGCACTCCGATGCAAAAATCTGAAGCGAGAAGCTTGGTCAGGCATTCGATTCAGTGCCGGCCGCTGGAGCTGGACCCCGGCCCTTTCTTCCCTCCAGAGTCCAGCCTTGCCTTGAATTCAATTCCACCACCGGCTTGCCTGCAGATGCTATCCTGTCTTGATTCCTGCTGCAGCTTCATCCCCACACATCGCTATCCTACTCTCGGCTTGGAAATGCCACACCTTTTTCCAACTGCTTGCATTGCACTGCACTGCATTATAGTACTGTACAGTATCTGTATTCTTCTCCCTTTAATCAGATCCATCAGTCTTTACACATCGACTAGTATCTCTCTCTCTGCATTCTCACACACACTCATCACTCGTAGTGCAGGCAGGGTACTATACTACTGTGCAGTGCTGCATATATGCAATGCTTGCTTCTGAGACAGAGAAGGCGCCTAAAGACCAACTTGTTAACAAGAGCAAGTACACTTGCCTTGGGACTCGCTACAGCTGCTGTATCAGCAGAGCAAAGCCTCCGCCTGCTAAAAGCACACTCTGCATGTGTCATGCATGCTGGATCGATCGAGCTCAGGGCCGGCTCAGCCTCATCAGCTCACTTGGACCACCAATGCTCTGCCGCAGCTAGCATAGCAACAACAAGAAGAACCTGCTTTCGCAGTTACCATATTCATTTATTTTTCAACCCATCTCGATCGATCCATGATCCATGGCCGCTATCTGAGCACCAACGATCCCCATGAATACCCTTCCCGTACCGGATCATCTCTCTCCATCGATTCCATCATAATACTAATAACTCGGTACTATATTATATACCATCTTCCACGTACAACACATGAAGATGATGAGACATATGTATGCGATCAATGTCATGATGATGCGAGAGTTGCTAATAATAAGCTAGAACATGCTGTCATTCGACAGCAATTACCACAGTTGCCATGTCACAGAGACACTACTAACATTACAACTGACGCTGGCCATTCCATACTAATACCCTAGCACGATTATCACCACCGGTTTAATTTTGGAACCACTGGTGAAAGATTTTTCCTAAGCACAAAAAGGTCAAAAGAAGCTTACCATAGATCTTGACACTATATATTAGTACTCTAAAACAGCTTGAGCAAAATTTATCTTTCAGCAGTAAATAAAGCTACTTTAAAGATTATGCTTACCACTCACTACTAGGAACAAGCAAAGGGGAGCAGAAATCGAGTGCACAATTCCTTTTCCTTTTTATACTTGATTTGAAAACCCGAAAGGCGCCTTTCGAGTATGTAGGCGGGAGCCTAGGCATGGACCAAATGTGTGTATGCGCTCCAAGAGAACATGCTATCTTCTTGCCAAGTCTCTGTCTCTCTCCATGCGTGATATGGCCTTACCTGATCACATCTTTCTGCAGATCGACCAGTTATTCATTTTATTCGTTCAGCACTACAACAACTATATACATATATACTATTATTCTAGTTGCTTGTCCACATATACGTTGATCCTTTGCATACTATATATGTTTTCCAGGCCCCCATTTCGTATCATTATGTGTGCACATTATAGTATTTTCTGCTGATATATGCAGCGATGTGTATATATGCATCAATGCATGATCCATTTATCTTTTTTTTCGCTGTTGTGATGTCGAAAGAACCATGACAATTGATCTGTCCTTCCCGTGATGATATATAAATGTTTACACGGCGAGTTTTGGATGGATGGATCTGCTGCAATGCAACAAGCAGGATTGGATGGATGCAAGCAGACAGACGAAGCGAGGCCGAAAGCAACATTGTATATGAATCCAAGATGCGATTTTTATCCTTGTTGTTTGGTGCATGTCCTAGTTGCCAAGGCGAACGTATAGCATGTAGAACTGTCAGGGAGACGCAGGCAGGCATATGATGCTTTTATTTGCAGGCATTCACACCACGGCCGGCGGCCAGTGGATCGGAGTTGCCTATGTGATGAGAAATTTTGGAGCTTTCCTTGCAGCTTGGGTATGGTCCAGCTTTATCATGCAACAACAACGACTAACATTCCCTGTCCTGCAGCTAGCAGCTATACTGAGATAGGCAAGGTAACTTCTTGCTTCTTCCAGTAACTTACTTGCTAATGCAATGCCTGCCTGCTGTATAAAATAAACTGCATATATATATGCATGTGCATCACTCAACGATATTTGTTAACTCTCGTGTGCTTACTAACAGGAGATGGAAATGGCAGGGAAAAGGCCTAAATTACAGGGTTTTCAATTTGGATATGATTTTTTGAGCCACCCCTGAAGTTACTGAAAATTTGACTGAATTTTCGCCAGTAAACTGCAGTAACTCCATTTTGAAAGACATGCCTCATAAATATCCGTCTATAGAAATAGGATCTATAGAGACATTTGTTTATGAGGCCCACCCCTGAAATGAAACGATTTTAAAAAAGTCAGCTTCTTCAGCCCTCCATCCCTAAAAAGGGTTTGAAGAGGCAGGTGTTGGGAGTGCCAAATTTTAGGACCCTCTAAAAATAGAGAATGGTGTGTCTCAATGTGACCTGTAAAAGCTAAGGTTGATGCCTTAGAGAAACTCCAGCGGTTTTGCATTTTTAGTTTGGCAAAACATGAAGTTCGCCAACTCTCAAATCAATATCGGGAGGAGAAAAAAGGTTATCTCAAATGTTTTGGCAAAATTGACTTGCCAAACGCAAAAAGTGGACCCAAAAAGGAAACCTGGCGGCGCGGGAGGGAAAAGCCTGTGTGGGAGTAGCACGCGAGATGGAATACCAAGCCGATAGCGAGCTTGCATATATGCCAATCCATCTCAGGATTTTGCCAAGTTAATAAAAATGCAAAGCCCATTTGGCAAAACGTTGTTTAGAAGTTTTGTAGACTCTTTTGCAAAAACAAGAATATAAAACTCATTTGCAAAACCATTGGAGTTGCTCTTATATTACTAAACAATTACAAGTTTACAAACATGACGCTATATGTATCATGCATCTGTAGTAGTACAAAACAAATATAGTGTGATAAAGTTTTTGAGATATGAAAATAAGAAGTTACAGGAGGTAAAAGTTTATACATTAAACTTAATTTGACTTTTTCCAAAATAATATACACATCGTGTCCCTTCATGATGATGGAGCTAGCTGATATATGATTATATATGAGACCACTATTCTATATATGTTGATAACGTGCACTATCCCCCACATGTACCTAACCCTTATTTCCTTTTCAGGAAAGCAGTATATAGTAAACAAAGATTTGAGAAGTAATTCATTGAATAAATTAGCTTCTGTGTTGACATTTGGAAGGTTTGTATAATATTACTTTTGCCTTGTGCTCATGCTAAACAAGGAGAAGGCAGCAAGTGGCATCTCTACAGGGTGAGTTGGCAGCCAAGGATCCCCTCCATTTCTGGTGGAGGAGAGATAGATGTTAGTGGGGTTCCAACTTGATGATATCTGTTCTTGAAACTTTGGCCTCCCAGAGAAATATAAATCAATATCTTCTGCCCTAGTAAACTGTCTTTCTGCTTCCTGTCCTAATAGTTTATATGTATCCATGTGCAGAGATATCCACACAAATCTGAGCTCACTAGATGCTGCCCCATAGACATGTTTAGAGTCTAGCTAGCAGGCACAATCTAGCTGGATACATATAATAATGCTGCATGCTGGGTGCCATGTGATGATGCCCAAGCTAACTTGGGATTGTGTTTCCTAGATTCCAACTCGCAATATGCAATGCAGGCACTGGTTGTTGCTGTAACATCAACAAGAAATGGGAAGAAGGAAAATGAGAGAGAGAGAGAGAGAGAGAGAGAGAGAGAGAGAGAAGAGAGAGAGAGAGAGAGAGAGAGAGAGCATATCTAGTTCTGTCAAGCTATCAGAAACATAATGGATACAGATTTTATTATGTGCACATACCTCTTAAATTGCATTGTGTATATGTCTAGCTATAGCTAGCAGGTATGGACATGTAGCAACATTTATTTTTCCATTATAAATTAACATATGAGACACATATATAAAAATTTCTAGAGTTGAATGTAAACAATTCAATGCTCATAAATGGTGCTTAAGTATACAACAGATCTCCAGCCTTTTCACACACATATATATCAGACTGAAATACTTATGGAGTAAGGTGTGTGGAAAGGGGGTTAAAAAAAAAGACAAACAAAGAAGATAGCACTGTAGCTAGGGCAGCTAGGGTTGGATGCACTTAGCTGCTGCTTTGTTCAAAAGGAACTTGCCTTAAAAGAGGCAAATGAGAATATATACGTACTATTTTAAGGCCGGCCTTTTTCTTTTAGGGCCTGTTTGGAACGAAGGAATAGAAAATACAGGAATTGAATAAAACGTAGGAACGAAGAAAACACAGGAATGGAACAAGGGAGGAAACTACAGGAATCAAAAACAGAGGAATGAAGAATTTTTGTTGTTTGGACCGCAGGAATTGAAAACACAGGAAAAGATGTATTTGAACTAAATAAAATCTTTTTTTTCGAAAAAACTAAATAAAATCTTTAGTAACATTATATCATGGTCAATTTCAAAGCTAAATTTTAATTATAGCAAATAATCATATGTGATTATTACTCTTATTTTTGAAACTAGTACCTGATTATTTAATCTGACGACATGATATATCATATATGAGAAAGAAAAAGTATAGTAACCGACGTGCATGAGTATTGATTATTTTGATTATTTGTTATTAATTAAAAGGAAAAAGAATCGTAACTGACACATCCTGAAGGTCACCACTCACCACGCCCAGCGGCCTAGGCCTTCTACGGCAAGCGTGTTTATTCTTAAGAATAGTAACTGACCCATCGAAGCCTCCACTTCCTCTCTCCGGAGTGAGCAGCGACGTGATTTGCCTCGGACTTCCGCGAAACCAAGAGCTCGGAGCGGATTCTTTATTTCCTGCGTTCTGCGTGCAAACCTTTCCTTTCCTCCGGAACGGGCAGTCTCTTTTCCTCCGTTCCAAACGCAAATGACATCAGCAAACTATAGGATCGATTTCCTTCAAAATTCCTGCAGAAAGCCTCCGTTCCAAACGGGGCCTTATCTTTTATAGAAAGCACACGTACGTGCGCTTGCAATGTCTATATCAAATAAAGTGTGTGTAGATTGTAGAACAGCAACTAATCTAGGGATTGCATAATCGATCGTACATGTGTATATATCGATCGACAGGATGGTGTACGTGTCAATAATATGTTGACGGTACTGCTTGTCCTGTTGACTACACCTTCGCACAGCTGACAAGCTGCTAGCTGCACTAGGAGATCAATAAACTAGTATAAGCCTGCAATCGATGCAGCAGTGGCACAGTGATTAATATATTTACAAATCATGCTGCATAGTATACTAGTAATATAATTGGGTGTGATGGCCACGTTTGTCTTGATTCCAAATTGCTCCAGCACTTCGAAATTATGGCCTTTCTTGGTCGACTTCCGGATCCTCCTCCTTGTGCACCGTGGCAAAGAATTATATTGATCTCTCTTCTTAAAGGAGCAGGTGAAACCATTATTTTTTAGACCCATTTAGTTTCTAAGAGATTCTTGAAATTTGGATTAAAAAGTTTCTAGCATGTTTCATTGGATCCTGTGTTTGCATGTCAAAAGTCACGCTTGAATCTAAATCTGTTTGGAGAGATTCTAGGATTATGAGATTTTTATCTAGATCCAAAAATCTCCCAGTAACCAAACAGACCCTTAACCAAAGCTGTTTATGGTCGTGCCAAACGAGGCTAGATATCATCTCATATCCCTATGAAACTTCTGCTTGCGTCCTTTGCAAGATTCTAACATTTTTATTTTGCTGGTCAAGTGGTTATTCATTGATATATTTTCCCAAAGACGATGAAGATGCTTATTCTCCTTTACCATCATATACTACATAAATAATGAAATATAATAATCAATATATGGTCAATTATTCAATCGAAAATCTAGCATATGTTCCCATTATAGCATTTGCTTAGGTTGGCATATACAGGCCTGTGAAACATACTTATTGTATATAGTCATCTGTTTCCATTTAAGGAACAGCTAGCTTGAAGAATGTACCTAGCTCCTTAATAATTAGATAAGAAAGCAATCTGGAGAAAGAGAGAGATGACTGCTGCATATATGCATATAAAATTAATTAGCTATAGTATGGAGCTACAAATGAACTTAGGCCTTGTTTAGATCCATGCCAATTTGGCATTCTACATAGTGCCCCGTCACATCAGCGCACTGTAGCATTTTATTTATATTTGGTAAAAGTTGTCTAAACTTTGACTAATTAGGCTGTGTTTGGCTGGTGGTGTGTCGGCTGATTCCGGCTGGTTGGCTCTCACGTGACACTGTAGCACCAGCCGGAACCAGCCGGCTTGTGCGCCAGCCGAACGGAGCCTTAGGCTAAAAATATTTGTCTCGCAAAGTACAACAAAACTATGTAATTAGTTTTTTATTTCATCTACATTTAGTACTTCATGTATATGCCGGCATTTTGATGTGACGGGAAATAGGAATTCTGCATAGTGCCAATTTTGGATTCTAGACCCTAAATTAGGGATCTAAACAAGGCCTTGTTCTCGCTGTCCTTGCTTAGGTACAAGTACTACTGCTGTACAGTATATCAAAGCTTCTGGGGGTACATGTGCCTGGGATGGAGAAGAATCTGCAGCTCACAGGACAACTAGTATTGTCCATGCATGGAACAGAATCTTTGCATTGTCCATTACCAAGCTAGGACTACTCGATCTCTCCGCAATCACTTGCTCCTACTATATCTACAATGTAGTATGTAGTGGCATTTTGGGCGTCAACATGGTCTTCAAAATGCTTTGCTGACTATATAAGTATGTTTTTTTTGGGGTATCATTAAGCATGCATTTACAATGCATAATAACAATAATTAACTTTTTGTGACACCAAGTACATTCACAGACAAATCTACACTTATACTAGCAAGGTGGGGTACCCCAGAGAGGTGGGAAGCAAGGACACATGAAGAGAAATAAAACAGAGTGATTATATTAGCAGATACGGAGTACTCTTGTATAGACGGTGACTAGTAATAAGCTATGATCTATGTGTAGGAAGCAACTGCTTGTCTACCCGAGGAGGGAAGGTGCACATTGGCTGAAGCAGGAAACCTAGGAATTCAATGCTCTCCTGCTTGCTTTCGTCACACACACACACACATTGACATTCATGACTCATGACAGAGAAAGAGAGGACCAGAGAGAGAGAAGGTCTAGGTTCAAGTGCAGCACCTTCATCGTCCACAAGACATGCAAGCTCATGCTCCATCCATCCCATTCAATATTGACCAAGCTGAATTCTACTATGATAT